>CM070032.1:161745474-161767324 GCA_036250615.1 Ptychadena robeensis
GCATAGCTAGAAGACATTATTTAAAATTTTTAAATGACAAAACATTAGGGAACACTATAGTGTGGTAATGCACATTTTGTGTGATATATATAAGCAAAGGTGCCTTTGATGATATCTATGGGGCATATAACCTTTGATTCAAAGGTTATATGCCCCTATTCTGAGGTTATGTGCCACAATATATATTATAAAATCATACCCATAGGCACTGATCTGTCTGCCAACTACTCCAGCTGAGCAGGCTAATTGGCATACCTGAAAGCCAGTCAGTGACCCAGACAGCGTCTGAGCAAGTCCCTTACCTCTCCTCCTCTTCCTGTTCCAAGAAGATTCTGAGCAATAGCGCGTATGCGGGGAATCGGTGGACAGGTGAGTCCTTTTGTCCTATGCATTAACAGGTTTCAGGGGCCGCAAGTGGAGGAATCTCTTGGAAAAAATGGGAAGGCTATGTCAGGCTGAGAAGTTTAGGCTGCCACACATGGTTTGATGCCCGTGAGATGGATCAGCCTTTGAGCTGAGCATGATGATGTCAAATTAAAGAAGCTGGAGGTGCAGCACTGCTGCGTCATCCAGCTCACCTAGTGCTGTGAAGCAATGGACATTGACCTGATTTGTGGTCATGTGTGATAACCCTGTCTTTGAGCAGGATTGATTGATCGCTCGAAGACAAGGATGGGAGCATTAGATATGCACCAGATAGATGGCCGTGAGCGCACACGACACTAAAAGCGGCCATTGATCTAGCACATATCTATGAGTGTATGGGCACCTTTAAGGTCTATGTAATACTCCATCTCCTCTAACTCTAAGAATTATCCTTTTTTTACAATGTTTTTTCCCCCCTAATTCTGTGAAGGCAAAAAAGTAATGTTCTGGTCATGTCGATTATTCGCATTCATTTTTCTTTGCATGGTAGATCCTTTCATATCACGCATCTGCTGCTGAAGAGGAAACCATGGAGCTGCAGGTAACAGCGGTAAAAAACATTTTATTTCTCTTTTATATTAATGTATCTTTATACTTTGCAAAATGTATTACATGTTACTAGTGATTGTATTAATGAATGGTTCGAAGATTTGATTTATAGATTAGATGCCTCATAGAAAATGTCCCTACTCCTGCCCCTGAAAACCAGTGGCAAACAGTTGTTCAGCCAATATGGTCAGAGAGTGAATGTATAGTGAACACAGTACAATATAAAAATTTTTACTTAAATACAATCCTGGCTACAATATTAAATATATAGAAATTCTACTAAAATATGGTAATTGTGTTCTGTAATTATATAACTATATCTGAATATCTGAATACTTAAGAAGGTATTTAAGGCAAGACAGCTGTTATTGACCCGGGGCAAATCTCAGCACTTAATTAGCTATCGGATTCCGTGAAGCACACAGAGGACACCATATGGGATTTTACACCGTTAGTTGCAGTTTGGATGACTAAAAGAGTCTAATACCAGGAAAGTGGTAAGCAGCGACAGCACTGATTTAATTCTTACTAATGTAACATAGAACAGTGCCTGTTGTAGGTATTCCTACATGGAAATTACATATGGGGGATCATTTACTTAAACATGGATTTCACCCCATGATTAGTTTTTAAATCTATTGAGGATATAAATAAATTACATAAAGAAAATGTTAAATGATTGAAAATCTATGGCAGCCCACATGATTAGATCAACCTAAAACAATTAAAATTGGGAAATAATTTCTTCTACCAAAACCATGTAATATGAGGACCTTTCTAACCCTTCCAATCACTATGTATTCTACCAGGGAGGGCCCGGCACTACATTGTTGTTGGTAGATCTAATGGAAATTGTATGGAGTGATTCCTGGCCGTAATTGTGTAAGATTGACAGTCGTGCATTCTGAAGGGATAGGGGGGCGATATCCCACATGACAGAGGTGCCCACCTTGGCATATCGACCCAATAAGCCCCGCCAGACAGATTGCACAGCGAAACCATCTGGCAGTATTTTTACTGGCCGATCCTGATACTGGAGTCCCCATTCAAAGTATCTGCCTGCAATTTGGTGGGAAAATCATATCAAACATGCAAGTGGATAATATTCATAGAATGATATTTAGCAGTTAGAGCAGAACAAGGATTACATTTATTTATGTAGCAGTTCTGCTCTGTCAGGAAGCTGTCTATACAGAACAGTAATCAATAGCAGGAGTTAATGTGTGGATTTTCTGATATCTTTACCATGACTTTGAGAAATAACTTTTTCCCCAGCAGGTTTATTTGACAAATAATTTCATGGACACTGATACACATCACTAAAACTAAGCACATTCTAAAGGTAGCCATACACAGGTCAATTTGTCAGTGATCAAATCCTGATCGATTGCTGATCCAATCTTTCTAGGCCATCAGGAATCGGCAATTGATTGGATCGGAAATATATGCAACACCACCTTGGGAATCTGATTTGTGGCTGATTTGAACATGAGCCGATCTCCAAAATGGCCGATTCCACATTCCACATGGACCTATTTGGGCCCATTAATGTACTCCGATTGCCAAATGATCGACCAAAAAAACCAACATGTCGGTTCATTGTCCGATCCGATTTTAAGTCGATTCCGTTTTTTTGGGGTCGATTGTTCAGGGTGATCAAACCCCGATTGACTGGCGATCGATTGCCGATCGAACTCGTGAACACGCGTAGTGATCGATCTGTCAAAAATCTAGTGGAAAATCGACCTGTGTATGGCTACCTTTAGTGATGTAGGGCGAAAGATTCTGAGCATGCATATGTATTTTATCTACATTTCCATCCCATTTTTATTTACCATATATACTCGATTATAAGCACCCAGCGTGTGCTGAAAAAATAAAATTCCGCTTATACCCAAGTCAAGAGATGACATTTCCTGTGCAGACTTTTTTATGAATTGTAAAAACTATCAACATGGTATCATCACCAAAAAGAGAAAAGGGTTAAAAGAACATCAAAAAATATTGCTCTAGCACATGTAGCTTGCGTGAATTAAGTTCATAGTTGAGTCAGTTAGTCACTCAAGTAACACTTTATGTGGAAGGAAGTGACAGTAGGGCAGAGGAGCTAGGTGTTGCTAGATGAGGAGGTGGCTATGATGTGCATGGAGGGAGGGGGCTAAACTAAGGAATTAACACTTCACGGAAGTTTAAGTTTTGTATCAAGTTCAAAGGCACTATGTAACATAAAAGAAAAGGGTTTGTAAGTAAATATTTAAAATACTTTTTGTTCTTTCATCCATGTTTTTTAGTGTGTTTAATATCTCCTTAACCACCCTAGCATTCGGCTTGTATCAACACCCCTCCATTACCATGGAGGTCTTTCCACAGATTGTCCTTAAGGTAGCCATACATGAAACAATTCTCCCTCGATAGACGAGGGATTGTGCGCCCCTCAGCTAATCGACAGGCAACCTTTGTCCCCTTTGCCATTCAAAGTAATGGGATCGGCCTGGAATTTACTGGCATTCATTATGCAATCCGACATACGGGAGATTCCTGGTCGATCTCACCAGGTGGGTCCACACGGTTTTCGTCTGAGCGGCCGCTGCTGGCAGCCGAAAGATCAGGCGAAAATCGCGCAGTGTATGGCTACAATTAGACTGTGTTTGGAAACAGCTGCCTGCAGTTTTATATTTTACATTTATCTCAGATGGCCCTGGTGGGGCCTTAAGTCATTTATGACCATGGAGGTCTATAGCGCCCCTTCTACAGAGCCACAGGCACACGGAGAGGCGGCGTTTGTGCCCGATCCCGGCTTTGATCGTGGATCAAACTGCGCCCAAACTGAGTTCGGGCAAATCGCCCAGGAGGTTAATAGATACATGCGCTAAGCCTTTCTAATGTGAGAATCCTTCATTTTTTAGCTAAAGGCAAAACCTACCCCAACCTGCCACTGTAATGAAGAGGGTATAGCAAGAATTTCCATAATTTTATGTTAATATATAATAAAATTTATATGTTTTAATATTCTTTGTAAAGGAGCAGGATATAAGTAAAGCCCATAAAAGTTTTTTTTTATATTTATATATATTTTATAACTTTATTACTAAAAAAATTATGAGGATTAGGGTGGATTCAGAGTCAGTAGCAAAATCTCCTAGTTATTTTTGTATTTCCTTTTCCATATAGATCAACTATAATATTTGTGATGTGCCTCCAGCTAATTGATGTTTCTTGTCTTTCAAAGGGAACTGTCGTGCCATCTGCACAATCACTTAAATTAACAGACTTCTACTTCAGTGACTTTGAGCTCTCTGACATGGAAACCACATTAGCCACAAGTCGAATGTTCACAGACCTCAACCTTGTACAGACCTTCCAAATGAAATACGAGGTAGGAACACTGTGAAAAGCATACTGAACCGAACTAATTTAGAACTAGTAAATGATTTTTAATTGCTATGACCTGTTTATGTTGGACTCTATAGCTTAGCAATGAGCTAACTGTGGAAACACTCCCTGAGCCAACCACCACCCTGTGTGTTCATGTGAAATGATATCTTTGTTTGTACGATTTTATTATGCTATAATTTTGTTACAATTTGTGAACTATAAACAGAGTGAAGTGGTTCCCAATAATACTGGATCAGTGCCTGGTGACTATACTGTTGGTGCTCCTGTTTGCTTTGGACTGTGGTTAGCATCTGGTCCAGATGGGCACAAAAATCTTTAACTCTAGGTATATATAGGCTTTAGTTACAGAAAGGTAGCCAACACTTCTCATCACTATACAATCCTTGGCAAGGGGTGCCTATGGAAAAGTATAAATGAATAAGATTTCTACAGCCACAGCTTACAAGGTCTGGTCTTTATACCTTTTATGCAACCTGAAGCAAGCCGGAAGCTTACGTGTATTGATCAATTACTCTAAAATATCTTGCAGTAGATACTAGGGCAGATATGGGCAATCTACAGTCCAGGGGCCTGTTTCATCTTTTAATCTGGCCCTTTGCCACCTTATTGTCAAGACACTCTTGCTCCACTCCTGCTAGATCCCTGCAATAAGTGGAGATGATGCCTAGAGGATGATTGTTTGGATCTCCTCCTAGAATCCATAGTTTGACTACAATAGAATGTTTTTTTGTTTTTTATCGAAAGCCTTTATACATTTTATTTTATTTATTTTATTTTTTTAATTTCCCATAGGAGCTACGAGGACTCCTATGCCGGCCCTTTCAGTCTCTTGTTCTGGCCACTCTATTAAATTTAAAAACACATTGTAGCCCAGGAGTCAAAAAGTTTGCCCACCCCTGTACTAGGGAGTCTTCACTGTGGCATTCACATGAAGGTCAGACATAAACTTTACATAAGAATGTGCCATGTAGCTTAAAAATATTGTTAAGCAAAGAAATATGTTTATTTTTATCTGGATATCTAGGGTTCCCCCTCACTGTCTTGTGACCACTGTCTTGTGACAATAATGACCAATACAATGGATTTCCTCAATGAGAACAAAGGCAGCAATAAAATCCTGACCGAGGTTCATTTGCCTGGAGTTACAATGAGCACTCATTTGTTCTGTAGGTGAAAATGAAAAATCATTCCCAGCGACTCGTGTGTGTACACACCTTACTAATAACACCATTGTGCCCTAATGTTACCTAATAAAAGGCATCAAAACATTCTGTAAAATGTGTACAATATGTTAAGAGGGTATGGTATATTATTAAACAGTATTACTTGCATCTATCTCAAGAGAGTTTACAGGCAACAGTTTGGGGATTTTTAGGTTGCTCAGTTAATATACAGTTAATATTTTATAATCTGTTATTTCAATATAAACAAGGGAATCTGACTGTTTGCTATGAACAATAGCTCTATTCTTTAAACAGCAATTTTATTAATACACAGTGTTATAATGTCCAGCTCACAGTACATTCATTTTATTAAAAATATGCAGCAAGAAACATACATCAACAAAGGAGCCTGTGCGCAACCTTTACCCAATAATGTACACTGAACAAGAGCCCAAAGTGGAGAAATGATTGTTTATGTCAGGGCCAGGGAAGATCTGAATTCTGTGGCCCACTAGGTTTGGGTTGCATACTCTATTGAAGGTTTGCTTTGTTGCTTGTACTGATTACCATAATGTTTCTTGACTTTTCTGCCCCACTTTTTATATAGACTCTCTGCAGATGGATTTTAAGTGTTAAGAAAAACTATAGGAAGAATGTAGCCTATCACAACTGGAGACATGCCTTCAACACAGCACAATGTATGTTCGCTGCTCTAAAGACAGGCAAGATTCAGGTACTGAACTAAACTGTATAAAATGTTCTCTACTGTCCCAACATAATTCCCCCCTTATTGATGAGCACTATGTTTATCAGCAGGCAATACTAGCATAGATAATAGTATTAGTAATTAGTAATAGTTTGTGTATTGTAATTTTTCTGCAGAGTAAACTTACTGATCTGGAGATTTTATCTTTGATGATCGCAACGTTGAGCCATGATTTGGATCACAGAGGGGTCAACAACTCCTTTATCCAGAGGTAAGAGCATGTTTAATTAAAAATACTGATATATAAGTGAAGGTTTTTTAGGTCCTTTCATGGCTAGCAGTAATGAACATTCAGCTGGTCCTCATGTAAACTAACAAATCTACATGGATGAGCAGTGAAACTTCTCCGCCATTACAGAGCAACTCCTCCACAGAGAATCTAACTAGCAGAAACAAAACTTGAGACAGGGTTAATCCCTGGACTCATTTGTGGTACCCTCTACCAGAAAAAATACTCGTTCCTGGACACAAAATATGGAAACAGCATATGAATATAGTAAAGCAAATGTATTTACATATAGTGAATAAAATGGTATACACCATAAAGTGGGTAATACGTTACAGTTTTGGGACTCTGCCCTGTATAACAGTCTCTTTCTAGTCGCGAC
This sequence comes from Ptychadena robeensis, assembly GCA_036250615.1. Classification (NCBI taxonomy): domain Eukaryota; kingdom Metazoa; phylum Chordata; class Amphibia; order Anura; family Ptychadenidae; genus Ptychadena; species Ptychadena robeensis. Next base: position 161,752,383 of record CM070032.1, read on the forward strand.
ACGTTCCGCGGTCATAGCCGGCTTCATCAGGAGACATAGAGAAATGGATCTTGTCTGTAGGTATGAAAAGAAGAAAGGTTACCATCCACAAAAGTATACTATATATATTTTCCATCTAGTAATTTGTCGTCATTATGATTATTTTGGGATGTTGGCTTTAACTTGATACGCTATAAGTACTAATAATTGTTCAAATCTAACTAGTAACTATACCAGTGGTGGGCAACTGAGTTGAAACTGAGGGCCACAAGTGCGGCCCTCGGCATCACTAAAGGGCCGCACATAACATCGATCCAGACCCTCCCCTCATCGACATATCTCGGCAGGCGTTGGAGCAGATCCCGACAGGCAGTCAAAACCCCCCGGGCCCCCCCCCCTCCTCCTGCCCCTAGGTGCAGAGCTCATATGTAGACCTGCTTTCCGCAATCAACATTGACAATTTTACTGATGTAGGACCGCCAAAGTTTATTAGGAAAGCTGGGTCAGCGTGTGACCACTTCACAGGTGAGTTGCTATGCCTAATGCATTAACAGTTAGGTTTTGGGGGCCTCAGGTTGGGCACCTAGGAACTATACTAATATACCAATGTACCAGAATTTGTGCATGTCATTGGGTGTTTGTAGTGTGAAAACTTTTGTCTCCTGCTATTAAACAGAATAATATATAATTGACAATTTTAAACATTTAATGGCTTGAGGAGGAAAATGCACTTGCTGTTGTCAGATAGGACTTGTGTCTTCAATATTTGGACCAAAAGCATTCCACTTAAAAATCCCTGTAAGTAAGAGTGTTATTACACAACCAAATCTATGACAACCAAGGCAAAATAATTACAAACCATAAAAGTGCCTCAGAGTCAAATAAAAGGTTACAGGCGTTTGTGGCTTAGATTTGGCTTTTATGTATCTTTACATAAATCTGTCAGTGGAAGGGGAGATCATATATGTGGTAGTCATTTGGGGTGTAATACAAGCTCCTCTATGATCATTATAGCTGCATGGAAAGGAGAATAGATTCTGTGCCATATGTTAGGAATTTCTGGCATAGTGTGGAATTACCACAATGGATGCCGGGATTCATGTAAAATTCAGAAACTGAATTTACATGTGGCTGGAAAGTTTTGTTAACATTAGGACATAAGTACTAGAGAAATTTTTATGTCACTCATAAATATTTAATGTGGCATGGAGACAGAACCGAGTATAAAATATATTGTAAACTCAAGGTCTGCGTTTAAAAATGAACAAGTTAGGTGACAAAATTTTATTTGTTTCAAAGTTCACGTTAGTCTGTTCTCTGTCTACACTTTTAATGCTTGAGCTTGAGCAGTGACAACAATGGATTTTATTTTCAGACTTTAAACAGGTGTAAACCCTATCACTAAATGTCATCCAAGTGTGCTACTAATGACCTTTCCATGAGGGTCCTTGTGCAGGCACATCCATGTATGAGATAACAAATCTCTATCCTTATTCCTGCATTGCAACCCTGTCAAGCAGGACCCTGGTGGGCACTTTAATGGGTTGTGTAGGCACACATATTGAAAGCAGGGTGCTGAGAAGCATTGGATACTGGAGAGGATGTATGAAAGCAGGGAGAGGCTAGAGGAGATCAGTAGAACTGATAAAACGTCAAACCTAAATAATACTTAAGGTGGGTTTACACGTGTAGATTTTTTAGTTTGATCAACGAAGAACTAATGATTTTTTGGTTGATTGAACATAAATCTAGAATGGACAATTAGTTTGATGGACACATTTTGTTTGACCTTGAACAAAAAATTGTTCAAAAGGTCATTGAACATGTTGGTAAATTTGTATCTTTGTAATTTTGAATGTATTTTCATTCGATATCGGCGATGGAAGAACAAAAAATCAAATGTTATATTCGATAAATAAACGAACGATGTTCGACAACGACATCAAACAAAAAAACGAATTGGCAGTTGATTGAAGAAAAAATCTACACGTGTAAACCCACCTTTACTTTGGTTTACATCTACTGTTAATCAAATGTAACTACCGTGTTTCCCCGATGATAAGACTGTCTTATATTTTTTGAAACGCCAAAATATGCCCTAGGTCTTATTTTCAGGGGGATGCCTTTTTCTGATCATTCTGTGCCATTCATTGTCCCCTTTGATTACTGTGCCATTCATTGTTCCCTTCTGATCACTCTGTGCCATTCATTGTCCCCTTTTGATCCCTCTTTGCCAATCATTGTCCCCTTCTGATCACTCTGTGCCAATCATTATCCCCTTTGATCACTCTGTGCCATTTATTGTCCCCTCTGATCACTCTGTGCCAATCATTGTCCCCTTCTGTTTAATCTGTGCCAGTAATTATCCCCTTTGATCACTCTGTGCCATTCATTGTCCCCTTTGATCACTCTGTGCCAATCATTTTCCCCTTCACTGACTCACTTTTTTTTCGGGTTCTACTGGCCGGGTAACAAAGATCATTAAGGCAGGGATCAGCAGCTTTGAGGTATCTCTGGCAGTAGTTTTGTGCAAAAATCGGGGGATGGCTTATTTGATGGGGATGCTTATTTTTGAGTAAACACAGTATTGTTATACAATCACAGTTATAGAGTTCCTCACAAACCATTCTATGTCTCTCAGTCTGTTTTTGAGAAAATTCATCTCCATGCAAATACAGCATTAAATATAAATAAAAAGCATTCTCGTTCTGAATCCATTACACATATTAAGAATAAACACAATAAACTATATTATTTTATCAAAGAAATGTGTCTGTAAGTAAAAAGAAATTACCTAAAAATAATGTTTTATATGTTTTGGCTAATAGGAAAAGACATTACCTTTCTTTTCTCATTCCATCTTTATTTTCTACATAATGACAGCTAATAGAGTACACATGACATACTGCAGGAAGCATATTGTGTGCTGCAGATACATTCACATATAGTAAGGAATGCAAAGTGATAATTGTGCTGGGCATTCTGCCAGTCCCTCAAATTTTGACTCTTTAGGCTCTGGCCTTTATGGCTTTACAGCATCGGTAGCGGTGATGTTTTTCATCATGTCATTTTGTCTGAATTTACTCAGAAATAGTGACATCGCAGTCTAGTCTATTATATTAAACATGACTGTTTTATTCATAATCTACTGTAAAGTATAAAGTAAAAGTAGTTTTTTTAGAGGAGGACCTTAACTGTATGCTACTACCACTTTAGTGATGCTTGTTAAGCTGTTTTACATAGACTTCAGTTTTTTATTGTTCTTTTTATTGTTCAATATTATATTAACAGTGTGTAGATCTACATTCCTTATGAGTATATCATCTAATGGATTCTGTGCAGTTTGCTTATTTTTTTAAAACAAGGAAAGGAAAATTTGTATACATATCTTATTTAGTTACATCTCAACTATAATCCAACATTTTGTGATAGTGTGGATTAAAGCAAGTGGATGAATTATATTTCTTATCACATTAAAAATTTAAGGAAATTTTTGTGGTGTTTCTGAGAATTTTACCAATGCTCCTTTATTCAAAAATGAAGGTAAAGGGTGTTTTCCAACACTGAAACCTAAAGAAATGACACAAAAGTCATGGAAAACGTCGATTAATGTTTTATTGTTAACTTCTATAAATACTGTATTTTTGAGATGCACCAGACCATAAGACACACCTAAAGGGACCTTAGGGGAAAAAACCCGCCATCAGATATCAAGTGAATATATGGAATGTTCTAGCAAAGTAGGCAGGACTGGACCATGCAGTATTCACTCTACATTCCTCCAAAAGACCTGTGCCAGAAGGGAGGTCTACACTGCAGGGCTTAAACTTTAGCATACACTAGCAGTACCCATTCTCTTAAAACATTGACCAACTTATGAAGAGACACATTTTACAATCTGGCACTGCACAACTTACCCATGAGTAGCTATTTACATATGGGAGGGGATATGAGTCTTTGTTACAAAATGTATTTATTGCAATGCGGAATGTTAATGTAAACACACAACTCATTCCATCTTATTGTATAATGTGTCTCTCCATAAGTTGGTCAGTGTGTTCAGAGAATAGGTACTGCTAGTGCACATAATATTTCTTCTTGGTAGTTGCTTTTTGGCTTGGCTGGAGGGAAAGGAACACATTTCAGCCTCCTGGGATGCAGAGCTATTGCTCCCAGAATGGCTTGGACACTTTCTCATTGATTTTAATGGTAAAGAAGTGCGTCTTATAGTCTGAAAAATATGGACATTTGATGTATCTACATTTTTGGGTTAACCATGATACAATGATTAATCTTCCGTATCCATGACATTTACATGCTAATGTAACATTTTTGAATTCTATTCAGCATCTGTACTGATCAGATAAAATGTGTACCTCATAGTTATTTGCCCTTGACTTAATTATTTCTAGTTTATGGTATATGTTATTTATTTAGGCGACCATCAGTAAACAGATGTGGGAAAATTTGGGGGATGAATTTTAATGTGTGTGTGTGTGTGTGTGTGTGTGTTTTTATTGGGTTTTAACTAAAACTCTTTTTTTCTGTACTGAGAATTAAAAAAAAGATTAAATTAAAAAAAATTTAATTTTTTATAAAAACAATCCCAAAACAAAACGGGTATGCTCCAGTTTAACAAAGGCAAAAATGATACATAGCTTCATAGAATGTTGCAAACTGTCATGGCTGAGGAGAATGGTCAGATATCATCTGCAGTTGTTGGCTTGTGAAGTAGGTTAGATCAGGCAGTCTACTTTATGATCTTACCTCTCCCAGCTAATGCCTAGTTCCATTGACTGGTGTAATAGACTATGCCTTGCTGGTATGGATAAATGAGAATAGGGCTTAAGTACTTTTAGGATGAACAGGTGACAGAGTTAACGAATGCATAGCATACTTGATGTGGGACTTACCTTCTTCATTCTCCAGTACTGACAGGGCTGAGATGTCTTCTGCATCTTCTCCATCTCCATCTTTGCTGCTCCATCTATCTCCTTATAGACTTTTTATGCATGTTTAATTGCATCCAGAAATGTGTCATGGTTTATACTGCTCTTAGCATGTTCAGTTTCATAAGTTTTTTTTACAGCAAAATTAGAATTAATAATTAAAGTCTGAATAATATAATATAGGTCAAAAAATGTCATCAGTATACCCCTCCATACAAATCAATTGAAATACAGAGAAACCCCGTCAGATACTTGAACAATCGACTGAAATTTACCAATATGTTCGATCACTTTTTGATAGATTTTTTTTTATTTCAATCATGAGTGAATGTGTGAAGGGGGGCGTGGCCAGCATGTATCAGCCAGGAGAGGGGGGCGTGCAGGCTGGCTGCTTCTCCGGCTGGGGAAAGGAGAGACCCGGGGGGCTGGGGAAACCAGGTCCCCATCGTATGGAAATTGATGTGCTCATGTGGTGCACATTGATTACCATCCAATTGACCTGTGATCACTCAGAGCATGGTGACGGGAATTTACCCGTATATGGCCAGCTTTACATACTGCTCCTGGACCCAGCCTTCTTGTCTTCTCTACATGTACATTATCTCATCTGCATGCCATCCTAGTTCAATTAACTCTTGTTTGTAAGTATTTATGTCTTAATGACAGATACTTCCACCTAGTATTAGGAAGGATTCATTAATTATGAAAAAAAATAGTTATCCACAACACTAGGTGGTGGTATGAGACATGTCATAGTGACATCAGTACTTGCAAACAAGAACAGACACACACAAGAGTGAAGGCTCCCTGCAGTGGGCTGGGTGGAGGAGCAATAAGTGCAAAACTGATGCATAAGCTGAGATTACATATAAAATACCTTTATTATAATTTTAACAAATGCTTCTGCCTTATGCTCCCTGCATGGTATATTTGGTAAATGTAAAGAAACAAGTATTATTAATAGATCTGATAAATTTTAAAACTATTGTTTTTTTTTCCAGGAGTGAACATCCATTAGCACAACTATACTGTCATTCTATAATGGAAAACCACCACTTTGACCAGTGCCTAATGATACTAAATAGCCAGGTCAGTGCACGGTGCTAACAAAGTTTAGAAGAAATTCTAGAAGAAGTATAGGAGTCGCTGATCATGATGCTGAAGATATAAGGCTGGGGGGACTTTTAAGGCACACATATGTAATAGGATTACACGTTTTGTATTCTTATCACTTTTTTCTTAAATCTGTTACAGATAATTAATGTGGTTGTAAAGTAATTTCTATCAACATTTAAAGTTCCCCTAGCCCTGTATCTTTGGGAACAGGGAACTCTATCATGTTTGTTATCCTATTTCTCCTGCTAATAGTGTCTATAGATAAGATAAGTCTGTGGCTTTTAGACTTTAAATATTGATTAATGGGGGAGCAGAGAATAGAACAAAACTTATAGCAATGCAAAGTAATCACAGAAAGAACTACAAAAAAAGAGGAAAAAGAAGAGATGTTCAAGAAATGTGCATGCAGTTATTTGTGATCATGTATTGGTTAGTAGTGACACATATACAGTATATTATTCAGACAATAAGACACACCTGACCATAAGACATACCCAGTATTTAGAGCAGGAATCCCAGAGAAAAAATGATTTGAAGTGTTCAAATCAATTGTGGGAAAAAATCCCCTGCAATGGCTGATTTCAGCCGCAAAAAATAGTGCCACTAGAGAGCACACTTCACAGCATCTCATCTTCCTCATACACAAGAAGAGTGGGGGCTGCGGGGCAGTCTGCATGCATGTCTCCCCTCTAGGCTGTGTGCGTGGGGAAACTGCCAGCCTTGTGGGCTCTGCTGATATAACCAATACAGTTGAGGTGGGAGATCTGGCTGTGTGCAGATTTCCCATTTCCCGGGAGAGCTGGCAGGACACCAAGTTGCGATCACTCAGCTGTAGGTGGTCGCACATTCGGACCATGGGACGCAGGCACTTTTGCCCCCCAAATTTTGGGGGTAATGTAAGTGCCTCTTATAGTCTGAAAAATACAGTATATCCTGACTGTGACCCCCTTAGTACCAATATATGAGTCTGGAATGATGGGCCACCTGGCCTCCTGTAAAACTGCCAACAATTCCGTGTTTCAAATTTCAGCAGGTCAGTTCCAGGTTTGACAATGCAAATCAGCAGCAGATCAGTCAGTCTGTATCATTGAAATGTATTTCTATATTTGTAACAAAGCCAGAGACTGCAACATAGAAGTCAACAATTCATGTAGCCCTGCCAGATAATCAGTGATGGGAAATCATTTTTGGCACCTTCTGTTAGGCTCTCACACATATCGCTCTCACAGCAAATAACTCATCTTCTATCAAGCAATACATTGTACAAGTAATCTGCAAAATGAAAGAACTGGAAGAAAATTGTATGTTAGCACATTCTTTTCAAGAGTCAATCCACCCAAAATATTTGGTAAATATGATATTTATGATTTTGGTGAGATGCTAGAGTTTGAAAGACCCATATCCTAGTGTCTCTTCTGTTCAGTTCTAAGGGGTTAATTAACAGGGTAACATATTCATAAAGCTCAAAAGAGACCTACTCACAGTTATATACAAAAGGAACCACATATCCTAACTATTGTGTGGTTCCCATCTCTAGTTAATATTTATAAAGCACAACGATATTCTTCAGGAATTTTCTTGTCTAGCTTCTGTATTCAATGTTTACACTGTGAGCTGCCATGTTCTGTGTGGTGGATACTAATATATGGTCTCCATTTTATATATATATACTGTATATATATATATATATATATATATATATATAAAAGCAGACCATTATTAACTATAGGAGGAGGGTGATTTACAATTTTTTTAAATCCTTAACATGGGCATGATTAGGGAAGCCACCAACCGAATCAGACTCTCCCTTAAAAATTACTTTCTCATTTTTGATATTTTCATTTGAAATGGAGCCTAGCAAGCTGAATCTGCACCTGACATTGTATATTACATATTACTTCCTTTTCCTGTGCATCTTTTAGTTTTGAGGTGTTGCCCATCTTTTTGCCCATAGTTACCATTGCTGTATCGTGTGGAGAACCAGTTGAGCACCGATCTAACCAACAGAGTTAAAGAAAGATTTAAGTTACAGGAAGGTTAAAGCTGGGAACACAAGCATAGATTTGGGCCAGATCAATGGCCGCTTCGAGGGCTCACGGCCAGATCTGTGCGGGCTCACGGCTATCTATCTGGCCCATATCTAATGCGATCCCTGTTTTTGAGCAGGACCAATCAAAGCATCATCGTGCTGCTGCAGGGAACCTCGAACTGCTCCTATATCGAGCCGTGTGTTGACAGCTTAAGTCTCTAGAACAGATGTGGGCAAACTCAGGCCCGGGGAGCCACATGAGGCTCGTTTAGCTTTTTAACTGTCCTGTGCAGTGAACGAGCAGGCAGCCATTAAAGGCTCCTGGTCCGGTCCCTCTGTCAAATTTAAGAACCCACTGTGGCCCACAAGTCACAGAGTTTGCCCACCCCTAATCCAGAATCTACAAAAAGCTCAGATATCAAAGGGGAGTGAACGTCTGCACTACATTTAAAATATGAAGAGATTACTTTACCACAATTGTCATTGGAGTATTGTTTAAGAAATCTGAAATAATAATGTGCTTTTGTTCTCAGGGTAACCAGATTCTGAGTGGGCTCTCTGTGCACGATTACAAGGCTGCGCTGAAGATGATTAAGCGAGCCATCCTCGCTACAGATCTGGCACTTTATATGAAGTAGGTTCTGAAAGTGTCCTTTCACTGTTCTTTTATTCTCTGCCTCCTCCAATAAGATCAAATTTGATTTATTATTTTTCGGGCATGACTCAGTCTAACTGACCATAAATGGAATGGCCGAGTTATGTCTTTTTGGCAGGACTCCGTTTTTATGTGCGTCACAAATAATCTATCTTTTACTGTCAACTTTCGTATAGGTAACCATCATAACACAGCCAAAAGCACTGCTCGGTTTACTTAACAAAGTCAGATAGAGTTTACTGTTGGTCTTTTTTAGGTGCAATCAATCAAGTAAAATACTGTGTTTGCTTTTCAGGAGGAGAGGAGATTTCTTTGAACTTATAAAACGAAAGAAATTCAGGTGGGACGATCCAACACAAAAAGATTTGTTTGTGTAAGTATTAAAAATAAAATTTCTTGTTACTGGTTATTACTTTCATAGGTTAACTCTGAGTATGGGGACATTTGTATGTTCACTGTTCAGGAGCTGGATTGATCGTTTAAGGTAGGGAGCTAATCGATCGTTCAGGAATCAAACGCAAAATTTATCTGTGTTTGACTAACTTAACTCTAATTCTCAATAAAGCAAAAAACAATGTGAATGCTAATCTGTTTGTGTACATTAGTCCAGAAAGTTTGTATCATATAACAATATAACATAATCAAAGGAACTAGCAGGGGTTTCAGTGTGTATCTTTTACATATACTTCTCCAAAACTTAGAAAACCATTCACAACATCAGTGGCTTGCAACAGTATTCGCATCCCCATTGGAACTTTCCACATTTTGTCAACTTCCAGCCACAAACATGAATCAATTTTATTGGAATGCCACATGAAAGCCAATACAAAGTGGTGTCCCGTGAGAAGTTTTAACGGAAGTCATACATGATTCCACTTATTTTTTACAGAATAACTGCACGTGGGGTGTGCGTATTAATTTCACCCCCTTGTCTGAGTGCATCTTTGCCCATAGACATTGCCTGTATGAGTGCTTAATGACTAAAATGATTGCACCTGTGTGTAATCTAATTCAGTACAAATACAGGCTGCTCTGTGGATAGCCTCAAGGGTTTCTGAGAGAATATTGGGAGAACAACGAACACCATGAAGCCACAAAAAGAAACACACCAGACAGGGTGGCGGGGTAGGATAGAGGAAAAGGCGGGTGGATATTAGAACTGGAAAGCAAGTTGGGGGATAGAAGGGGGGGGGGGGGGGGGGAAAAAGGGGAGGGGGAGGGTAAAAGTGGGGGCTACGAAAGCATAGGAGAGTCCATCAATGCCTAGTGATACTTGAATGACTCTCAGAGCAGTCAGGGTACGCAACAGGCTCCTTGAAGTGGATGATCAAAGTGCAGGCAAAGGTGGAATGTAGAAGGGTAGTGATGTCGAGAAGAAACTTTATGACACTCGTCAGACAAGCTGTCCACCTAAACTCACCGCCGCAACAAGGAGAGCTCTGATCAGAAAGTCGTCAAAAGAAGAGTCCCATGGTGTACTCTGGGTGACGGAGCTGCGAGAGATCTACAGATCATGTGGGGGAATCTGTACCCATTCGACAACTATTAGTCTTTCACGGCACAAGTTTGCCTGATTATTGCATAAGCGGCAAACATGTGGAAGACGGTTCTCTGTTCAAGATAACAAAATGTCACTTTGTTGCCAAAATTGAAAATTCTAAAACTAACACTGCATCATCACTCTGACCACACCATCCCCACTGCTTCTCTTCAGCAAGGACATTAAGCTGTTCAGGGAGTTATAATGGGATAAATGGATGGAGCCAAATAGAATGGCAATCTTGGAAGAAACCTCTTGGAGTCTGCAAAGACTTGAACTGAGGACGTGAGGTTCAGCCGGGTTCAACAAGCAGGTGACACACTGCGTAACCCTGAGAGGAGAAGGGATGAGTAAGAGAAGGAGTAAAAACACAAATGGGAGAATGGTGTGTAAACAAAGACATATCCATGTGTTAGAATGGCCCAGTCAAAGTCCAGATCTAAATACAAACGAGAAGATCTGAAAACTGCTGTTTACAAACGCTGTCCATCTAATCTGACTGAGCTGGAGCTGTTTTGCAAAGAAGAATGAGCAAGGATTTCAGAGTCTAGATGTGCAAAGCTGGGAGAGACATACCCTAAAAGACTGGCAGCTGTAATTGCAGCAAAAGGTGCTTCTACAAAGTATTGACTCAGGGGGCTGAATAATTACGCACTAAGGCAGGGAACACACGCTCTATAGTAGCCGTTCTAAGTTCCCTGCAGCAGTGCGATTACGTCATCTTGCTGCTGTCTGATATATATCGGAGGAGCTGGAGACACTGCAGTCTCCATGCAAAGCAACAGACATTGACCGTGGTTTACGGTCATGTGCGATATCCCTGTTTTTCAAGTGGAATTGATTGGTCCCGCTCGAAACAGGGATGGCTGCATATGATATGGGCCAGATAGAAGACTGTGACCGTGTGTGGTGCTCGAATCGGCCATCGATCATGCCCATACATATATGTGTGTTTCCAGCTTAAGTGTCATATGATCTTATTAAAGACCCCATAGGCTTCAACACTACTAAGCAAGAGGCATCACACCATTAAGACCAATGAGCTTTTCAAACAAGTCAGGAACAACCCCATTGAGAAGTAATTGAGTCAGGGTTGGGTCTTAAAAAACATCTAAATCTTTAATGATCCCCCAGAGCAACAAAACATTAACTAAACCACTGGGTGGGGAGGGGGTATACTTTTGCAAGGCACTGTACTGCTACAGCACCCTATTATCCCTATTATCAGTGTATATGCACCTCCAGTTTTCTTGAAACACCTTCTTTAAATCACCTATTTATGTAATTAACTCTTTCAGGCTATTTGTGATGGGCTAGCAAAAGTGCAGCCAGAATTTTCATGACTTTAGAGTTGCCTTTGTTTCATTTGTAAATACCTTTGAAATTACAAACATATTCCTGAATATACAGATCAATTGAAGAAATGTAAAAATTGTCCCGTAGGATGTATATTAATGTGAGAGTTAAATGTATCATTTCAACTAGAAACCTCCAGCATTTTATAATTGTTAATCTGTTAAAACATGATTGTGTGTTCTCTACAGAGCAATGCTGATGACTGCTTGTGACCTGTCTGCAATAACAAAGCCATGGCCAGTTCAACAGAGGGTAATTTGTTCAATGAATTCAACATATGTATATATATTTATTGCTCTAGTACAGTGATGGCGAAGGTTTTAGTTTAAACAATGGGAGACGCAGATCTTTTGCTGGGCAAAAACCTCAAAGCAGCAGCAAGGCAGTGTGAAATGGTACTAAAATTGTTAAAATGATTAATCCCCACCGGACTTGAAAGAAATTTCCAGCATCCTCATTGTCATGGCAGCCTCATTGCTGTATCTTTATTAACAGCCAGTTTCGAGACCGTGGCTGTACTTTTTATGATGCTGTCATCGTCTAGTTGACTAGTCGTGACGTCATCACAGATACAGTTAGGAGGAACACAAGTGTCCATCAAATATACAACTTTTCTTCAAGTTCTCTGTAACATTAACAGTCAACAAAACAGTAAAACAAAAGTAGACTTATACCTTGAATTTCCTGGTAAAATAGCAGTATGGCCACATACTGCTGTCTGTTTGTTTACATTTCACCGAATACGATGTTACCTGAGCTGAAAAAATCACCTCCCCTCTCCTCCCCACTAATCAGAGACAGACTACAGGCACACAGTCTGTCCGCAACATGGCACGCGTACCATAGGTTCGCCATCACGGCTCTAGTACATCTGGTATTTGCATAAATTAAAGTTGCAAAGACTACATACACTAAATACTTTCTTTTTTGTAGTTTTTTCTTCTCTACAACTCCATCGGTTTTGTTGATGATTTTGTTTAGGGAATTTGCAGTTAACTCCCAAATTCAGATCCCACAAACCACTTTCTATATCTCAAGCAGTTTTGGTGATGATACCATGTTCGGGGGCTTTGCATTTAACCCACAAACTACTCCCACGTAATTTCTTGATTTTCACCCTTTGTTAAGTATAAGCCAAATACAATTTTTTCAAAACATTTTGGGTGCTGAAAAAATTCAGCTTTTTCTCGAGTATACATGGTATATGCTTCACAAGTCACAAATGTATGACAACACACGCAGATTTATTTCCCTAACGCACAGTAAATATTTACAAAGTAATCTTAACATTGGAAATAGATACAAGTTTAGAGACAGTTTTATCAAAGTGGAGGATGTGGCACCAGATGGAGCCCTGGGCCTCTGGCCAGTAAGCAGGATTCCTGGAAAACCACTAATAATGAAGAGGAAAGAAGAAAACAAGGATATAATTATCTGTATTGTACGGGTCACTTTCAGGAGGTCAAGTGAAAGCGTCATTATCTGCCTTGGCTGCTCACTTTATGGGTCAGATTGTTTGGAGTGCAGACAAATTCAGAGCACACAGATGTATCATCTTCTAAGATACATTCATGAGAAGAAGTTGGCTGACAATGATGATCAGGGTTGTTGTATTTTAAACTGTTTCAAAAGGTCAAGCATTCAGCTGCCTATTCTGACAAATATTTAGGCTAATACAAATCAAATATCACACAACACACACAAGAGACGAACACAGTTTTGTAACTGTTTTATGAATATTACCAACTCATTTGATCTGTTCATATCCTATTGAAAACAAAAAAAGTGTATACTGACATTATGATTAGAAAAACACAAATGACCCAGACAGAAGTGTCACATACTGGCAGATATCTGCTTTGGGCTACAAGATGCCACCTGGTGTCATGTAAAGCCAGTGCTTGTTTCTTATAACTTGTGAAATAAAAGTGTAGTTACAAAAAACCAAAACAAATGCATAGTTGCGCACAACAATGTTTATGGCCAGAAAGACCATCAGGTGGTGTATGGAACTTAGAGGGTGAAATGGGTCAGTATGAGTGGGAGAATGTGAAGTTGCGTTAAGATGTGCAGCTCCCAATATGGAGAGGGAATGTGGCTCTCTTGTAGGACATATAGGAACAAGGACATGAGGCACACAACAAGTGGGGATAATGGCAGTGAAAAAGATAAAACAATGCACTCAGTACAATACAGACTTTGCAAGAATAGTGATCCCTTTCAGGGATAGGAGTTCCCATGTGTGCATGTCTCTCCAGCAGTGTGGATACCAGCATGCTGTTACTTCCTGGTTGCAGGGACACTGGCAGGGAGGTCTCTCCTTAAGGTAGCCACACATGGCCCAAGTTTCACTCGATCTCTCGGTGGTCGCTCGGCCGAAAATCTGGTGCACCCACCTGGTGAGATTGACCAGCAATCTCCCACATGTCGGATCACATCCTGCTGCAGTTGATCTCTCATTTTTCGAGGGAGAGTAGCCTTGTGTATGGCTACCTTTAGTTAAAGTCACACTCAATGTTCAGTTGGATCAATGGGACACGTTGGGGAGGCAGCCCTTTCTTTATTCATCTGAACCTAGTTAACATACACTCATTGGCCACTTTATTAGGCACACCTGTCCAACTGCTAGTTGACGCAAATTACTGATCAGCCAATCACATGGTGGCAACAAATGCATTTAGGCATGTTGAGATGGTCAAGACGAAGCACTGCAGTTCAAACTGAGCTTCAGAATGGGGAAGAAAGGTGATTTAAGTGACTTTGAACGTGACATAGTTGTTGGTGCCAGACTGGCTCGTCTGAGTATTTCAGAAACTGCTGATCTTCTGGGATTGTCACGCACAACAATATCTAGCTTTTACAGAGAATGGTCCGAAAAAGAGAAAACATCCAGTGAGCAGTAGTTCTGTGGGTGCAAATACCTTGTTGTTGCCAGAGGTCAGAGGAGAATGGCCAGAGTGGTTCGAGCTGATAGATAGGCAACAGTAACTGAAATAACCACTCGTTACAACCAAGGTATGCTGAAGAGCATTTCTGAACGCACAACAGGTCGAACCTTAAGGCAGATGGGCGACAGCAGCAGAAGACCACACCGGGTGCCGCTCTTGTCAGCTAAGAACAGGAAACTCAGGCTACAATTTGCAGAGGCTCACCAAAATTGTAAAATAAAGGATTGGAAAAATGTTGCCTGGTCTGATGAGTCTCGATTTCTGCTGCGACATTCGGATGGTAGGGTCAGAATTTGGCATTAACAACATAAAAGCATGGATCCATCCTGCCTTGTATCAACGGTTCAGGCTGATGGTGGTGGAGTAATGG
>CM070032.1:161783050-161799008 GCA_036250615.1 Ptychadena robeensis
TCACCACACTGTAAATGATCTCCGGTCGATTGCATTGGAATCTACCCGTGTGTGGCCAGCTTTAGACCCAATTCTTAGATTGTGTGTTAATGCCTTTCCTTTAGTAGACCCTAAAGAGAATATTACCCAGAGTTGGCTACAAAACACACAGCTTTAGAAAATTGGAGAAAAGGGAGAAAAAGAAACAAGTGTCTGGTCAGGAGCAGGTCGGCTTGGTGGTCTTGAATGGACAATGGTGAAAAAATGGCATCACTTTATGAGGTTGTCGAAACAAGAAGAAGACTTGTTTGCCAACAATCTCCTGGTGTGGTTGAGCAGATAGGAGATTTTTCTGGACTTTTCTGCCCCCACTCATTCTTTCTTATTTGTGGTGGCACTCTTGGGAGTCGGAGGGTAATTGCTGCTGACCCCAATTTCTCTATAGAGAGGTTGTATTGCGAGGTGCCCAGAAAAAAGAGACGATTTGGTTAAGGCTCCCTTTGAGTTTTAAGACATTTATTAGATAAAAAAATGAAAAATAGAACCTGGATACTAGAATATCTTTTGTAAGATAGGTAACCAGTTAAGAGAGCAGAGATCAGCACTGAAGTGAGATGGTTGTTACACCAAAAAGAATGCTGCTATACTAATCCTGTGGATATATAAGGCTTGCAGAAGAAGTTTAGCTGTATGATAAATGGGAAGGGAGTAAGGTGAAAGATTCTTTTTATTGGCAAGAGCCAGTTATAGTAAATGTGAGGCATCAATGATATTGCTTGTCAATGATTTCATCTTTTCAGAACAGACCAGATGAGGAGAAATAGATTTGGGTGCTGTCAGGTTACATAGGATATTGAACGCTACATGAGCTGATAAGCAAACCAAGCCATAGCTATGTAGCCAACGGGTTGGTCTTAGTAGCAGCCATTCGGGCTCGGTAGATTCTCTGAGGAATCGATGTCCACATGCTTTCACATGGCTCACACTTAATAAACGTAAGGTCCAGACAGCAGATAGGGGAATATGCACAGTCTTTACTAAAAGGATTATTTACATGCTAGTCACCATCACCCAAATGGCGGGGATGGGGCAATAAGTATAGGAGCTATGTTGCAAACAGCATCCCTATTGCTGCTGGGTACCTTACAGAGCCTGGCCACCTCCAGTGGGTATAGAAAGTCCAAGGGGCGAAGGGTTAACTGTACGAGGGGTCCAAGAAACCTTGTGGTACACCAGCAGATAGTAGACAAAGGAGCAGTGATGTTTATACAGTTATGTTCAGAATAAATAATAATAGAGTGTTTACAAATGTCAATACCGCTCCAAATTACCTCTTTACTTACTTACGTTAGTTCTTTGCAGAAAGTTATATATTTTTTTTTACCACACTCAATATAAATGAGTTGTGAGAACTGCTCCACATCTGTCCTGCATGGACTCCACCAACTTCTGAAAACAGGTATTGCAGCACAGGAGGATTGGACTACATTTTGCCTCAGAAACAGCATTTTTGGTGTCACCCCACAAGCTTTCTGTTACATTAAGGTCTGAGGACTGGACTGGACATCCCATAACATCACACTTGTTGACATTGATGTTGTTCATGTATTTGTGTGTGTGTTGGGCAACACTACTTCTTTGTATTTTCTTTGTATTGATATAATCTGATCCCAGATATGCGGTAAACATGCACAGCAAAATAGTATAAGAGATATCTTCGTATCATGATGTGTGTCCCACCGTGCTTCACTGTCCTCACATGGTACTGTGGCTTGAAAGCAGTGTTTGGGCCAACAAAAGTTTTTGGGAAAATTGTAGTAGTATTGTGTGTGTTGGTCGGGTCGATTGTATTCAATGAATTCATTTCTATATGACTATTTAGTGTGTTTTTAATAAAAACTAAAAGCAGCGATTTTGGCCGTATTACGATCGTATTGAGAACGAACCTTCCATGTGGTACTAGTTTGGATTGGCTTACGATCGATGTTCGATGAAAAGATCAAGATCTAAAATTGAATCAAAGATCGTTTGTGCTAAAATTGAAACGTGTATGCCTAGCTTCAGCATGTCTTTTTCTCAGCAGTTGGATGGAGGCTTCTTGGCAACAGCATGGCTTTCCAAATGTATCTTCTAGTTGTAACAGTACTTACTTGTAGATATGGGACAGATCGATGGCCGCTTCGAGCACCGTAAACGCTCACGGTCATCTATTTGGCCCATATCCAATGTGGCCATCCCAGGAATATTGGACATGACCGTAAAGCAGCACTTGTGTCTCCAGCTTCTCTGATATCCGGCATAGCGTGATGACGTTATTAAACTGCTGCAGGGAACATCGGATGGCTCGAGCCGTGTGTTCCCTGCTTTAGACCTTCTTTGAACTTCATGGAGCTGATCATAGACCATTTGAAGCATATGAGATAATTTTAGCTGAGCTAGCAGCCCATCATTATCTGCACTTTGAAGTATGGTTAAATAGAGACTTATCCTTCATGTTGTATACACTATACACACGGCCTGATTGTTTTTCCCCCACAAAACGCTCCCTAATTACAGTAATATAGATGATAGTCTGACATACATAAATCTAAAGAGTGATAAAAAAATAATAAAAAACACAGCAAGATAACATGACTTTGTAATACAGAAGCTAGCTTATAGGTTGCACAAGTCACTTACTACCTACATATTCATTTTTATAGGTCATATCTGTGTTATTATGTGAAAAATAAACAATGTAAAATGGAAGGTGTTGGGGACCACCAACCAGTTATTTTACCCAACAAAAATTATTTTCACCACAATAGGAAGACACAACAAAACTTGCAGCAAACAGAAACGTAAGGGTTGCCTGCAGCACAACCAACAGGGTAACTTGTAAGTGAGATATGAGCAAAATCATTTCAGTTTTCAGCTCACCAACCATGCTTAGCTAGCCAGTGAGGCTCAAGGTCCCCTTGTCCTCTTGGATTTTTAACCAGAAACAATGAACATCGACCTTGGCTTACGGTCATGGCCAAAATCCCTTTTTTCGAGTGGGATTGCTTGGTCCCGCTCTAATACAGGGATGACCGCATTAGATATTGAGCAGATAGATGTCTGTGAGCGTGCACAGCGCTCCAAGTGGCCATCCATCTGGCCCATATCTATACATGTGTTCCCAACTTTAATAACTACCTGCAAGCTAAATCCTTATGTGTACCCGTGTGCAATGGGAAGGCCAGCCAACTCCTTCCTTCCTATTGTGGAGCCCAGGTCCTTGTGACCATGAACTATAGAGAGGACAACATCTGAATGAACAAATGAGACAATACTCCAGTCTAGGACTCACTCTTGGGATCACATACGACCATTAATTCAAGAGCATATGTTGGCAATCCATATTTTTAAAACACTGTAGATGTAGAATGAAGTTATCTGCACTGCCAATTTAATTTAAACAGGGATAGCACCAGGAGTGGGCATGGGGGGGCACTCCTCCACCCCTCCCTTAAACAGGTGTAGATTGGGGGCCTCAATCCAGGAGCTCTCACCAGCATGACTGGGTGATCCTGGCCCCCCAATGGCCTGCGCATCGCGACCATCATGATTATAATTTTTTATTCAAAGTCTGTAAAAGTGTTTACAGCAAACAAAATTCACACTACTTAATCTGACAAGAGAAAGTTTAGAACAAGTCTTTAAAGAGCCGACTTTAAACATGAAATGATAGGTTTTCCTGGTCTGACAATTGCACTGAGTGGTAGAACTAGAGTTCAAGGCCAGGGACTGGATGTGGGCAGTAAGACCATATAACAATCAAATCCAGGGATAGTGTGGGGAGAATCTAGGCCCTTAGGAGAGAACAGAGCAGTTTGTCTGTCTGGGACACATGTTGTCATGACATATGGTAGGATCTAGGATTCTAGGATTAATCTTTCTGCCACTGACGCCCATACTGGAGGATTGTTGCCGTGAATGACAATACTGGGGCTTTTTTACTACTAATCTCTTCAGTGTACCCCAAGTTCATGGTTTCTTTGAACCCTAGCAAAACAATAGATGAAAGATGGCAAACTACAAGTCTTGTACCCCCTTATTCTAACCATGTTTCCAAACAAGAGTAGTAATTAAGAAATTCCCTTAATTGAAAAAACAGCATTTACCGCGATATATATGAACACTTTCAAACTTATTGAACAAGACATTGCATAGGAAATGTTGATAAGCATACGACTAGCAGCTCCATGTAAGGACATGTTTTAGAGGGTATAGACAAGGTAGACATGGCGGTTAAACACATTACAGCTTCATGTGACAACAAAACACAAATATGCTTGTGCCTAAAACACTTTGCACCCAGTGTAGTGGCACGTGTGGTGTGAGTAAGGCAAAGGTCCCTTTAAGAGCGTGCCCCAGCATGCACCGGGCCGCTTGAAGGCATAAGAGGAAGCTACCAGGAAGAGGAAGCGCTCAGTCCGGGGTTTGAGGACGTACAACAGGTATACCCTGTGCCCCTCTCCCCAGCTGGGACATCAGTACGACCTACTCTGCCGGCGTGCGTACAGATGGCGAGCACAATAGTACGAAGCTCTCCTACCCTCCAGAGACTCCACTCACCCCCCCCCCCCCCCCCCCCCCCCCCCCCCCCCCCCCCCCGCACCTTGCTGGGCCACTCCTGTGTTCCCGTGACCCATCTGTGGCTGTGCCTGTGAAGTGTTCCCGCCATTCCGTCACCCATTCGGTGTCTACCCACAGTGGGGATTTGCCAATCAGCTGTGGCCCTCCCCAGGCTGAGGTATTGTCCTAGGACAGGAGTGGGCAAACAGATCCGGCACATTTAGCTTAATTTTTGTCCCTTTGTCACCTTGTTGAAAAGATGCTCCCCTCCACTTGTTCTCTACAATAATTGCACATAATGCCTAGAGGTGTCCTTCTGCCAAGTGGCGGTTCTTCATTTACCAGTGACTACTACTCTGGACTTTCATTCTGGACTTTAGCTTGTTGCTGCATGTTTGTTGGCCAGGTGCTGAGAACTATTGAACAACGCTTTTGCCTGTGTTTGGAGACCCCGTTAAATAAAATGTTTTTGAGCATCAACAGCCGTCTCTGTTGTCTGGTTGATTCCTTTGTCGATACACCATGGGTGCACATTAGTTTACCCAATGCTAAAAAGACAGGCCTTTTTATAAAATTTTAAATAATTAAGCAAATTCAAATAGAACACATGACAAAATGACATGTAATGCAGTTTTTGTCTTGAGTTACTGCAGTGATTCCCAAACTTTCCTTGCAGGGCCCCCTTTTCTATTTAGAAACATTATCGAGCCCCCCACCCTATTCAAACACAGGTTAAGAATGAGGGCCCGCGCCCCCCTGGAATACCTTCATGTCCCCTCCAGGGGGGCCCGCCCCCCAGTTTGGGAACCACTGAGTTACAGTTAGTCCCCTTGTAACACAGCAGTGTTACTTGTTAAACATTTGTAATCTTTAACTATACTGTCTGCTGTCTGATATTTACAAAGTGGTTGCATAACCCAACCTCCAATAAACTGATAACTCACCATTAACTGTATTCTAGACACCCAAGATGGTTTTATTGCCTGCGTTCCATGGACTTAGACCTTTATCTCTACCAGGCACCCTGATGATGACATTAGAGTTTATTGAAGAATGACTTTTTAATAATACATGGCTGCTTTGCAGACTTTGCCAGAACACAGACACATTCTATTCATTTGCTGACCCAAAAACTATTTAGGAACTATCAAGAAGAAGTTTATATATGCAGAACTGTTAATGTAACTGCAAACTTTTAGTGAAACTTTTTATAAAAGTTCTGCTTGTTGCACTTTACCACTGGCAATGAGGTTTCTTCTTCCCCTTTTGGACTATGTTCTGACCTCTGTCTCAGTTGGCAGTATACAAAGTACACACATAACCTACAGCTACAGCTGCATGTTCCTTAACATGCCTCTTTTAAGAGGCCAGCTGATTGAGCTATTGGGTACTAGTCGAATTTTTCGACTTGCAAACTTTGTGAGCTTATTGCAAAGCCCCTGAAAATGGTATCATCACCAAACTTGCTGGAGATGTAGAGAAGGGTTGGAGAAACATTTGAAAAAAATAAGTTTTGCTCTAGCACATGTAGTTTTTGCATAAATGAAGTTCAAAGGTAAAGTCGAAATTCCGATTTTCGAATTTTTTACTTGACTTTGAACTTAATTTGTGAAAAAACTATTTGTGTTAGAGACATACTTTCTTTTTTTGCTGTATACCCCCAACCCTTCTCTACATCTCCAGCAAGTTTGGTGATGATACCATGCTCAGGGGCTTTGCAATTAAGTCGAAACCGGCGAAATGGTTATTCGACCATCTCTATGGGTACATGCTATACAATGTCTGTTTTGCAAGTCATACATATCTATTTGCAATCTTCTTTATTATTCTTAACTCTTAAAATTTTTTAGATATGCCAAACTGAAGGTTGCATTTTGTGGAATATATTTGGTTTTAGTTGTGTAAATATATTTCTTCCAATAAATACAGTGAACAAAAATGCAATTATTGTCTACAATTACAAATACAAAATACAAAAACTGCTACTTATTCAAATTCCTTTATGACCCTCCCCCCTCCTCAAATAAATGCATTGCCAATTGGTGTGGAATAGAGCTAAGTACTGTGGAAAGCAAATGTGTACCCTTTCAATTGTGTAGGACAGACAATGTATCCTTCTTGTTGTACAGGGCTGCTGATCCTGCATTTTGGCTTTGTGATGGACCAGTCTAATGATGTGGACAAGGCCTACAGGAAGTTGCAAAACAAATCCTTAAGTTCAATTCTATGCAGAGATGATCCGCAATGGAGAGACACCATTTGCCTCCCAGAGGTGGTGCGATTACACACAGTTCTGCTGCAGCCATTGGCAGCCATGTATTGTGCCTGTCAGTGCTGGCTGCTTCAATATGCAGATTATCCTGATCCCCCATATTCCACAGTAATAGAAATGGTCAGGGTTTCTGGGGTTAGGTGAAATGTGGCTGGACAGCTGGGAGGACTACAAGTCGTAGCATGCCTGAGGGCAGCCTTATCAGTGTTATTGCAGTGAATTGCTAAGGCTTAGGCTCCACTATGCGCTAAGGATGCACTGCATTTACGGATCCAATAAATGCAGCCCATGCGTTAGGAATGCGAGATCCGTCAGTGATCCGTCAAAGATGCATTAAGGAATGTATCTTTTTTTGTGTTTGTTTTTTTACCATAAATGGAGTGATCAACGCATCGAACAACGCATACCATTGCATTTCAACGGACTTCATTTTCTATGGGTGCGTCAACGCACCATACTTGCGTTGGCTTATGTTGCGTTAATGTCAACGCAAGCTGATGGATCACACCAACAGATGTGTAGACACATCCATTGACTTTCAAAAGATGCGAAAACATCAAATGCAGGAATTTAACACATAATGGAGCCTAAGCCTAATGCTTTACAATAATTACAAGTATGTGTGGAGGAAGTAATCTGCCCCAAACAATAGTACATTTGCTTTTAATGTTAAATGTTAATGGTTTAAAGAATGTCAGGCAACCCCCAACACATCATCACCTTGCCAAAACTGTCCTTCTCTGCAAGAAATTTGGACACTTCTGCCCTAAGCCCAGTATTTGATTCATTTAAAGCCCCAACTTTAAGCCTCATCGGTTAACGAACCCTATGGGCCAGAGACCCCAAATTTGGCATGGTTGTAGCTTAGACCATCCCTACAATCCTACCAAACTGGGGGTTTAGACCTCTTGGTTCCAGAGGATTGGGCTTGGAGGAAAGGCCTTGTCTTAAATGTGGGCCAAGATTGGGGCAAGTTGCCCCTTGGTGAAACAGCTCAAAGTCAGGAAAGACGCAAGGTGTGATATGTCTGTGTCTGAGGCCAGTCCCCATTAAAGCCTATGGGTTAAGTTTGACCTGGCACCATTTCAGACCCTTTAGGGGCTAGAAATGCTTAATTTGGCATGCATGTATTCCTCATATTGTACTAGATACCCAAGGATCGAGAGTTACAAGAGGCCCAAAGTCGGGTTCCCAAAAGTGCTGACTTTTTTGCTGGATGTAGCTCAGATCTAGGGCTACATGCCCACCGAGTTTTTGCCCCTAGCCCCGGAGATGCTGGAGAACCAGAGGCCCAAATTCGGGTACCCGGAGGACTGCTCCTAATGCATTGCCATAGGGAAATGGGCTCGGCGTATCTCCTGAACCAAAAGGTCCAAAAATACCAAACTTGGTGTGTTTATAGGGGAGGGTCTTCAACTCTACACCCGAAAAGTCTTCAGACCCAAAAGGACCAGAGAACCACGCTCCAGAATGTTTGAGCTGCTTCAGCTCCCCATGCAAAAGGGCTAGGGACTAACTTTTTGCATCCTATTAAACCTCAATGTATTTACTGCACACACTAAAAAGGTTGAATCTTTTTGATCAACGGGTCCTGGAGCAAATTGTGCCGGATTTTGGGAGCACACTGAAGTACCAGGGCCCGGTTCCAAGGTGGTTCTGTAAGGAAGGGGATAACTTAAATCCTCCCAAACTCCGTCTAAATGGCCTAGATCCTAACTCACACCGCTATATAATGGATTATGTGAGCAACTATTAACATGGTCAAGAAGGTAAAGTCATATCTGTAGAGGATCTGAACTTTTATAACCAGCATATTGTTCTGTAGGAAGTGGCAGACAATAGGATATAATCTGGGATTTGGAAGAAAACGTAGATTAGAACATGCATTCATTAACTATTATAACAACTCTTTTACATGAACCAGTTATGAGTGTGAGTTTTGTATTTTAACTTAAACAACCACAAAGGAATAAATGGTGATTATTTTATTCCGTTTTATTTGCAAAGAAGACTTAAGCGGGGAACACACAGCTCGATATACGAGCCGTTTGAGGAATCCTGCAGCAGCATGATGACGACATTGCAATGCTGCCTGACATCGAAGGAGCACTGCTGTGTCTCCAGCTCAGCCGATGCTTTGCATAGAGATCCCATGGTCCACATGCAAAGCCATGGACATCGACCATGGTTTAGGTCATATCCTGCTCGAAAACAGGGATCGATCAGGCCCATATATATGCATGTGTTCCCTTTAAGCTAGACATACACGGCTTGATATTCCAGCCTCGAGCATTATCGCACTAGGCTGGAGTTTCTACGATAACGAAGGAGCTGGAGGCGCAGCGCTGCTGCGTCATCCAGCTTAGCCCATGGTTTGCATGGGGACACGCAGTCCCCATGCAAAGTGATGGACATCGACCGTGATTTACGGTCATGTCCGATATCCCTGTTTTCAAGTGGGATTGATTGATCTCGCTCGAAAGCAGGGATGGCCGCATATGCTTTGCGCCAGATAGACGGCTGTAAGCGTGCTCGATCTAGCCCATATCTATGGATGTATAGGCACCTTTAGGCTAGCCATACACACAGACACCTTTAATTATGTAAAAACACAGATTCAGACATATCTTGCTCAGCCATAAAGGTTGATGAAACGTTCGGTTGAGCTGTAATATACTGTTCATAGGCAGAAGGTCAAAGTTTGAATGTAAAAGAGTGAGTCACCTTGGAGGAGGAGCAGTAAATAGCCGCTTTCATCTTGGAAGAGACTTTCGTCAGACACATCACATGAAGATCGCTTTCTAGATAAAGAAAGAAAATAAATTGAAGACCGACACACCAAAGGGTATCTCAGGTTGTACATTCTGTGTCTCCTAGATCGCTCCCTACAGCCAGCATCATGACTTTCAACGGAACATGGAAAGTTGACAGAAGTGAAAACTATGATAAATTTATGGAAGTTATGGGTATGGTTTTTTTTCATTAGTAGCTCCAGCTCTTTACATAATTATCAATGTCTCTTAAATAATATATGTGCTTCTTGAACCAAATGTAATATAACATGAATTGATTCAATTGTAGAATTTGAACTATAACAGTATTAAAGTATCAAAGTATTGCGATTGGACTACTAACTGTGTCCTCTCCCGTTTAGGTGTTAATATCATGAAACGTAAGCTGGCTGCACACGATAACCTGAAAATCACAATTCAGCAGGATGGGGATAAGTTTAATATCAAGGAATCCAGCACCTTCAGGACCATTGAAATTAATTTTACCCTCGGCGTCACATTTGATTATTCTCTTGCAGATGGGACAGAACTTTCTGTAAGTAGACTCTGAATATTTCCTTTAAACTTTTACCTATGGTATACAGTACAAGCTACTTTCCAGTCCTTCTATGCATTGGGGGGCTCTAAAACTGACGATGTTTATGTACTTGTTGTCTTTTGGCTTTGACACTCAAATCACCTTAATCTCTTAAATACCGGCATGTGTACATTCAAAATTCCAGTACTTTGTGAAGAACACAATAATTGCACAGCAAGGTACAAGACACAGAGGGACTGACTGAATTAGGGTATGACTGAATTACCCCATATACCTTTTAGCAGCGAACACATCGCTCGATATAGGAGCTGTTCAAGGTTCCCTGCAGCAGCGCTGCTGCCTGATATCAGAAGAGCTGGAGGTGCAGCACTCCTGTGTCTCCAGCTCAGCCAATGCTTTGCATGGAGACCCCACGGTCTCCATGCAAAGCAATGGACATTGACCATGGTTTACAAGTCATATCCGATATCTCTGTTTTCGAACAGGATTTATTGGGCTCTCTCGAAAACAGGGATGGTTGCAGATGATATGGACCAGATAGATAGCCATGAGTGCACACGGCATTTAAAGCTGCCATCAATCTGGCCCATATCTACACATGTGTTCTCTGCTTTAGATTACTCTATACACTTTCCCTTAGATCTACCAACAACTATGTAGTGCCAGGTCCTCCCTGATAGAATACATAGTGATTGGAACGTTTAGAAAGGTCCTCATATTACATGGTTTTTGAAGAAAAGTTGATTGTACAGAAATTGTATAGTAAGATTGTAAGGTGTATGGGGGTCTTTAGTTCAGCTGTCATATATCATATATCAGCCTGTAAATCAACTGTTTGTTTAACCTTCTGGGCATTACGCCTGAAGCCAATATGGGCGCAGTTTGATCTTCGATCCGTGCCAGAACAGGCACAATTGCCGGCTCTCCGTGAGCCTGTAGCAGTTGTCCATAGCTGTAGGCTCACAAAACTTTTCCGGCCCTGTGTCTTCGGCCGAAGAGGGCAGGGGGGGGGGCGGTGCCATAGACCTTCAAGTTAATGGAGGGGGGTGTCTCTTTCCCCCGCGCACAACGCCGGTGTCAATTAGTGAGCTGAGAGGAGAACGAGCAGTCACTGCGGAGTACAGGGTAGTTCGCCGCGATTGGCCGGAGTTGGTTTTTCGCTCCATGGAAATTGGCACAAAAGCCTGTTGCGCCCAGGTTAAAATATAAAAACAGAATAATAAAACACTCATGATATTTTTGATTACTGAAAACAAAGTCATACATCACAAAGAGCCTTAAATAATGTTCAAGGTTTGAAAACTTAACATGTTATTCTTCTACTTCTAGGGTGCCTGGAATATTGAGGGAGATAAACTGGTAGGAACATTTAACAGGAAGGACAATGGAAAACAGCTGAAGACCTGGAGAGAGATATCTGGGGATGAGCTTTCACAGGTATGTCTTTGTTTATTGTTTTTGTTTCCTGGGCTTACACTGAATGTGCATACTGTATGCTGAAACTTGGCTATATTTCTGGGGCAGATAATACTGAAAAGGTTTTGTTGTGACAACAAAACTTCTGAAGAGTAGTTCCACAACAGTAATTATGATGGAGGGTATTTGTGTATACAATTATGCTTCCTGACAATATCTAGTAGATGCAAGTTATCTTTTGAGCACCGATTTTTACTTCCCCTCACCATTATCTAACAGTATAAGAGCTGTAAGGGTTAAGCCGGGCACACACGGCTCGACTTTCCTCCAGATCCAGGAAGCCCAAACGCTGCGTGATGATGTCATCATGCTGTGGAAGAGCTGCCATGATATTTAGCTGCAGCACTTCTAATGCTGCCTGCACGTACAATAACCACAGTCCCCCTCCAAAGTATTGGAAATCGAACAGGGTTTTCTAACATGTTGGTTCCCAGTTTGACCAACCTCCTTCAATTGATCCCGCTCGAAGAAAGGGTGGATGGCTCAAATTTTTTATAGATTCAAGCACAATCGCGCTCTGTGAACGCGCATGGCGCTGAATTGTGCTGTAATCTATTAAGAAATTGTATGCCCGGCTTTAGGATTACCCAACTAGGACTGCGAATGTATATCTGACATATATTGATTAAGCTTTACAAAATACAAAATGCCTCTCATAAATTGCACTTCATTGTGTCCAATACATATGCAGCTCTACATACATGTAAGAATACCTGTGTTAAATTTTTTTTCTATGAAATGCATTGCATACATTTTGTAATTTGTAGTTTTTCAGTTCTGTATCTCAGTGTTTTTCAACCTTTTTTGGGCAAAGGCACACTTGTTTCATGAAAAAAATCACGAGGCACACCACCATTAGAAAATGTTAAAAATTTTACTGTATAAGAGGCAGCTAGATAGGAGGGCCGAGGGTGGGGTCAAAAACCCACGGCACACCAGACAACATCCCATGGCCATGGAACAGTGGTTGAAAAACACTGCTGTATCTGAATAAACAACGGAGGAAGTTTTAGAATGAGCAGTATTGCAGGGAAGATGAGGACAACACTTTTCAAAAACGATACCAGACTTGCCAGACTTAAGCTGGGATAACACGTATAGATATGGACTAGATTGATGGCCACTTCGAGTGCCTTGAACGCTTACGGCCATCTATTTGGCCCATATCATATGCAGCCAACCCTGTTTTTGAGTGGGCGCTTCAAAACAGGGATATCAGACATGACCGAAAACCACGGTCGATGTCCGTTGCTTTGCATGGAAAACGCAGGTCTCCATGCAAAGAATTGGCTGAGCTGAATCCGGCTCCTCTGATATAGGGCAGCAGCGCAATGATGTCATCACGCTGCTGCAGGGAACCTCAAATATCGAGCCATGTGTTCCCTGCTTTATTACCTATAAAAAATGTAATGTCTAGACCAGTGAGAAACTTTAGATCCTGCCTAGATAACAGAATATAACAGAAGACAGAGGAGTGAGATGACCTTTGGCTGCTGTTAGGTCAGAACAAAACAAAAAAAGGAAATAGTACATTTTAATGACAAACGTGCTAACAGGAAGTCTAGGAGGGATTTTGCTTAAAAAAGTTAAATATATGTTTTAAGGAGCCCAAGGGGGCGGGGTCTAATGTATGATCAGTTCTGGAGGTGATTGAATGACATAACTCACAGTGAGAGGTTCTGTTGAGGATCCTATTTGTACATGTATGGGCTTTGTACTGTATCTTAACACTCATACTACATTGTTTGCTTTCTGTTTTAGACATACACCTATGAAGGAACCGAAGCCAAGAGAATTTTTAAGAGAGCCTAGACATTGTTTTATCATGAAAGGACACTCTGCTGCCAGTTACTGAGTATCATCTGCATTACCACAATCCATCTGACCCTACAAAAACTAGCACATATTTACTATTCATTGCTGTATATAATAGAGATATTGGAGTTTATCTAAAATGTGTATGTTATTTTCATTTTATCAGTAAAAAGATGAAATGCATCATTTGTCCTATTTTTATTTGGATTTTTATCTGTATAGAAAATGAGGAGTTGTCACAAAAACAACCAAAATATATTCAATTAACTGTATTTTTCGGGCCATAAGACACACCCATAGTTTTGGAGAAAAAATGGAAACAAAGTCAGATACACAGCAATCCACATTCAAAGTTGGTATACAGCATGATCCAGCAGATATAGGTCTCAATTCCAGCAAAATGTGCAGGGCCAAAACTTCACTCATGTGTCCCATCAACCGTACATATTCTCTGTACACTCTGATTAGCTTATGGGTAGACACATTTTACAATCTGGCACTAACAAGTTACCCATACACAGCTACTATCATATGAGAGAAGAGATAAATCTGTGTCACATACGGTAATGGTTTTTTTGAAATGTAAATATACAGCTCATACTTTCAAACATTTTCTCACTCAGCTATTACACAGCAATGTACATATGAGGAGTTACAGTATATATGCACCACAACAGACTGAGCTCACAACAGTAGTGAGTGAATGCAATTGTGATAGCATGAGTTGTGTATTTACAATACAATTCTGCATTGTAGTAATAAAGTTATGTGACACAGACTCATCTGTAAATAGATGCTCATGGGTAAGGTTTTAGTGCCAGATTGTAAAATGTGTATCTCCATAAGTTGCTCAGTGGATTCAGAGAATGGGTACTGCAGTTTAGCCCTGCACCCTAAGCTGGTATTACAACCTCTCTCTTAGCCGTGGTTGCTGGAGAGAATCTATGAAATTCCAGCTTTCTGAAACACAGGGCTAATGCTTTCAAGATGTTTGGAACTTAAAAAAAACTTCTGAAAATGCCATGTTATCATGTGTTAAGCTGGCCATAGACATCTTGATGCTGAGCCGTTTTTTTTGTGAGATCGACTGTGCACCCTTTGCGTGCCGGCATTTACTTTGGATGGGGACACTGGTGCCCATCCAAAGTAAAGCCTGCCATACACCCACCGAGTGGGTGCCGACAGAGCTGCTTAGATCACTTCTGTAAAGCAGTGTGATGACATAAGCATTGGCAGGCACCCTTTGTGTGCCGGCCGTTAGCTTCAGTGAAGATGCTGCTCTTCATTGAAGTTAATGGCATCGGCCAGCATCGGCCAGAGAACATCGGACATGTCTGTTCTCTGGCCGGCCGAGCTGTGGGGCGACAGGGATCTGTCGCCCCATGTGGGCTCCCCCGATTTTGCCGCCGACCGATGGCCGTGAGCGCGCAAGCCCATCGGTCGGTGGCAAAATCGGCCGCCGCTCAGTGGGTGTATGGCAGGCTTAAGGGGATTGAGATCTAAAGATTCAAAGATCAAAGTAAGAAGATCGAGAACTAAAAATGATGGACATGTCTGGTAATTTTGCAGCAGATTGATCACCGTGATCGCGTACGGTGGTCGATCTGCGCTGAAATCAGCCGCAAATGGAGCCATCTATGGCCATTTTACAATTCCAGAAAATGCGGTTGATATAATGGGTGCAGCCATTCAATGATTCCTTCACACAGTATTGTAAAAACCATAATCTGAATATGTGCGCTGATTTAAGCAGGCGAATCTTGCTGTATATATTTGGGAATAATAGTCAATTATATCCGTGCAATACACCAAGTGTTCAATAACTATTCATGTTCTAACAAAAATCTATATTCTTACTGGAACATGAAGGGATTTGAAATAATGTAACATTTTCCTTTTATGTGTTCAATTTGCTATGAGAACAACCTTTGCTACTTTGGTATTTCAATCCCAGTATGCTACACCAAGGAAATCCCTGCAATGTGGACACAGACAGCAGTTACAGCCAACTATGGTAAATAGAGAAGCTTCTGTCCTAAAAGTGCCTCATATTAAATGTAACCTTTGAATAGGTACATAGATATCATAGACATCGCATATAATCTATATAGACATAGGGACACTTAAAATGTAAGAATATAAGAATGTAAGAAAATATAAGAATATTTCTACAAGAAGGTTTTCACAACAGCCATTGTATCAAACATACAAAACTTGAAAGCTAAGAAAGGCCAGTAAAATTGGCTATTTTATAATAAACAAGTCATGATCTGATTGCTATGACTTTAATGACTGCAAGACAATGGCCATTATACGTAAGCATTGATTTAAAGACGCTCTATTTGCTATTTCAGAAACCTTTCATCAACAGTTATACTATCCAAGGGAAAAGACTACACTGCTCATTAAACACATTTGGGTGTACATACCCTGTTTCCCCAAAAATAAGGCATCCGCCGAAAAATAAGGCACCCTTACATTTTTGCC
>CM070032.1:161824370-161834987 GCA_036250615.1 Ptychadena robeensis
CCACTGGAGCACGCCCAAAGGGCCGTATGTGGCCCCCAGGCCACAGGTTAGGCACCTAAGATCTAGAGTCTGTGTTGTTGAAGATTCGCAGCTAACTGAAATTGTCTTTGTGCAGCTTGGGTTTGTGAATTACACCCAATACTTGGATGGTATGTGTGATGTATATGCCAAAGGGTATAATGTAGTTTTTCACTTTACAATCCTGCAATCTCTATACAGATAAGAGTGTGAGACCCTTGAAATTGCTACAATAAGGAAGTCTTTCTATGGGTCCCCTGCTTAAAAAAATAAAAATAAATAAAACACATCTACATTATAGATATCTAGTTCTGACAAATAAGTTCTTTTGTAAAATACCTTCGACCAGAGGGACTAAGTGATGGCTCTCGAGGACCTGGAGACAGCCTGCCTTCATATCTACTTCTTTCCAAACCGTTACACTCTTTGCCCAATCCTTTAATTAGAAAGATATACAGATTACTTTAAATGCCATTGGGTATAGTTTATACAATACAGAGTATACATATTATCATCATTTATTGAGACAACACAAGATAACACACAGGAACAGGTTATGACAGGAGGAGTAGAGCACCCTGCCCGATTGA
The DNA here is from genome assembly GCA_036250615.1 of Ptychadena robeensis. NCBI lineage: Eukaryota > Metazoa > Chordata > Amphibia > Anura > Ptychadenidae > Ptychadena > Ptychadena robeensis. The sequence goes on from CM070032.1 coordinate 161,824,979, forward strand.
GGTTTACAATCTAATAGGCATACTCCTACAAAATGTACCCTAGATCTACCCTTTCTGTCCAATTGCAAATGAAACTGCAGATACAAAAAGCAGGTCACATGTACACAAGTTCCATAGAACGTCCATAGCCACAGTCTAAATCAGAGAGATACAAATGCATTGCATTACCCCATGGGGAGTCACATATGCAATCATAAATACATCACAGCAGATGGCAGCAGTGACCCGCTGGATCATACAAGCGGCATGCAACCAACGTTCAACACCAGAAGGGTTGGTCTTCAGGATTCCAGCCCGTTTAAAAATAGAAGTGTTATTTTTCTCTTCTGCTGACACAGAGAGCCATGCATGGCTAAAACTAGCTAGTGATTCGGCTGAGACGCTTGGCCCAGGGCTCTTCACAAAACTAAATATGGCAGATGTTCATGTTTAGGCCTGTACAACTACTGCAACAGTATCGGCATTCTAATAGTCTATAGAATCAGGCACAACACAAGTAAATCATCTTATTAAAAATTAAACACACTGCTCATCTTTCTCCTACAAGGAATGAAGCAATGAACAGCTCAGTTATAACTTTCTGCACATAGGCAAATAACCAGAGAGCAGATAGAGAAAGCAAATTTTAGCAAAGTAAATTGCCTTACCATTCACTGGACTTCGGCGGTGGGGAGAGGTAGAGCGGAACCCATGTCCTGGATATTGGTCACTTTAAAGAAAACAAAATAGGATTCCTCAGTATTTTAAAATGTATGAAGTATTGCAACAACATCATCTAGTCTATTATCATAATCCGTTTTGAAATAACTTTCTAGCACATAGACAAATACACTTAATATGTTATTTTTCCCCTCAGTAGACTTGTACTCTTTGTAAGAACAACACAATCTACAGCTCTAATGGTCCTGTTCACATTTACACAACACATACTACAGTGCTGTGAATTAGAAGGAAACCTGCGATTTGGTGATTGCAACCTGTTATGTTATGAAAAGGGGACACCAATGCGCAGTGTGAAAGATGCCCAACACAAAAATGGCATTACATGCAGTATTTGTGTCACTTTAGTCCAGAACACAAAAAGCAGCAGCACTCAATCTGACAATTGAAGTCATGACTTTTAGTTTTTTTTTTTTTTTTCTTTGTAAACAAATTGTTACAAGCGAGATCCATGTCACACTGTATATGAATTACTAAACATAATGCCACATCTAACAGCTCTTTCCAGAGTTATGCGCACATTCCCCATAGTACCATGAAATACAAATCAATCAAAATACCTAGAAAACGCATCAGATACTTCTTGACCAATTCAATTTGGATCACATTTGGTCTATTGATTCACCTAAAAAGGAATCTATTTTAAAACAATTGTTTAAGTAGATCGAATGGAAAAATCAAACCATGTATGGCCACCTTTACTAAAGGATCTGGCCTTACTGTACTGGCCTTACTGTACCACATAATATTTCATCACTTATGGCTGGAAGTATGTCTCTGATCTATATTGCCAAATAGATACAACAGCCAGATAGCAAAGAGTTAAGGGATCTGGATCATAGTACAGGACTCAACCGAACTGAGGAGGGAAAAAAATAGCCATTGTATTCAGCAGTAAAGTTCAAGTCTCCAACACAGGAAAGAAATATTAATATTGGCTAAACAAAAAGCCTGTTAAACCTTTATAGTCGTTTTATTGTTGTTTTTAAGGACAAACAAGACCTGAAAGTTAAGTTTGGTGCATTCAATTTCACAGCTTGAGATTCATTTTCCTAGTGAACAGGAAGATGAAACCGATTAGAGAAACGTCAGGTCTCAGTGGCAGGCTGCAGAATATTTTTGGCTGTAGTATCCTGAACAATCAGCTACAGCAGACATATATGTGTCTATCCCGGTTCTTTTACAGTCATAGAAACTTCAGGGCAAGCTCAAATAAATGTGTTCTGGTTCATCAAGTAGGAAAGCCCATAGTCCTGAGTTGTAATCTAGTGACTTCTGCAAGTTCTTCTAAAATCCAAAAGGGGTTTATGTTGACTCAGGGAGAATGAATAAGTAATCAGCCCAGACTACATACGGGGGCTCCATGTCTCCCTCTGGCATGGCAGGGGTTTGGCACCAGAATCACAAATTTTAAAGCTGAACTCCATGCATTTTTTTTTACTCTGCAGTGGGATGGGGTCAATTGCTTGTTTAGGTCTAGACTAGAGTAGCAGAGAATACAAAATATACTCACCCTACCCAGTGGACTGGCTAGGGTGGCAAGGACTGCTCTTTTACCCCTGCAGCATATAGCCATTCACCTTGCCTAGACCAACATTCAGGAAGCTTCCTCAGCTAAAAGCCAAGGCAGCCTGTAGGAAAGGAGGCATAGAGAGTATACAATCAAGCAGACTTTTTTGGCCCCCTAGACCAGACGTGGGCAAAATGAGGACCAGGGCCAAAACCAGCCCTTTAGTCTTTTAATTTGGCCATCTGTCATCTTGGTATCAAGACGCTCTAGCTCCCCTCATTCCATATGACAAATGAAGATAACACCTAGTGGATACTTGTTTGGATTGCTTCCTAAAGGGAATAGAAGGTTTAAGCTTTCTATCAATTTATTCATTTTTCTACATATTTTCTTTTTAAAAATATCCTACAAGGACTTAGCACCCCTATGCCGGGCGGCCCTTGCAGGCTTTTGGTCCAGCCCCTATGTCACATTTAAAAACCCATTGTGGCCCACAAGTCAAAAAGTTTCCCCACCCCTGTTCTAGACATAAACAGGCAATTAACTCCTAAACATAAAGTAGGCGGACCTACTGAAATGATCAATACAGGGTTTTCATGGAGTTCTGCTGTAATCATAGTTTGAAGGAAAAACTGGCACCTTACGTTCAGCTTGAATTCAGCATACTGAAGAGCCCACATCTACAGCCTTTATTCTAGTCAACCAACTTCAAACCATAACACATTCCTAGGTCTACCGCTTTCCTGGACGTTAAAAATTAACTTTCTAAGCCGAGGAGAAGCACATGATCTTTGCTAACAGAAACAGTAATTATTTCTCATTATAACAAGCTTCAGACAGATCCCATTGCTTAGCATGCAGCTATGAACACAAGCAAAAAAAGTCAAGGCCTTTGTAATTTGCAAATTAGTTTGTTTCTCAGTGAATATATTTTAATACGAATAATAATAATATTTACAAATTATAAATATAGCTAACTTTCCAAAAATATGACAAACTTTCCTATGCTTTTTGAGGTAAAAGTTATTAGCTCACTCTTAGAACAGCAGGTTATTGCCTGCATTACAGGAGTGGGCATTACAGCTCATGGACAACAATGCAAAATTTTATACAGTCCAATATCTTTAATCAATATGGAGTATTGGGCAACCCATTCAAATACCCCCATCACAGCTCAATGCACCATGCAACATGTATATCTTTGTAGCCACATGTAGCAGCACTATCTGTGGCAGGACCCTCAGGGCCATTGGCAAAGGCTAGGCTACGAACAACTGTAACATAAAAGAAAGACTGTACACAGGAAGTGGTTTGCTAGCCAACAAGCACATTACTTGGCCTAAACAGGCAAAATTGCTCATTTCTTTTACATGCAATGCCGAAAGATATTTGTAACAAGTAGATTCTTCACATAACCCTTGAAAATCTGACAATTTTTTTGGAAACCCAAGTATTTAATCAAGGCCTCATTACATTTTAAAAATGTTTATATTTCCTGACGTTGCATATTCAACCTACCTGTACTGGTTAATCTCCTGGAAACTTTTCATATCAGCAAAGCTGGTTCCTTCAATTACAGGAGAATCCAGATTACTTGAAGCACTGCTGGTGTGATCACTACTTTCATATCCAGACTCTGCTCTCTGCCAGCTGTCCAGATGGTACACCTTGGAATCTGAATTTAGCTTGTTCCTTTCAGCCTGACTTTTTCCAACAGATTCCAGAGAACTTCTGCTGCCAGATTCCTGTTTGACCTCATCCTCATAGATGGTCATCAGGACTTTTTTCTTAGGGCTGTCCTTTAAGCATTGGTTGAGGCTTTGATCCTTAACAGGGTGATGTTTTCCATTAGTGTTAGCTGAATGCCGTGGACTAGACTGGCTCTTCTCACTATTATTAAAAATGCTGTCCACATTGAGAGTCTCTCGCATAGGTCGCCAGGTCTTTTTGGCTCTGCCAGTTCCTTTCTCCCTATATTCCTGACTGCTGTCTGTATCATATCCATTTGGGGCATTATTCTTCACTCGAGCTAGTGGCTTTGATTCGAGTATGGCATTTTGTACAGATGCAGAGGACGACACTTGTCGGTGCTGCTGGTCAGACCTCTGCTGCTTATATGGACCTTTCCCTTGACTGCTGAAGAAGTGAGGGTCTGGATATTGTCTGAAGCCATTTACTGGTGTTGAAGATCCAGATTTGAGTTGCGTCCCAGAAAATGACTGTGAATGGTATGGAACACCTCCAGATGTTGCTAATTAAGAGAACAAAAATATAAATGTAAACCATCCAGCGGAAAACAGGTACCGTATTTTTCGGACTATAAAGACGCACAGGACCATAAGACGCACACAGTTTTTAGGGCAGGAAATCCAGAAAAAAAAAAAAGATTAAGTTTTCACATCAATTGGGTTAATGCAATGAATTCAGTGAAGGCAATATTCAATTCAGCCAGAAGGGGTCACTAACAGCAGTACACTCAAGCTACTGAACACTTTCTTCACACCGAATACTCGGGAGGAGTAGGAGGGAGGGGGCAGAAATCTGCAGCCTTCTCCCTCTGCTCAGCTCTAAACAGCTGCTCTGATCAGCTGTGATTGTGCCGAGTTCTTGCGGTTCCCACTGACACAGAGAGGGAAAGATGGCAGTCCATCTCTCCCTCTCTCTGTCCATTGCCCAGCAAAGCTTTGCTGACAGGCAATTTTAACGTACAGCTGAGAGAGCCGACCCCAGCCAGCATCTCTCAGCTGACAGTTCCTCCTGCTTGGCGGGCAGCAAAGATGCGACCACCAGCGGCCGAGTGGGTCGCACATTCGGACCATAACACACAGGCACTTTTTGCCCCCAATTTTGGGGATGAAAAAGTGTGTCTTATGGTCCGAAAAATACGGTAGTTTAGAAATCAAGATATATGTGCTCGAAATTGGTTTTACCTGTTTTTTCCTCAAATTGCACGCATTTTGAATTAAGCAGGTCCATAATCTAAGGCAAAATGTGGCCTCCTATACTTCTTTATCATTGCAGCTACCCTGTTTCCCTGAAAATAAGGCACCCCTAAAGATACAGAACTCTAACTATGGACAGGGGCGATCAGAGGGGGCAATCAAAATGACACAGGAGGATCAGAAGTGGTTACACTAAAATGGTAATCACCCTCCTCTAAGTCTCCTGTGCCATTTTGATTCCCCCTCTGTCCTTTTAAGTGATCCCCCCACCCCAATGCCATATGCTTTTTCATGGAAAAATAAGACATCCCCCGATAAGACGAAGGGCATCTTATTTGTGGGGAAACACGGTAGACATATCATCCCTCACCATTGGCATGAATGCCATCAACTAGAGAATGGGCTTCAGAAATGAAAGCCATACTGCATATGGAATCCTCCATTGTTCAATTACAGGATAATTTCAGTACACATGAAGAAACTAATTCTAGTTATAACCCAAAGCCTTAAACAGGCTATAACTCATACCTCATCTTTTTTACTTCAGCAGCAATCCTGCTCTTTTTTTTGCCTTTTATTCTTCTACTTACCTTACAGCTTTCCTTATCATTTCTGTTTGCCCTTTTTTTCCCTCCTCTCTGAGATTTTATTGTTGTTACATTATAATCAGCCAAATATCATTTCTAAAAACTGATAAATATCTTCATGGACATTTTATAACATTTCTATACTAGGAACATTAGGGTTGATTAAGATTCACATGTTTTTTTCCTCTTGTTTATGATATTACGATCTAGGATATTAAGACTTGACATTTTAATAAAATGTTATTGTTTGTATGCAATTGTATGATCGCTCCACAAAATGCAGTTAACACACAAAAAAATTGAAAAGTGGAAGAAGATTTATATTAACTCAAGCCACATAAAAACATTATGCAAATTGGCTGATTGATAAGCAAGGAAATGGTCTTAATACCTTTTGGTCTTGAAGCCTCTATCTTCTGGGATTTATCAACAATTTTTCGTTGTGCAGGTGTGTTCTTTAGGTTATTTGCTCTCTGGGCACATTCCCGAGACAGATCTTTTAACCTTTCCTGATGTTCGTTTCGTCCCAATTTTACTTCAGAAAATAAAAATCAAGTTATGGTTTTAATTCAACTCCTATTTCTTTGTTTGAAGAATCCATGCCTCCTATGTTACTCACCAGGACCTCGGCCAGTACTGGACTGAGCAACCCCTCGATTAAATCCTGCATCTTCTGCTGGATGCCTATAACCACTGTTTTGATATACATGCTCTCCAACATCAGAATCCCTGTTATATTCTGCCTTTTTTGATTCTTTAAATAAAATAAAACGTTAGATATGCATATACACGAATATACAGCAACATCCAAATCTACCCCATCATTATGATTGGTATCCTCATAGTACAACTGTAGTTACCACAATGAGGCAGGTAAGCGGGTTACTTATCAGAACCAACAACACTTGGTGGAGGAACCTTTAGGTTCCTTATGGAAGTATTATTTAAGTTAACAGTTCACACACAACAAAAATGTAATACTTTGAGGCTGACTTGCAGTAATCTACAACATTTGTAAGCAGTCTAAACAGATTGAAACCTTGGCCACCCTTTTTGAGAAAAATAATTGGGGTTTGGGTTTCAGTTTGGCCACTCGATCTCTAAAAGGTTCACCATCACTGGTCTAGGGTATGCAAGGTTATACCCAACTAGGTAGTAAAATGAGTTCAAGTACCTGTGCTGTCATTATTGAAGACCCTCTTGTATTGGGACCACTGAAGGATTTGCCTCAGGGCATCATCTGTGGTCACTGCTGTGCCATCAGGATTGGCATAAAATAGAAGCAAAGGCTGGTAATGACACCGAATGCACTTGGTAACTACATCTTTCCATTTGGTGCCAACCTGAAAAAAAGAGTAGAGCATTTGCTTACAATAAATGTAATGTTTATTCCAGCTATTTTCATATAAAGTGGATAAAAACTTAGCTAAGAGAAAAGGCCAATCCACAACAAAACCACACTCAAACGTCATTATTATAATGACTTAAACGTAAAAAGTCTTGTGTTTAAAAGTGGAGTACAGCGATGGTTAGCCTGGATGCAGCCTCTCAGAAAGCACAGGCACAATTGGGTGTCACAGTGTCAATGTTTGTTAGGCAATACATATACAAGTGTTCAGAAAAGGCTTTAACTATTAGTGCTTTCAACCTCTCCTTGGTGCCCATGGGTGATAAAAATGAATAAAATAAGAGTTTTTTTTCTGCTCAAACTGAACACCTGCACCACACATACTATATATTACGCTTTCAGTAACAACTCAGACAGAATGTTGTCAAAATATGGTTATCACACCTTATCAAGAGCAAATGACTGTTTCAAGTTTCAGCACTGCATAAATTATAAGTGGAAGGAAATAGATGATGGTTACACATTCACTGCAGAATGGAAATAACACAAAATGTAAAAAATGTCCCACACGTTGATCAGACCCTAAAATTCACAACCTGCTTGAAAAACACTACTAGATTATTTTAAGGAAAACATACATATACATTTTGGTTTTCCATGCCAAGAATTGTTATCAAGCTTAAAGAAAGAAAAAAACCCAGAATATGTAGTACTGATTTAGAGGTAAACCTAATTCTAAAATCAAAATATGCCCTGATATTATTGACATACACAGACTACCAACAAAGTTCAAATCAAAATAATCATAGTATAAAAGTATCAAGTATATAAAAAACTGTAACTATTTTATCAGACGCTTTGCCACAATGGACTGCAGGACTGATTGGATTCCAAGTAAAACAATTTTGCTGCCTTGCCCCACACACAGTATAGGCCAGGGGCATCAAACCCAATTACACATAGGGCCCAAATAAAAACTGGCCAACCTTCCCAGACAGCTGCGTAAGCATGTGTAGACTCAGAGTAGGAGTACAGAGGAGCATTGAGTGAAGCAGGTAGGAGGGCTGCAGGGAAGGCAGATCTATGAATTGCAATATAGTTACGAGGGGCATGCCTAAGTTACCAGCAGCTGCTTCTAGAACATGTTTCTGTCTTGGATGCTGGAGCAGGGCGAGAATGATATTGGGGGTAAATTTGCAGTCTCTCTTTCATAAACAGGAGTATATATATACAAAATTATAAAACTTACTTATAAATACATTTTCTGCACACACAAACTTATTTTACAGCATTTAATTAACTGGCTAACTTACCTCTTTTACTGAAGCATCATCAAACAAAACCCATCTGGCACTTTTTGTATGATAAGCAAAGGCACAATAGTGTCGGCTTGTGTAACAGATCATTCCCACAAGGTAAAGCCTACTTTCTTTAGCATGTTCATCTGTCACTCTAAAAAATAACTGGAAAACAAAAAGAAAAAGAAACGCATAACTAAAACAGTTATAACTTGTCATGTCTCAAAAGATTTATCTAATTTCTGAGGCAAAACCTGAAATGCTTGGCAAGCTACCATCCAATTAATTAAAGCAGTATAAAACAGGTCCACAACAACCTCTGCATGCAGGGTGCTGCTGCACAAATCATCCATCCATCAGCAAAACTCCCCCTTCCGGAGCACATAGCTTATTTCATTATATTAGAAGGAAGGGAAACGGTGAACATTGTAAATTGTCCAAAGTTGGTCTGCTTCAACCTTTAGCCAGCATTTATTGATAAGTTAGGCTTTTCACCAACCTTTTAAAAAAAAAAATAATATATAATATATATATATATATATATAAATAAATATAAAAGTTCCTACAACCCTTCTCCACCCTATACTTATACTTTTATACTTCAGTCATTTAGATTTTCTAGGTTTTTGGGGTAAAATTTGGGTCCCTTGGTATACTGTTCATAAGGAATATACTGTTCTATTCTCCAATTATCAGTCATACATGCATTAACTTTTATATAACCAATTTCTGCTATTTAAATATTAAATGTTCACTAATCATATCACCACACACCGTAATCTATGCACAACCAATTTCTTAAATTTAATTCATTTAAAGCGACCCAAATGTAAAAAAATATTTACTTCCATGATTCCTAGCAAGAATGCAAACACTTGTGTATATCCCTCGTGTATGGACATTGTTTCAGCTTATACCTATATGAAGAAAAACTATTTAAGGAGACCTTAAGGGCATGTTACCACATGTATGTGGTCTGTCGGGACCCCCGCCAAGCACTGGCCTTAGCGTAGGGAGTCCCGACGGATAAAACAATGCTGTGGAGACATAGCCTAACACAAAAGCATCTTGTGCTCATGTGCCTTATAGGGAAACAAACAGGTTTTACAAATTTGTAATAAGTGACCCCTTCAAAAGATGAACCTACATAAAAAGACTTCTGCAAAGTTGTATTAATCACAGCTTAGAGCCACTAAAAATCCATTTACCATATATACTGGAATATAAGCCGAATTTGTCAGCACCTAAAATGTGCTCAAGAAATAAGATTAATCTTGTACTCAGGTCAAGAAATAAAACTGCGCCATTTTGTAGGTGGACTTTGATTGCAAAGCACCTAAACTTGCTATCATCACAAAATCTGCTGGAGATGTAGAAAAGGGTTGTGGGAACATTCCCCCAAAAATTATTGCTCTAGCACATGTAGATGTTGCATAAATTAGGTTCAAATTCAAGTCAAAGAAGTTTTTAAGTTGACTTGGTCTCAATGAAGACCGGCGTCTAACAGCATCAGCCAGAGATTATCGGACATGTCCATTCTCTGGCCGGCCGAGCTGTGCGGCGTCAGCAATCTGTCGCCCCATGTGGGCACCCCCGATCGGCGA
>CM070032.1:161877146-161894911 GCA_036250615.1 Ptychadena robeensis
CCCAGGGGGAAACTCAATCACGGTGAGAAGGTTTTCTCCCCAGTTGATTATCTTTTATAATAAATCTTTTCAACTGGTACATAAATACCAACAAAAAGTGACAGAGGTTTCAATACTTAATTTTAATCATTCATCATAGACCAAACTTTAACAAAGTAAATTTTTTAATCAAGTTCCGCTCTGTCAATATTATCTTCTCATTAACTCTTTCTTTTTCTTTCCTTTTGTAACCACTATGTAACACTATGTAAGAGAATATGTGCGCACAGCATGAACACACACGCTTGCCCCAGGCATATTACTGGAATTTAATAATATTTATTCTTATTGCATACATCACTGTTTCCTGTCTTTTATTGTCAGTAAAACACTTTTTGTTGAGAAGGAAATCCATTGAGGATACTTATTGCAGAAAAATAACTAATGGTAAATGCGGGGGCTTGGAATGTTTAAGCAGATATTGCATTTTATAGGTCTACTACACCATAGTTTCCTAAATAGGAGATGTGCATTAAGTAACACATTGTATGGAATGGTTTATTTATTATTTCATAGGTCAAGATACCAGATAGTATACATGTGCTATAGTATATAGCAGTGATGGCAAACCTTTTAGAGACCGAGTGCCTAAATTGTAACCAAAAACCCACTTTATCTCAAAGTGCCAACTTGGCAATTGAACCTGAATTACACACACACAAATCCTCTGGGTTATAACTCGGTCATTCATAGGAGATCAGTGCAGATACAAGCTTCCTGTAAATCCTAGGTTGCTGATGGACTACAGACCTCAGCATGCATATAGTCTATATAAGTTGCTAAAGAACTATACTACCCAGCATGCCCTGCTGTCTTTTCTAGCTGTTGCAGAACAACCACTTGTGAAAATTCTTCTGCCTTTTATCATTCTGTCTTCTACTTACTCACACACACATTACACACTCTCTCTCTTAAGCTGGCCATACACCTTCAGATTTCTCTGTCAGATTTCCTTCAGATCAGATCAGATCTACCAACAACCATGTAGTATGGTGTCCTCCCTGATAGAATACATAGTGATTGGAAGGTGTAGAAAGGTCCTCATATTACATGGTTTTGGTAAAACAAAATCTGATCTGAAGGAAATCTGACAGAGAAATCTGAAGGTGTATGGCCAGCTTTACACATTACACACACACACCTTTTTCTCAGCATACTGATTGTCACCCCCTGGCTTCTTATTGGCTGGCACTGCTAGTGGAGGGTGCTGTGTGCAATCAGAAGAGAGGGGAAGAATACTGACAGCATTGAGAGTCAAAGGGCTGCAGTTCTTTCCTCCATCAGTCTCTGTGTTGGCTGACAGGTCGGGCCCACCTCTGGCACCCGTGCCATAGATTTGCCATAACTGGTATATAGTATACCATTGCCTATTTCTGCTTAGTCCTTCACTATTATTCATTGTTTTCATTCTGAACTATTCACTAAGCCCTATAAACAGAAACTCTATCTAAGAATACAATCCTTGAAAGCTTTGTAAGGGGAGATTCACACTGATCAAGCTTGGGCGTTTATTTTCTGCCATTAAAATATTTCTGAACTGATGGGGTGGGGCACTAACAACTCAAGTACATTGTGTTCCCCTTCCTTATTTTTCCAGCACTTGAACGGACTCCCAGGAACTAAGCCGTGTGTTACTTCAGCATCGTCATCATAATCATCAATATTTACCGAATTAAGAAAGACAGGAAAACAACTCTTCTAGCCACTGCTTTGTGACATTCCATTGTTATATCACACATATTGGCACTGTGCATTCCTCAAAGTCACTATGAAGAAGGTATTGTTCTGTAATATCTCAACAAGCCTTCTAATTACCTTATGTGTACACTCCCTGCGTTTAGTCTTACTCGACATTACTGATAGGATTACATAACTTTTTTTTTAATAACCTGCCTAACATGAAAGCGTATCAACAGAAAGGCACGATCTTTGTGTTTATTATATTAAGCGATTGCCAGAGAACATTTTTCTGTGGTCATGGTCAGTGATGTTCATGAGTTACCCTTGGGTTACATAAGAAATGTAAGCATAGGGAAATTTACTTCCAGTTACTTTATAAGTTTTATGGGCAATGAAAATCCCCAATCACTGAGACATGATAAGCTGGAAGCTGCTGTTTATTTTTCAAAGAAAATGAGAGAAAATGGAAGGACGGGGGATATCTATCTGTCTGCTCAATGTTGAGATCCTTGCCTTTGGCAACAAACGTAATTTTGGAAAGATTCAGATCCACATTGCTCCTATTGTAAATCTAACCTGACATGGAACAGTATCTCACAACATAAGTACTCATTCAATGTAATTATATATTTTTGATACTATTGATTCAGGGTAATGCATAATATTACATTACCTGTTTCACCCCCTGCCCCTCATCGTTGCCGTAATCTATTCGCCACCCTGGCCCAAATCCCAATTCCTCCACAACTTTACCTATTGGCTCCCACACATTCTTGCCAGGACCTACCACTTCTTATCCTTGGTGATTCAATATAGCCATGGATGACCCCAGCAACCCACATCTGCCAAACTTCTCTCTTTAAGATCTCCCTTGGCCTCGACCCACAGCACATCAACCCCCACACACCTCGCTGGACACACACTTGACTGGTATTCTCCAAACTTTGCACCCTCACCCACCTGGTATCAGCCTCAGCGGTGCCCTGGGGAGAGCGCGGGGCGCCATCGGGGTCCTGGTCTGGGTTATGGGTCCGGGCAGAGCAGCCCTCTCCCCCAGGGGGGGACTCACCTGTGGGGTAGGGGGTACCTCTGCCATGGGGTACCCCCTGCCTGAGATCGGCTCAGCACGCAGCCGGGTGCAGAGCAATGCCGCCGCCGAATATGGAAAGACTGCATGCGGATTTTTGGGGAGCGAAGTGGCGCGTGCACGGCACGGGCGTGCACAATTTAAAGGTACAGTTACCCCTCCTCTCTGCAGGCTATTCCTGCAGAGGGGAGGGTGGAACAGTAGGCGCTATTTAAGCTCACTTAGACAGAGAGTCAGGGCGTAGACTTGCAGTTCCAAGTAGTCTGAGTTGAGTATGCTGTTCCTGTTTCCCTTCTATTCTCACCCCCTTTCTGACCGACTCCCGCGGTATCGAACCTTGGCTTGCTCCTCGTTAATCTGATTTCTGGAACCCCGACCATAGCACCGTTTAATGAACTACTCTTTGACGCCCGCCTGCCTCGACCCCTTCGCCTTGTCCTGACTTCGTTGCCTTCTCCAACCCTTGTGACTTAGAACCCGTTCTGGACGATCCTTATATCTAACATCGCTTTCTACAGCGGGTAGTCTAACCCGACCTCCGTCACTCGCGGGGTGCTGTCCGATAGAGGGAGACTGTTCATGCCCGCCGCAGAAAGACAACGCGTGCCCCCTCCTGGGACTCGGCCCATCTCCCAATAGGGGGCTCTGGGTGAAGACCGGGCTCTAGAGACATAGACTCCTCCCCGTCGTCATGCTATCAGCATTCACCCCAGGTGTGACGTACACAAAACTACAGCCACAAAACCATGGCTACTCCTAGAGGGATCCTCGGTAGATATCCTGTGTGCCCAACTGGAGGAATTACGTGTATCCATGTGACCCTCCAGCGAACCACCCAATCCTGGTGGACAGACTCAAGCCGGGCCTCCGAAGGATCTACAACCGGCTGTGCACACCCAAAGACCAAAGATTCCCACGGCAGGACAAATTCTCGGAGGCCCCTGAGAATTTTAGGCGGTCCAAAAACGCCTGTGAATACACATTCTCTCTTCCGTACCGCGTACTTACCCTACAAGAGAAATCTCGTGTTGGAAGCGGTTATTCACTCTCCCAAGGGAGAAGCACAACATGGGCGTTTCAGCTTCTTGAACATGAGGATCCCTGTTTATGTTCCGTTACAGACTTTTTCCGGAAACTAGGGGATTATATGCTGATCCATGTCAAGTAGAGACAAGCCGAGACGTCTACCAATATCAAAACAAGGCGGAGACCCGTTGAGGAATACATTAGAGAATTCCGACGCCATGGCTGCCGATAATAGTGGAATGAGCTGCTCTCAGATCTGGGTTCAAGGTAGGCCTCTCAGAGACCCTGAAGGACGAGTTAGCCAGGGTGGGAGTTCCAGCCACCTTGCCGAAATTATAGCGCTTGGTTAATCAGATTGACCGCCCCCGCCTGAGGGAAAGGCGGTCAGTTGATCGGCAGGCCTTCTCCCACAGAAATTTTCCCCACGGGACGGAGCTCCGCCTCGTATGTTCCCCGGGTTTTTTCCACGGTTAGCTCCTTCATTTATACTCGTAAACATGCAGCTTCCCCCTCCAGAACCTATGCAGTTGGGAGTAACGAGACTGAGTTCACGCAGGAGAGAGAACCAGGAGATATGGCGGAGAATCTATGTATCATGCGGAAATCAGGGCATTTCTAAGGTCTTGCCCCATAAAAACCACAGGTAAATTAACCACCATCTCAGGAACACCTCCAATTTCAACGTCTCCGAAACTCACTGTCCATTCCTCTTCTCTTACAGGTGCATGGAAAACAGCATAGTTTCTGGCCATCATTGATTGGGCGCATGTACCTGCCTGATGGAAAGAAACACTCGCCACAATCTCTTCGATTGGCTACCGTCCTCTTCCCACACCTATAAAGTATCACTTTAGCAGAAGGATCCCCTCCTGATTGGGACCTGTTCTACGGAGACAGAACCACTCTTCCACAGTTTGCAGAACGGTCAACTCCGAATACCTGAGTTTCGTCTTACCCAATCTCCTCTAGTTCACCATCATCTCGGGTCTACCTTGGTTGAGAATTCCACAACCCGCAGATAAATTGGTCCACAGGTGAAGTAGAGTTCCCTTCAGCTTATTGCCGGTCCTCCGTTTCCACACTCTGAGTCTCACCACACCCCGTTCATTGAAGAATTAAGAGAATCCCTCGGTCGACCACGATTACCTAGACGTTTTTGACCCCAAAGCTGTGGAACAACCTTCCACCCACACCGCTCCTACGATTGTGTATAGAAACTTTGCCTGGAAGCCGAGATTCCATTCGGACGTACCTACCCACTCTCCGGCCAGAGAACAGGCGACCTAAAGGGTACTGGAAACCAAACACTAAGAAAGGGTTCATACGTAGGTCAACGTCCCCTGCCGGGGCAGGATTGTTTTGTCACTAACAAAGACAAATCCGTTCGCCCCATTGTCGAATATCGTTGATTTAAATAAAATAACCATAAAAAACAGGTCACCCTCTACCCCTGATGCCCGATTCATAGGAGGAAACTGTCGCAAGCCAAGATCTTCAACCAGACTAACAGTTCGGGGAGCCTACAATTTTGATCCGGATTAAGCCAGGGGATGAGTGGAAACGGATTCCGAACCAACCTAGGCCACTTTGGAGTACATAGGTTGCTTTGGGTCTGCAATGCCCGCGGTCTTTCCAGGCCTTTATTAACGACGTGTTCAGGGACATACTAGATCAATTTGTTATCGTTTACCTAGATGCATTCTCATTTTTTTCACAGGATTCGAAACCCATCGCAGCCATGGCCGGGTTGTCCTTGAGGAGATAGACTCAACAAAACGCCAATACGCCAAGCCGTCCAAATGTGAGTGGGAGAAGACGACACCCGGTCCTAGGGACCCCATCCCACCAACCCTGAAGGTGGTATCTATGGACCCACAAAAGGTAACTGCTTGTGACCGGACTGGCTGTCCCACGACCCGAAGGCTGTCAAAGATTTTTAGGGTTCGCGAACTCATAGACGTTTCATCAAAGACTTTTCAAAGAATGTTCTCCCTCTCCACATCACTGACAAGTAAAAAAACTCCCTCAAATGGACCCTCCATCAGTCAGTTTATTTTGAACTCTAAGAAACGGTTTACTTCCGCCCCCATTCTCAAGCACCACGGACCTTCTCTTCCTTTTGTTTTGGAGGTGGAGCATCAGAAGATGAAATGGGGCATCCTTTCACAGAGGCTGGACCAAAAAACCTCTTACATCCTGTCTCACTATTTCTCCGGAAGTTGTCCCAGCAGAACGCCCAAAGAAGTGGTGACAGGGAATTGTTAGCCATCAAAGCCGCCATAGAAGATTGGAGGCACTGCTTCTAGGGGGCTCCGAACAACCATTTACGGTATTCACCGATCATAAAAACCTAGAATACCTCCGAAAAGCCCAAAGACTGAATCCTAGACAGGCCCGTTGGGCTTTGTTTTTGCCAGATTCACATTTCACCGTGACTACAGACCAGGGTACTAAGAACGGGAAGGCGGATGCCCGTCTCGCATGTATCCTGAGGCCAAGACAGTAAAGTCACCAGGGGCACTGTATTGTCCCCTCTACCAATGTTTTTATGTGTTCACCCAACATCCTCACAGTTGCAGTTACTGATTCCACACCTCCTCCTTTGTATACTATCTGTCGGGGCGGGATCTACTCTGGAGGGAAACCGCTATATGTGACGGAGGAACACAGACAGGACGTCCTTGCTCATGCCATGATTCACTGCTGGCGGGGCATTTCGGGTATGAAAAAAAACAAAAAGACGTTACTCCGCACCTTTTGGTGGCCTGACTCTGGTAAGGACTGTAGGCGTTACATCGACACCGCTCCATATTGTAGCCGATCCAAGACCCCCCGCACCTCCCGTATGGTCTCCCACAACCATTTGCCATCCCCTCAGCCCTCTGGCAAGCGATTGCCCTAGATTTATTACAGATCTGCCCTCCCTCCAATGCGGCATACGGTCATCATGGTGTGTCTGATCGTCTGTCCAAGATGGCTCATTTCGTCTCCCCTTCCGGACCCTTCCCTCTGATTCAATCCACTGCTGATGCCCTGGTTCGGGAGGTGTCGTCTCCACGGTGTTCCCTCCACTGGTTCTCTCCGACAGGGGGGTCCCAGTTACCTTAACTTCGGAGGGAATTCTGCAGACTGTTGAGGATCAAACCCCATTTCCTGTCTGGATACCACCCGCACAGACTAACGGTCAAGTGGAAACGTACCAACCAAACGCTGAACAAGTACCTTCGGTGTTACACGTAGACAACCCGAAATCCCACGACAGGATTGGTACTCCCTGATACCCTTGGTGAATTCGCATTCAACAATCAGCCGTGAGTACATCAACCAAGGTTTAGTCCGTTTTTCGCAAACTATGGCGGTTTCCACCCGTCAGTGGCGCCGTCCCTGCATCTCCATCCTCATCTGTTCCCATGGCCACTCGATCGCGCTCCGGATGCTGACTGACAACTTGGCTGGCCTCCGGCGCGTTCTCGAGGCTCTCAGGGTCCGATGAGGCTCACAAGCCGATAGGCGGCCGTCGCCACTTCCCCCTCTTGTTTGGGGGACAGGGTTTTCTGGCTATCCACGGCCACGTTTGAAGTTGCGTTGGTCCTCTAGAAAAACTGGGTCCCAGGTATTTTGGCCCCGTTGTGTGTTGAGGCATTGGTTGGTTCCGGGCGGTGTTCCGCCTTCCTGAGTCCTGGCGGATCCCATCGGGTGTTCATGTCTCTATGTTAAAGCCGTTGCCGTGGTACCGTCCCTACCGTGCCCCTGGGTCCTCTCCCCCGGAGTTGGTTGGGGGTGTTCTTGAGTTTGTCGTTCATGATATTTTTGGATTCCCGTTTGTTCCGCGGGGGCTTCAGTATTTGTTTTGTGGGAGGGGGATCCTCTGGAGGATGCTTCTTGGGAGGCGGCCGAGGGGCTTCAGTGCTCCTGCTTTGGTTGTCCGCGTTCATGGAGGCACCCGTCTAAACCTGGTCCTGTGGGCGGTCGGAGCCCGCCCTTGAGGGGGGGGCTTGTCAGCCTCAGCGTTGCCCTGGGGAGAGCGCGGGCGCATCGG
The DNA here is from genome assembly GCA_036250615.1 of Ptychadena robeensis. Classification (NCBI taxonomy): domain Eukaryota; kingdom Metazoa; phylum Chordata; class Amphibia; order Anura; family Ptychadenidae; genus Ptychadena; species Ptychadena robeensis. The sequence continues at coordinate 161,885,018 of CM070032.1, forward strand.
GGTCCACGGTCTGGGTTATGGGGTCCCCGGGCCAGCGCAGCCTCTCCCCAGGGGGGGACTCACCTGTGGGTGTAGGGGGTACTCTGCCATGGGGTACCCCCTGCCTGAGATCGCTTGAACGCCAGCCGGCGTGCAGAGCAATGGCGCCCGAGTGGCCCAGACTGCGCAGGTGCGAGGGAGGACCAAGTGGCGCGTGCAACGCGCACGGGCCGTGCACAATTAAAGGTACAGTTACCCCTCCTCATCTGCAGGTCATTTCCTGCAGAGGGGAGGGTGGAACAGCAGGCAGCTATTTAAGCTCACTTTAGACAGAGAGTCAGGGCTGTAGCTTGCAGTTCCCAAGTAGTATGAGTGAGTATTGATGTTCTGTTTCCCCTTTTGACCGACTCCAGTTGTATCGAACCTTGGCTTGCTCTCGTTAAATCGATTTCTGGAACCCCGACCATAGACACGTTTCTGATACTCTCTTGACTTCCGCCTGCCTCGACCCTTCGTTGTCCTGACTTCGTTGCCTTCTCCAACCTTGTGACCCTAGAACCCGTCTGGACGATCCTATTATCTAACATCGCTTCTACAGCGTGGGTAGTCTAACCCGACATCCGTCACTCGCTGGGGGTGCTGTCGATAGGGGAGACCTCTGTCTGCCCGCCGCCAGAAAGACCACCGGTGCCCCCTCTGGGGAATCGGACACCTCTCCCAATAGGGGGGCTCTGGGTTGAAGACCGGGCTTACGGACATAGACTCCTCCCCCGTCGTCAGTGCTATCCGCATTCACCCCAGGTGTGACGTAACACACTGGACAAACTCCGCTTCCCTCACTCTGACCACATCTGTCAACCTTCACTTTAAACACTTCTGCCCTTTATCCACCTCCCACCCTCCCGACCTGAACGGTGGCACAGAGACCTCCACAACCTTGACCACATCTGAAATTCCCTTTTCTGACTCCTTTACTTCACCTTGCCTCCACTATCATAATCTCACATCCCCCTGACCAAGCTGCCTCTCACTATAATCTCACCCTTCAATCTGTCCTAAATAAACTTGCCCCTGCCACCCTCGCTCTCCCCGCCCCACCAAACCCCCGTCCCTGGCACGGTAAGTACACTCGCGGCCTACAAACAAGACACTCGCAGGGCAGAGCGCAAATGGAGAAAGTCTGGCCAGAAACAGCAACTTCTTTACCTACAAAGCAAACTTCAGCATTCAATGCTGAGCTTACTGCTGCGAAAAAAAACCTACTTCTCTCCCTAATCCTCACAAGCATCCAACCCTCACTGCCTCTTCTCCACTTTCACTCTCTGCTCAATCCTACACCTCTCCTCCCACTGCCACCTTCTCTGCCCAAGACCCTGGCCAAATACTTCCAAGACAAAATGAAGCCATCCAGAAAATCGATATTTCTTCCAACGCACCACCCCTTCTCCTTCAATCCCATCCTCCTGTAATTTACCCTCTCCCCATCCTCCAATCCACTATCCTGTAACTCTTCCCTCACCTCACTTTCCCCTGTCAGTGTGGAGGAAGTCACCTCTCTGCTTCGTCCTCTCCCTCCACCACTCTGCCCACTAGACCCCTATACCCGCCTGACTTATTTAGGACCCATTCCACCACCTTGCCCCTGCACTGACTGAACTATTAAACCTCTCCCTCTCCTCTGGTTATCTTCCCATCCATCTCAAACATGCCACAATCCTGACCCATACTGAAGAAGCCATCACTTGATCCCTCTCTCCCTCCAACTACCGACCGATCTCTTTCTTCCTTTTGCTTCCAACTGAGCTTGAAACGCCTTGTATACACAAGACTCATGACTACCTGACTGTAAATTCCCTCCTTGACCCCTCCAATCCGGCTTCCGGCCTTTCTCATTCCACTGAGACAGCCATCACTAAAGTGCCATGACCTACTCAATGCCAAGGCCAAGGCAACTATTCCTCCTTCTGTGTTGGATCTCTCCTCTGCCTTGACACTGTTGTCCACCCTCTTCTTTTACAGACCCTGAGCTCTATCGGAATTCGTGGACTCTGCTCTCTGGTTCACCTTGGTCTGACAATACCATCTATATGCTGATGACACACCAAATCTATCTTTCTACCCCGGCCTTCACTCCCTCTGTCCTTGACAACATCTCTAACTGCCTATCGGCCATCTCTTCATGGAGGGTGACAGATTCCTTAAACTCAATCTGAGCAAAACTGAACTCATATCTTCCTCCTCACCTTCACAAGCCTCCCCCCCCATACTTACATAACAGTAAATAACAACGTCATCTCCCCCATTCCACAAGCACGCTGCCTTGGTGTACACCTTTGACTCTGCACTCTCCTTTATCCCCACATCAGAACATCGCTAGATCCTGCCACTTCCATCTCCGTAACATCTCCAAAATCCGCTCCTTCCTCTCCCCAGAGAACACCAAAGTTGGTACATGCTCTCGTCATCTCTGTCTGGACTACTGCAACAATCATCCTCTCTGGGTTCTCCCTCTCACTAGACTTCACCTCTTGCATCCATCATGAATGGCGCTGCCGCGCAGACTCATCTACTCCTCTAACCGCTCCTCATCTGCTGCTCTCTCTGCAAATCTCTCCTGGATTCCCATTGTCCAGAGAATCAAAATTCAAAGTCTGTGTCTTGCTGTTAAATCACTCCACACCTCCTGTCCTCCTTACATCTCCAATACCTGGTACACAAATACCACCCTAACCCGCCCCCTCCGCTCCTCCAGTGACTTACTAATGACATACCCACTACATCACCTCATCACTTGCACGACTCCAAGACTTTCTCTAGGGCCGCTCCTACTCTCTGAACTCCTCCCTCGCCCCATCAGACTGCTCCTACCTTTGCAACCTTCAAAAAAGCTATAAAACCCACTCTTCAGCCTCTCCTACCCATCTTTAACATCACCACCATGCCAGTTCCCACCCCCCACCTTTTGTATACATTGTTCCCCAAACTATTAGATGGTAAGCCCGTCCGGGCAGGGTCCTCTACTCTCCTGTATCATTACCTGTACCGTGTGTTGATACTGTGTGTATCTCCTCTCTAATGTATTGTGCGCTGCGTAATATGCTGGCGCTATATAAATAAATGTTAATAATAATAATAATAATTACATAATAATAATACATAATATTGATTCAATGTAATGTAGTCAGTGTACAGCCTGTATAACAGTGAGTCCCCTCAAAATAACTCAATTTAAAAGTGAGTAAACACTTTACTGAAAAATATCCAGATTTTGGCCAAAGTGTTCATATTTTTTTGTGGCCACCATTAATTTCCAGCACTGCCTTAACCTTCTGTGGCATGAAGTCCTCAGGTTGCCTCTGGAATCCTCTTCCATTCCTCCAAGATGAGGAGGATGTTAGAGGACTTGCATCCTTCCATTTGAGAATGTCCCACAGATGCTCAATATGGCTTAGGTCTGGAGACATGCTTGGCCAGAGCAGCACCTTTACCATCAGTACATCTTGAATTATGCAGATCAGTGTCCGAAGGAAAAAAATCATGCTCTGCTTCATTATGTCACAGTACACATTGGCATTCATGGTTCCCCCCAATGAACTGCAGCTCTCCAGTCCTGGCAGTGATATTGCAGCCCAAAACCGTGACACTCCCACCACCATGTTTGACTGTAGACACACTGTCTTTTTAATTGCCGCCATACAAGCTTATTATAATCTGATCCAAAGAAGTTTATGTTGGTATCATCAGACCATAGGACATGGTTCCAGTAATCCATGTCCTTAGGCTATGTTTCCATTTCTTCTCGGATCCTTCAGTGTTTCTTTTTTAGGCTATGTTTCCACTGATTCAAAATGGAATTGTTTTTGGTGTGTCTCTTAATGCACCGTAAACGCATCTATTGATTTTCATAAGCAGTGAAATTATAGCTTAAAAGTAGCCATACATGGATCAATATCTCAGTTCAAACGACCAAAAAATCGATCCTTAGAAACCGATGGAATGGGAATCAATTTCCGCCCATCTAGTTCAATCGACAACAAGTTGTGGTGGTACAATCAATCAATATCAGTCAGTATTTAAATTGTACAAGAATGGGTGTAAATAATGCCACAGGTGTCCAATCATCACCATGGGGTTGGCATGGTGGTGTGATCATGTGATGAAGCTGTGGGCATGTCCTCATGAAGATGGGGGCGGGGCTGTGTTTAGGAATTATTTCTTCTCCTTACTGAGAAAGAATGAAAGGGAGCGTCTTGACAACAAGGCCTCCACATTTTTACTGAAATATGGCAGGTCAGATTTTTTAGGTGTGATTTGGCAGATTTTGTTAATTTACATATTTAACAATATAAAAATATATTTAAATAAATGTATTCAATATATTTTCTTTAACCTCGTTGGCAGTATAGTTTTTTAGTTTTTTGTAAAAAGCATTACAGGAAATATAAAAAGATTAAAATATCCTTGTTTCACGTCCTCTGCATCATCAATGATGTGGGCACACAAGGAATTGGGATACCTATGCCTTGAAGCGATTACAGGATCTAAGTCCAGCCTCTTTGTCAAATTTAGGAACCCATTGTGGCCCACAAGTCAGAAAGTTTGCCCACCCATGATTTAAATACCAGGTGCGCAACTTGCAGCCTGGGGGCCGCATGTGGCCCTTTGGGCATTCTTTCGTGGCCTCCCTCAGTCCTCCACTTGCAGCCCCCAAAACCTCATTATTAATGCATAGAGCATAAGAACCCTTTGCTGATCCTCCAATGACAGTTACTTGTTGGTTCTCTGTCGGATCCAATTCTGATCCAATTCTGAGCCCCAGATCAATTGGACGTGATCACTTGGACAAGGTGGTGTGCAGCGATCGGATACTCTTAATTGGCAGATTGATCGCAGCTCCCATTCCCGCTGAGATCACCGGAATCAATTGGGTGAGTGATCAATTGGCCATGGAATCCTACACGTGTATGGCTAGCTTTAGAGTGGGAAGAGGAGTGGTGATAAACCTACGTGATAGAAGTAAGTAAAAGCCAATCAGTGACCCAGATGGTGCCTGAGCAAGTCCCTCGCCACTCCTCCTCTAGTGTTGACGGGGGAGCAGCAGACTGGTGAGTGCCTATGCTCCCACTATTCCACCAATGAACGGGGGATGGTGAAAATTAGAGTGAAAATGTTTAATGATGCCCAGGGCCACAACTTCACAAAATTGGATTAGATTTTTTTTTCTGTCCTGTTGACAAGGAAAGAGTTCCGGTACATTTAGTTTTCTTCAATCTGTGTTCTGTTAGTACATCAGTCCCCAGTAAACTTATTCAGAACTGTGCTGCAGCAGATAATACATGAAAAGGCCAATCTGTCCCGATTTTGTTACATAATCGGCATTGCCAGGTCTCCTGAGGATGCCATGTCTCTCTCTGATTTCATAAATGTCATAACAACATTTTCTGCAGACATTACCTTGACAAAATGATTGAAAGCTACAGCAGTGCACAGAATATCATGACAGATTAATAGCAACTCCACCCAACTGTTGTCACATTCTTGTCCCTGGTAATAAGATAATAAAATCTTTCTTATTAAAAGATATCTCAGTCTTAAATATGACTCTTAAGGGCTGTAGTTTTTTGGTTTTTTTTGCTGACCTTCATCTCACCCCTAACATACTAGTAATACATTATACATTATTTAAAAACATATAGAAACCAACCATATTGTCAAGAAAATTACAGCACAAAGGAATGATGCCGAAAAGTTAAGTACCGTAGATGTCAATACTGGCACCTTATGCCATTAGACAGATTGGTATGGTTGACACCATTTGGTCTTATCTGGTATGTATTAAACTATAGATGGTTCTCAGCAATACAATAGTGGAGGAGATATATGGTTTACAGACTACTCAAAACAGACATTACAAAGATGTAACTGAATAGCAGTAAATCCCAAAATTGTGTAAATAAGGGGTCGTCAAATGTTTTGGCTTGTGGGCCACAATGGGTTTTTAAATGTGACATAGGGGCTGAAACAAGAGCCTGCAAGGGATGCACTGCATAGGGGTCCTAAGTTCTTGTAGCTAGGACAGGATATTGAAAAAAAGAGAATACGTTTTAAAAAATATATATAATATTATATTAAATTAAAAATATTATAAAAAAAATAATAAATAGAAGCTTTTGATAGAGGGGCTTAAACATTATTGCAGGCAAACTATGGCCTCTAGGAAACAATCCAAACAAATTGTCCTCTAGGTGTTATCTTCACTGCAGGGAATAAGGGAAGCCAAAGCGTGTTGACACCAAGGTGACAAACGGACAAATTCAAATATATAGACTAAAGGGCCGGTTTTGGACCTTAAGCTGGGCCTACACAGGTAGATTTCTAAATAGATTTGAGTACAATCAAGCGATGTGTGGCCTCACAGAGCTCAATTGTGCTCTAATCTATTAGGAAATCTACCCGTACATGCCTTCCTTCATTGATCCTGCTCGAAAACAAGGTTATCGTACATTGCCCTTCAATATCAGGCTCAGCGCCATGACGTCATTACATTGGTCTGTAGCTTCCACGAACAGCCGTGTATGCCCACCTTAGGTTTGCCCACATCTGGTCTAGATCAAACCATCACAGGTAAAAACTGTGGATTTTCTTTGATACACAAAATCACAGCAAAGGAGATAAAGTATCTTTACTAGGGGTAATGTCCTTGGAGGGTTATTTAAAAGGGGCTTTAATGGTACACAAAGCATGTCAAAGTTCTGTAGAAACAAAAAGCGTAAATTTAACTGAACACTCAATACAACCTTCAATAATTGTTGATTTTAAATAACATTAGGAATAAGGATGCAAATTGCCTGACAACAGAGAAGTGCCTAAACTCCAGTGAAACAAATCTTGGCTCCTCTATATTATTTGGTAAAAAGTATATGTCATGGTATTTGGCCAACACATAACCACATGTAGTTTTTCGGGGATTGTGCCAGTAGCCCCTAGTAGCCCCATTTATTTTAGTACAGCTATGTAACAGATATCCTAGAAAAAGTTCCTGTACTATGATACTCTATAGGGGCTTTGCTGAATGTAATATTTAAGGGAATTTTCATGTACTCCAGGAAGAGTGTTTAATATCCTGAGAATGTTTCTCATATATTATATATTATAGGTTGACCTGTAGTGTTTTTTTCTTAAAAAAAAAAAAAAAAAAAAAGAAATCTCAGCTAGGGACAGCCTCAAATCTTTCTTGCGACGAAGGTGCTCATTGAACTATTCGATACCTCTGATTTGGGCTAGGAAGGTGTCTAGGGCTTCTGTCTGGAGTAAGTTCTTATAGTTAGGGCTTGTCCCCACATTGGGAATGAATGGACATGGTTAAAAATCACATCCATGCACAATTTTTGACCCCATCCATTCATATCTATGGGCGCAATTGGCCTCAGCCAGACGCGGCCAAAAATTGAGTGCCCGCACTTCAGACCACAGCTGCCCGAGCCACCCAGGTGAGTGGGAACACGGCTATTGAAATGAATGGATGCGGCCGCCCGCGGTTGCCGTGGTGTGGTTCTAAACCCAAGGTGCATGTGGGGACAAGCCCAAACACATAAACAATCAAAATTGTTATCAATAAGAAGGGCTCAGTCCCTTTCTTCTCTCACTAAGGGGGGGTTTCCACATCCGTCTGGACCCTGTCCTCTAAGCGTATTGCTTGGCGGGAGGTCCCGAAGGAGCAAATTCACTTACCTGCTCGGTGGATGCTGTGTTTTCACAGCGCTGAGCCGTTCCGCCGATGCAGGGCTGAACGTAGTGGAGTATGTTGAACCTCTGCAGGTAAAGTTTATGTGCTCCTTTGGGATCCCCGCCAAGCACTGAACTTAGTGGAGGGGGTCCCGACAGATGTGGAAACCCCCCCTAAGAAGAGGGAAAGTACAGCATTTAACTGTAGGAAATTATCAAATATTAAAACATCTTTACACTCACCAAAACAAGTAGTTATGAATAGGACTAAATGGTAAAAATATTCCCTTACATTCTTTTTGTTACCATACAAGTGAGACATATCACTTAGGATTTATCATCATGTCAAACAAGAATATTTTATTCCTTGTTTATATGAAGTATACTAAATTTCTCCTTCTATAATATACATTTAAATATCTTAATTTTACAGTGTCATGTTCCTTTAAATGATGTTATTACTAAGTAGTAGTAACTATTCTCTTTCTGGTTAATGATGCTAATTATAGATTAATAGCTGGAAAAAGTAACACGACTAATTTAAGTTTATTATGTGTGTTGTACTGTAAACCCACAAGGGAAATTCCCAGAGTCTTTGTATGAACACTTTAAATAGGATGGTGTCATAAAAAAACAAACCTATAGGAACATGCAAGGAAGCATTGTGAAACAGTAAATATGAAAGAAGGCGCAGTTCCATGATGTATTGTATTCTTCCAACTGTGTCATAACCCGAATGATGGATAAGGCACATTTCTTTATGTGTGTTTTTATTTATCATTTTACAAATTTAGTTCATGGCTATTTCATGTTTTCAATCATATTTTATTTTGCTGACCATCATCTCACACCTTACATACTAGTATTACATAACAAATTATTTTAAAACCTACATAAACTAACCAAGTCAAGAAAATTACAGAGCAAAGGAAAGATGCAGCAAAGATTAGTACCGTAGATGTCAATACTGGCAGTTCCATGAAGTATTGTATTCTTCCAACAGTGTCATACCCTGTTAGATCATGGTCGAACGCAGCTCCACTCCTTTAATTTTAATCGTGGGAGACCGCCTAAGTGGGGACAAGCCCATGGGGCATTAACTGATGATGAGGACTGTGTCATGTGCTGTGCAAAGGTTGGGTGAACTGAAAGAAGGATCTATTCATAAGCAGTGTATATTACTTTTGTCAACCTTTTTTTTCAGCAAACTTTGTCTATTGGGGAAAAAACTACAAGTCTCTAACACACATATGTACCATAATCATGTAAATGCAGACAATGTTTGCCAAATGTTAGATTCCCAGCTTTAGAACGATGCCCTCTTGCTTTTTACCCATGGTTTCTATACACATGTGCTGTGTACTGTTGCTTTTTGTTATTCAAAGGGGATAAGAAACCTAATCTTGGCAGGAGGCTCCATAGTCCTGAACATTTTATTCCTACAAAGGAGATTAACATTTCCAAACGTAGTTTCACCAACCCGCAGTCATTAGGGCTTGTTCAGAGCAACGTGCCAGTTTCTGTGAGTCCAGTATCACTCTGTGAAGATGGAACATATACAAGGAAAATAATTAGAAAGAGATGTTTTGTGAACCCATTCCCAGTTCATCAGGCAGTTAACTACAGTGCATCCCAGCAAGAAGGACGATGCCTAATTTATAAATACAGTACTCTGCTAGTGTTGTTTTTTGTTTTGAAGGACATCTTATGTCTTCCCATTTTAAGGATAAAGAAAGATTGTATACACATTGATAATAATAGTGCTAACCACTGGTGATCAACTTCTAAAAGTGCTAGCTACTCAAAAAAGTCTTTAAGTGGACCTACCACCTCCGCATCTGCCTTCTATTATTGGCACTAGATGTCTACCATCTCATGTCCCTGTGCTCCAGCAGCCAGCCACATCTAAACCGGGGGGGGGGGGGAAGAGTCTTGCTCATCCATCTTGCAGCCAAGAGGACACTCCAGGCATGGCGCCACGGGAGTGTGCAGGCAGAAAAGGAGGCCTTCACGGCAGCCAAACTAATACAGTGGCTTGCAAAAGAAAATGAACTTTTCCACATTTTGACACATTACAGCCACAGACATGACTCAATTTTATTGGAAGACCAATACAAAGTGGTGTACACTTGAGAAGTGGAACGAAAGTCATACATGATTCCAAACATTTTTTACAAATAAATAACTGCA
>CM070032.1:161895011-161910516 GCA_036250615.1 Ptychadena robeensis
TCCTGTTTGCAGTTTGCCACAAGCCATGTGGGGGACACAGCACACATGTGGAAGAAGGTGGTCTGGTCAGATGAGACCAAAATTAAACTTTTTGGCTGAAATGCAAAACACTATGTGTGGCGGAAAACTAACACTGCACATCACTCTGAACACACCATCCCCACTGTGAAATATGGTAGTGGCAGCATCATGCTCTGGGGGTGCTTCTCTTCAGCAGGGACAGGGAAGCTGGTCAGAGTTGATGGAGCCAAATACAGGGCAATCTTGGAAGAAAACCTCTTGGAGTCTGCAAAAGACTTAAGACTAGGGCGGAGGATCACCTTCCAGCAGGACAACGACCCTAAACAAAGAGCCAGGGAAACAATGGAATGGTTTAAAACAGAACATGCCCATGTGTTAGAATCAAAGTCAAAGCCCAGATCTAAATCCAATCGAGAATCTGTGGCAAGATCTGAATCTGCTGTTCACAAACACTGTCCATCTAATCTGACTGAGCTGGAGCTGTTTTGCAAAGAGGAATGGGCAGGGATTTCAGTCTCTAGATGTGCAAAGCTGGGAGAGACATACCCTAAAAGACTGGCAGCTGTAATCGCAGCAAAAGGTGCTTCTACAAAGTTATTTATTTGTAAAACATTTTTCAAATCATGTATGATTTTCGTTCCACTTCTCACATGTGCACCACTTTGTATAGGTCTTTCACGTGGAATTCCAATAACATTGATTCATGTTTGTGGCTGTAATGTGTCAAAATATGGAAAAGATCAAGGGGCCGAATACTTTTGCAAGCCACTGTACATTGTACAAAAGAAAACTCAGTAATGCCAGCCTCTATACTTGTTTCCTTTCAGATGCATCATATGTACATGGTAAATCTCTTAGCAATGGAGTACCAGCGATGGCATCTGTGGTTTTTTGACTTGTAGTCACAGTCTATTTTATCTAGAAGTTCATTGTTCAGTGTAAGTTTTAGTTCTGGTCTTTGATTCTGAATGTAACCTAAGCTTGTCCCATTACTATTTAAGTTTTTTATCTATTACGGTTTTTATTTTTGATCCAGTATCTTACCTGTTTGTGCTTCAAACACCTACTGTATTTCTGTGTCAGTAGTTTGCTTTTTATCTGACAGTTGATAGTATGGCTACCCAGGAGTGAATGCATTCAGGTGGTGGTTACTATTTAATGCTGAGCTCCAGCTGAGCTTCTACATACTTCATATATTCTGTATACTAATAATTATAATAATAATGACTGCATCTGACAAAACAAAACATTTAAAGAGCACCAAAAATATTGTCTTGTCTAAGCAAGACAACTGGGGTTTGCAAGGGAAAGAGGTCACACAAAAACTATACGTATCCATCTTTTAAAAAAAAAAAATTCAATAGTTTATTAGGAAAGACACAGAACACATCTTATAAAACATCCTTAAAATATATTGCCAATCCAGTCATAGAAATACAATGGTCCAAAGTTCATTCATCAAAGCAACCTCCCAGGGTGGTAAGGGGGGGGGGGGGGGGGGGGGGGGGGGGCTACACACAATGGTGCACCCCGTTCCCTCCTTACACAGTGGAGGATCCTCCACATCAGTGGGTGAAAAAACATCAACCTATGGCGCTCCAGGTATGCTCCAACATGTTTTGCCCTACGGGCTTTTTGAAGAAAAAACTGGGCACTGTAAACAAGGATAATATTATAGTCAATATTTCATAATGATGATTTAGAAACACTTTTAGTGTATCTGACAAAAACTTTTTAGTTCTTGTTCTTGTAATATACAGATATACAATTTGAAATATTAGCAACCTGTGCAAAGTATGCATTACTTCCTGCAAGGCTTTGCTGCCTTCTGTACCAGCTTTTTGAACATATTTTTCAATAAACTTGTTAGGCTTGAGGTAGAGAGGTACAGTTGCTAAGCCAGGAAATGTGTCATGCAAATTGCCATTCATTTAGTATGAATGTTAATGACAGTTAACCAATATTCAGATGCTAACTGTAAGTTTATCAGTTCATGAAATATTTTATACAATATTGTGGTTATATCCTTAGTGTTATCATTGGTCCATTGCCTCTGATATTCTGCTATCAGCTTCACAAGAACTATGAGGGAAAAATAGCTTTTATATACTATAATATGCTATCCTGTGGAAAGTTTCCTTTAAGCCTGCCATGGGGTAATTTAAGTTGGTGACATTTTAGGGTGATATATGTATATATACCTTTTGAAATAACTTGCTGATTCCAGAAAAAAACCTCTAATCCCCTCACATCGCATTTGTGTGACTGGGTGTGGGGAATCCCCATTGTTGAGGGATTGCATTGGACCTTGTATGACATAAAGGCTGTTTTTTTCTTGGCAACCCAGAAATGAGATATATAACTAAGCATAACACAATTTACACCAGTAAAGTTTCCTCAAAGCATGTTTTTAACTCTTGGTAGTAGTATGGCCTTGTCCTCACAACCATATATATACAGTTTCTAGAGAGTGATGTTGTGCACAGGAATCAACCTGACAACAGAGGCGGCTGGTGATGCTTAAACTAGAAATTTGTTGTTAACACAGATACCAGGAAGGGGGTGTCAGCAGATGGTTAAATGGCAAAACAAGTAACAGTATTGAAACAATGTCCTCAGTATTATAGACCAAAACCAGAACGTGAAGGTGTAGGTCCCACCCTAGAGGAGGTCTGCTCACGGATCACCTTCAGTGAAGCAGAGGGCCGCGATAGACTACACTCCAGGTGTCAGCAGAACTTTGGCAGAGAGTTGGATGCACGTAGTACTGGGCACAGCTGCAGAAGCTCCACGGGCCTCTGGACAGGGTCCAGCTGGAAGAGAAGGGGTTCCACCACACCAGAACGGCAGTACTGGCTGGCGGCAGGAAAGATGGCGCCGCTCTATACTGTGGCACAGTATGTAGTGGCGTGCTATTCCGCTTCCCGGCTGCATGTACCCCTGGTAACATTCAGGACCCTGGTTGACTTCAGAGTGTACAGCGTGGGGCTGTGACTGCGCTACTGCCTGTATCCTGAAACTAAGCCCCACCTCTGGGGCAGGTTCTCCTTTTATGTCCTCCAGTCACCATGTGGCTTTATGGGCTGGCTCCTCTTCTCTTGTCTAGAGACCCCTCGCCACTATAGTAGTGTGCCTTTGTCACCACATACAATCATTTATGTTCCGGTTCTGGGTAGTAATGTGGCCTTGTCCCCACATACAACTATATATGTTCTGGTTCTGGGTAGTAGTATGGCCTTGTCTCAACATACAACCATATATGTACAGGCTCTGGTTATTGTGGCCTTGTCTCTACATACAACCGCATATGCACAGGTTCTGGGTATTAGTGTTGCCTTGTCCCCATGTATAACCATATATGTTCAGGTTCTGGGTAGAAGGGTTGCCTTGTCCCCACAAACAACCATATATGTACAGGTTCTGGGTAGTAGTGTGGCCTTGTACCCACATACAACCATATATATGTACAGGTTATGGGTATTAGTGTAGCCTTGTCTCTACATACAACCATATTTATACAGGTTATGGATATTGGGTTCGGCTCCTTGGTTCCAGTGAAAAGAATGCTTCATAATACCAATAGATTATGGACCATTTCATGCTTGCACCTTTGTGTAAACAATTTGTGGATGGCTCTTTACTGTTAACATGACCAGTACACAAAGTAGAAAGACTGGCCTGCACAGTGCCCAGACCCCAAACGGATGGAACACCTTTAGGGTGAAGTAGAGTGGAGACTGTGAGGCATGCCTACTCGGAATGCTTAAAAATTACCATGAACACACTCCTAAACCTTGTGGAAAGCTTTACCAGAAGAGTTGAAGCTGGAATAGTAAAGGCTTTTGGTGATATTGTGTGTGTGCGCAGGGCCCTAACACTGATGTGGTCTAGTCTGCACATATTACATTGATAAAAGTGTGGTTTATTCCCCACACACAACAGGATGTGTACAGATTCTTGTAGAAGGAGTGGAGTCAGCAAGATAAAAATTTAAAATTTTCCACATTTTTATATTTGATATTTTCACATATTTCTCCCATGAAATCACACCGTTCTATTTTGTAAAGTCACACACCTCTTTTACAAAAACAACAGGAACCAATAAAATAATAGGAATTTCTTCTTAATTTTCTAGATGTTTGAACATATACAGCACGTTTGTAATAAAATGTTTCAAAGATGTTTGCTTGAACCATTATTAATCATGCCCATAGTATAAATAGAACAAGGCCACGTTTAAAATGGAAATATGAATCACATAAAAGAATGAGGAAGCTAACAACTACTAGTTAATATATTTACATGCACAATGTATTATTCCGTTTGCAAATGTGTTATGTCATTAAAGCTGAACTTACAGCAAATTGTTATGTTTCCTTTGGAAATGCGTGATTCTAAGTTGTTTGTAAATTTGTTGTTGTTGCCATTTTTGTGAATCATACACCTCTGATAGACAGCACAAGCCTGGAGTGTCACAATACTAGCTCTGTTGGGTTAAAGTATAACTTAATAGTTTTCTTCATACATTGGGATAAAGTTTTTGTTTTGCTTGTGTCCCCCTTATGTGGATTTAGGTCTTTTATTTGTGCCCAAGGCAGTGATATTGGCTAACTCATACCATTGGGACAGGTCATGTCGCTTACCTTTCCAGTTAGCTGCCAACTCCCTTCACACTTCACACGGTGTTGATTAGACAATGATATGGACCAACATAAGTCATCATGTCAGTTGAGTCCTCCTGTCAGCATGTATTAAGTCAACCATTTAGGATATTTATACAAAAAATATTACAATACAATATTCTCAAGCATGATGTTTTATTATTGTATGGCACAGTTTTATTTGTACTGGATATTAACATTTATAATTTCAGATTTGTACATGGTTATAGTACCAATGAAATAATACATGTACTTTTCACATGCCATAAGTTATGCTTATTTTTACAGATATAGAATTTTATTTTAAGCCAGATAACAATTTCTTTAGGATGAATAAGCAGGCCATCTGAACACAGGAACTGAATTACTGCTTTTTTTAATTGGTACATAACTTTACCAAGTTTCAGTAGCTGAAAAACTTGTTCTACTTCTTATTAAAAGGTCATCTAAAAACCAACCTGTGCTTTGTATAATAAAGTCAAAGTAATAGATTAACTTTAATACTTATATTCTTATCAACACAAAAAGGAACTTCCTTTATTTCCTGACTTGTTTATTACATAGCTTCTAGAAATGTATACCAATTGAACTCTTGCCCTCCATACCATTAAAGACAAAGAATGGTACAGAGAATGTGGATGTATCCATAAGGTATGGAGAGGTAACAGGTTAGCAGGCACTTCTAGGTATAAAGAAGCAACATATTACCTGGAATTACCTGGAGGCATAGAATCAGAACATGTTACCTGGAACTTTCTAGACATGGAAAAGTAACAGGTTAACAGGCACTTCGAGGTATGAAGAAGCATCATGTTATCATGAACTCTCAGCCATAGAATTGGAACATGTTACCTGGCACTTCCAGACATGGAGAACCAACATTTTAACTGCCACTTCCATGGAGAAGCAACAGGTTACCTAGTACTTCCAGACATGGAGAAGCAACATGTTACCTGGAACTTCCAGACACGGAGAGGCAACATGTTAGCTGGCACTTCCAGACACGGAGACACAACATGTTACCTGGAACTTCCAGACACGGAGAGGCAACATGTTAGCTGGCACTTCCAGACATGGAGTAGCAATATGTTACCTGGCACTACCAGACATGGAAAAGCAACTTGTTACCCGGATTTTTTGGGTATGGAGGTATGCAACTATGTCTCACAGGTCCATAGTACTATGGAAGCTATGCCTCCAGCAATGTCTGGCATGAGTGTCTGAGTTACAGGCTGACACTGTTGACTGACAAGCTAACGTACATATTATATCTCACAGCAGAAGCTATAAATGTAAAACAGAGAAAAGAGGAAAATGAGCCTAGGAACATGTTCTCCAAATGGAAATCTCAGGGCCTGTATACGGAATGGCCTCCAGTATAAGGGAAAGGGTAATCCATATAGTAAGGCTAACTATGACTAGGACGTATGAAAAAAATACAACACGTACCCAGAGGTAAAAGGCAGCCTGGAGTCTGGAGGTAAATAAGAATCTAATTTCATGGCTTCCCTAATGAGCATCAGTTGTGGATTGCTCTGCAATAATACTCAGGCATTGTTCTTACATTGAAGCTAAACACTGATCAACACAAATAAATAACTAATTTGGGTAGTCTTAATGGCAATTAAGTACATTTTATGCATATTTATTTACAGATCATCAGATTCTGGCACTTCAGGGTTAAAGAGGATGTCAGAGGACACTATTATATGGGGGTGTTGAGATGTCCATCCTTGAGGTGCTCTATTAAATGATTTTCTTGAATTGTAAGGGTTCTGCAGCTCATCAAAAGTGAAGTCATTTATAGATGGTATTTCAAACTCTGGAAGTTTAAATGTAATCATCTTGGATGCTTTTTCAAACCCACCAAATGGAGTAGCTGCCCTAAAACGTAAGGAGAAAACAAAAGCATATGAATATTATTTCCATAAGTAACACCTGGAATCTGGAACATCCCCCTGCTGACAACCTTGAGCCAATAAGAATCCCAGTTGCAGTGAACCTCCACAACAGGACTTAACAGTTATGAAGGTACACTGAAAGGAGAGTTTCCATTGGGCTATGGTTGGGGATGCTTCCTGTTGTGATAGTCCCATTTTAAAACCTTACAATAATATTAATAAAAAAAATAGTAGATCATTTCTTGCAGCTAAAAGAATTCTGAGGTATTATTTGAAAAAGATTCTGACCAGGAAATTTAGGTGACTACTCTTTCTTTGACCCTGAGATGAAGCAGTTTAGAGACTGAACTCATTATTAGCTTTGTAGCCATAGTATCTATATTTCTGTATGGCACATGCTGCCAATTACTATGACACACAAACAACATATAAAGTGCTAATACTTTGGCTGGGAACATCAATGGAGAATACCACAAGGGTAACTTAACACTGCTGCTACTGACACCTGCCTATGCTAGATCCTCTATAGGAATACATGGCACATCAACCTTGGATTAAGTGAAACATGTCTTAAAGCCAGTCCAGCTTCTTCTAACAGTAGCAGGTGTAGTGTTGGATCACCCTGATGGGCTTCTAGTATCTATCCCAGACAGGATAATTTGTTTTGGCTGAGTTATAGTATACTGATGATATCAACAACCAAACAGCTGAAGGATATACAAAAGCGTGGGACGGCTCTATGATCAACTCTCAGCTGTTTCTTGAAGAAAGTCATATTGCTTGCCATGGTCTGACTCTTCTACACAGGTCATATTTAAATTTTATAATAAATGTTTAACATTTCTTTCAAATTATACAAACATTATACATAATACATACATAATATAGCTAGTACATTAAGCCCAACTAGCCAAAATAGTTGATACCGTGTTTCCCAAAAAATAAGTGTCAGTGTCTTATATACATTTTTGCTCCCAAAGATGCCCAAGTCTTATTTTCGGGGGATGTCTTATTTTTCCATGAAGAAGAATATGGGGTGGGGGGATAAGATGAGGGAATCAAAATGGCACAGGAGACTCAGAGGGGGGGTTTCCATTTTAGTAACCCCTTCTGATCTTCCTGCATCATTTTGACTATCCCCTCTGATCCCCCCTGTCCAGAGTGACAGTACCGTATCTCTGGGGGTGCCTTATTTTCGGGGGGATGCCTTATATTTCAGTGTGAGGCAAAAATGTAAGGGTGCCTTATTTTCGGGTAAACAGTGTATCTATGGTAAAACACTGGGCTCTATACAGAGGGCCAACATGCTCTCTTTTTTGTTGTTATTGGTTTTAAACCAACTTTAAAACCAAGTTTTAAAGTTGGTTTAAAACCAATAGACAATGGTTTAATGTAGACAAATTGTGTATGGCAACTACTACTGCAGTGCCTCTTCATGTATTACATGTATTTATAACACCCATGTAGAAAGGTTTATTTAATAAATATTGGATGTTACATAGGCTTTTTCCATTGTGAGGGTAGGGATGACCTGAGTTTATTTGGCAAAGACACAAACAATTGTTCGGTACTTAACTGCTTCCATAAAAACATTGTTAAGTATACTATTGTTTAAGAGGTCAAGGCCTAAATTGCTAGCAAATACTGTCTCTTTGCCTTTCTCATATAAAAGCCATGGACTGTTGGTTTATAGAATATTATGGAATGAGCTGCTTCTTATTTGATTATTTCTTGGATTGGTTAAAAAAATACTTAATTAACCCAGAATTGATTCTTTTTAGGTGCATGACTGATACTCTTATTTACTGCTCGTACTAATTCTACATAAAAGTCTTGAACAAACAGCACATACTCCACCCAAATGACAAAGATAAATGCCTCTCTCAGTGGTTGTCACCCTGGAGTCTGTTGCTTCCCATAGGTACATTGGCATCTGTTAGTAGGTAACACAGGGGACACTTTGTGCAGCAAAAAATATGTCAGTTTTATCTTTCAAAGGTAAAGTAAGTGTACAATAGACTAGCACTCACCCTTGCACTTCTATTTAAAGGGGGGTGATGTCTCCCATATGTTGGTCTATGTCAACATCCCAGTGATCAATTAAAGAGAAAATTCTTTAGGTGATGGCTACAGAAAACTCTCTTTTATCAACATACCTCCCAAAAAATGTGGGACAATGGGTACTATTAAGGCATGGGGTATACAAGTCGGTTCATGTGTTTCAAGCTGTATATATTGATTGATGACAGTTCACACCAATATAAAAAAAAAACATATACTTGACTTTTATACACACATCTGACCCCTGCACTTTTTAAATTATTTACAGTATATTTGACCCTTGCAATACAAACAGTATGTTGAATACTCCTGCACACCTCCTGTTACATACTCCTGACCCCTGCACTCAATTACCCTATACTTTACCCAAACTTCAACAGGTTCAGGTATTTTTATGTTACAGTAATTTTTATTAGTTTTTTTACATTTTCAAAAGTACGAATACAAAACATACAAAACATACACCACATATGTGCAAATACAAAAGAATTTTGTGGCACTAACCTCAAAAGGGGAAGGGAGGGAGAAAGAAAAGGTGAGAAAAGAGAAGAGAAGCAAAAGTGGGGGAAAAGGGAGGATTCCCAACTTAAGGGGAGAAGGGAGCTCAGGAGGACAAAAGTTAATGGGAAAAATCCTCTGAACGGAGGTCAGCAATCCAGGGAGACCAGGTTTTTTTTTAAATTTGGGATGCCTGTCCATGAGAATGGCTGTAAGCTTTTCATTTATAATCATCATCCCCATAATGCGTTGCTTCACTTAAACAAGCTGAGAGTGGGCTGTTGCCAGGATCTGGCTGTCATCTGTGTGGTCATGAAATCAAAAGTGACCAAATGGTCTTTAGACTTGGGCAAGCTGGTATCTTCAAATGAAGCAAAGCCTCCCATGGGTCGCGTCTCAATAAGCACCCAAATAGAAAGCAGAGAAAATGATGGCCTCGGATCCACAGTCTAGGTTCAGGTATGTTTAACCATAGCATAGGCCTATTATTGCTAATGTAATATGGCTACATCTACCTTTAGGATACTTCACAAATGTAATAACACCCCACAGTGGTATATTGTCCTGGGGATGACCATAACTAAAAAGGCTGAGAACCGTTGGCCCATCTTAACTTCCCAAAAATTACTCACACGTAATGTATATGGCTTTACAAATGCCTACTGTATGCTATATATAGGTGTCATTCTGAACTAGCATGTTGAAATGATGACATCACAAGTTAAGTAATCCATGTAAAATAGCAAGACTTGTTATTAGGAATACTGTTGTAAATGCAGTATGTACAGTGTTACATACACTGAACATAATCATTCTCAAAAGAAGTTTGGAAGGAAAGGAACAAACTATTTAAATATAAAGTACTTCTGTTCATTTTTTTTGGTGTTCTTACGTAGCTTTTACATTCCATTTTTGCTCTGCCAGACATTCTCTGCCTTTTCCATGAATCAGTTAGGAACTGACATCACAGTATACTTGAAAATTAGTTCCAACAGCTGTTCATAAGACCTTGTTATCCTCAAATCCCTCTCACATATTTGATATTTGGAAAGTGGTGCAACATTGTGCTATTGTGCACTGTTATGCGATTGCTAATAACAGTAATGGATTTCTTGCCAAGAATAACCGATTAAAGTGTTTTTGAGTTTTAATTACATAAGTTCATACCAGTCCGAACCAGATATTTATATATCTTCCTTTACTATGTTGCCAAAAGTGTTGGGACACCACATCATTTAGTTCAGGTGTTTATATAACTTTCATGGCCACATATATATAAGCACATAAGACATGCAGTCTGCTTCTACAAACATGTGTGGTATGGTGATAGAACTGTGCACTAAATAAATGTGTGAAATGTTATTGGTGCTAATTTTTTTCACAGTCACGTTACTGGTAGAATTATAACAAAATGGAAGAGAGAACAGAATTGAGAGCAAAAGCCATAAAGTGGTAGAATACATAACATCAATGTGTGGTCAGTCAAGAGCTACAGGCTTTCAAAGTTTGTATGGCCCTCAGATTAGCTCAAGAACAATGCAAAACAAAACGTCCTGGAATTGGTTTTCATCGCTGAGTAGCTGCATCCTAGCCTTATATAACCAAGTGCAATGCAAATTGTTGGATACAGAGGTGTGAAGCCCATGGCTAGAGCGCCACTAGAGTGGGACTTGTCAGAAGCTGGGCATAGACAGGTCACGAATGATTGGGATCGGCTGGGAATTTACCGGCATATCGGATCACCGTGCAAACCAATCTGCCAGTCTATGCCCAGTTGTGTTGAGCCAACTGTGGAGTGGGGATTATGGTTTTGTTTTGTTTTTCAGGTATTGGACTTGGCCCATTTGTTTTAGTAAAAAAAACTGAAAGAAAGACAAGCATGCATGGGCTTGGTGTGAACGAACCTGACTGGCCTGCAGAGGGCCCTGATCTGAACAGAACATTTATTGGATGAATTAAAGTGGAGGCTGTCAGACAGTCCTGGTCTCATAACTTTTTGAAAGCCTTACTAGAAGAGTTAAAGCTGTGTTAGCTGCAATCAAAATCAATATTAAAACCTATGGATTGGTATGTAAAGGTAGCTGTACTCTATACTTTTAGAACAGGAACATATTCATTGTAAGTCAGATCAGTGGTTTGGGATTTATTTGGTTCAAGCTGTTTTTCTTTCAACCCATACTGAAATCCAATGTTAATCTTTCTTTACTGTATATCTAACATTCCAGAAATCGGGTAGACAGAATATATGAATTTGTAAACATTCAATGCATCTACCTGTTAAAACTTCGGTAGTCAGGAGGAGTCTGCATCTTGTCCCCTGGTATGACCATTTTAGGGCATGAAGATTCCAGGAGTTCTGGCTCATTGACAATAGCTTCTTGCCAAGGAGACATATAGTATTTAGGAACTGCTGTCTCATTAAATTTCTCTGGTGGGATTTCTTTAAGTGGACCGGTGTATCCTAGATAAGCAAGAGAGATACCAGATAACCAAAACTGATGTGCATGTTCACATTCTCAAGTGCAGTATACTTCATAAAATAAATATACATGCTGTAATCATAACTGCTGTGTCAAATGTGTCTAAGGTCACCGTCAAGTTAGAACATGATATTGATGTTTTCCCTGAACTCCAGATGTTCAGACTAAGTAATGTATGACATCACTTCTGTGTGATGAAGAGACTACACTCTTTATGCTGTACTCTGGACTAAAATTTTATGAACTGCATCTCCCACCCCTACTCCACTGCTATAGGCAAAAATACAGAGGATTGATGTCCACTGACTCTTAGGAGTATTAGTAAGCACCCAACATAAAAAATGGTGTTAATGTTTAACTTAGTATTCAATCAGCTTGTAAGATCTCTATAAATGCACTGGAAGAAAATTGATAGTAGCTTTGATTATGATTATATAATTCACATTTTGAGCTCCACTTTATTGACCACAACTAGACTGTTGTTGACTTGCTACACCTGTAATTGGTAAAGCGTACACATTACTTTGTGTGCTGCTTGGCATAAAACTATTTCTGATACTAGGTAAGTACTAAAGAGAATTAGAGTATTTAATATGCTACCTACTTAATATCATTTACATTTCTAAATTTGGCCAATATTTAACTATTTTTAACAAGCAATAAAAAGCTTTAAAATGAGCAATCTCTGCCCTGTATAGTTGTTATATTTAACTGGCCACTATTCACAACAAAGACTGTAATTTAATTAGGGTTCTAAAAGCTTAAAAACGCCTGCTGTTTGTTTATATCAGAGGATGAAAAACCTGACAAGACCTGCTCCATAAAGAAATTCCAGTTCCCTACAATGCTTATAGATACAAAGATGAATGATGGTTTGTTATAAAGTGCTCAAACGGCTGGTTTGCAAAATGCAAATACTTAAGTGCAGGTGAGTCAATAACCTAGAACTGAGAAAGTCCAGAGAACTCCACTACAGTCCAAGGCAATTTAAAGTAATTTGGGTTTGTTTGTTTATGATCTGGACTCTCTGGTCCGTCTGTCTGTCTGTCTATACATCTATATATTTTCCAAATATATTCACAATTGTAATGGTATCATGATTACCTTCAAAATGAATGGTCATGGTGCTATTTATTTTCGCATTGTGAATGTAAAATCGCAATGCATGGCAATAAGCTTCCCAATGCATAATATCTTGAATATTCAAAATTGCGAATATCCGCCGCCATATTCACAAAATTTGTGAATTTTCAAATAGCCAATATTTGTTGAATGTATCGCAATTCGAATATTCAAGCTCAACACTAGTTACTTGCTTGCTGGAATTATAGTTTCCATTTTAATAGGCAAATAAGGGAACTGATGCTTACTGTATATGAGCAGCTAGAGACACTTTTATTTGAAACTATATAAAGATCACAGTCTTTAACATCATAAAGTGTACCTGGAGCAATGGTTTCTGGGTTGGGAGGGCTTCGAGGATCTGGGGTGTTAGGAGGTGTCTGTGGAGCTGTCTGTTGTGCAGATCCAGATGAAAATCCTTCTGTGTTTCCATTCTGCTGTGTTTGATTTTCCTACATTCAAAACAATAATTAATAAATGATGAATACAAAGATTCATTGTATCAGTCGTTTATTCAGACAAAAATGAGAATTTAATAAGATCCACCCTTATCGATGTCATTATTGTCATCAAGGCAAAAGGCATTGTACAAAAGTACAAACTTTTAGAATTGTCAGCAGAGCATTGGGTAAAGGTAAATCTTTCAATAAGAACATACTCTTTATAGGACAGATATGGGCAAACTTTGGGCCATATCCATCCCAATTAGTTTTTTAACCCAGTTCATTGTCATCCTTGACAAGACCCTCTGGCTCCCCTTAGCTCGATCCCTGCAATGTGGGCATGCGAGCTGTCAGCCAGCACAGAGGAAAGAACTACAGCCTATTGGCTCTCAATGCTGTCTGTTCTCTTCCTCTCTCTTCTGATTGCACACAGCACCCCATACCCTCTCCTATTTTACCTTATCAGAAAGTAGAGTGTGTGTTTACATGATTTGTGTGTGTAAATGAGTTTTGTAATTCAGGTTATATTGCCATGCTGGCACTTTGAGATGAATAGTTGGGTTTTGGGTTTCAGTTTGAGCACTTGGTCTCTAAAAGGTTCGCCATCACTGGTCTAGGCATTATCCCTGCTTTTTAAAAAAAAATCAAGTTTGTTTATAGTATAATATGTCTCAATCTTTCTCATATATATTTATTATTTTCCCTGGTGGAACATAATTTGTTTAAATTTGCTGGACTATCTTACTAACAACGGTATGAGCAAGGCGCTAGGACACCGATGCTGGTTGGCCATTGCAGGCTTTTGCTTCGGCTTCGAAACCCATTGTGGCCAACAAGTCAGAAAGTTTGCCCACCCCGTTCTCCTTTCTCCCTCCTCTTCCTATTGTATTTCCTGAAAATTCAGAGATATCACCTCTATACCACTCTATAACAAAAATAAAAAAAATCTGTTTATACATACACTTTAAAGTACATGATCTATAGAAAAAAATATTAAGATAAGATATTGTGACAAGTGATAATTGAAATTATATTACTTTATTTCATACATCTGAGTAGATTGAGAGAAATGTTCCTTCTGATCCTATTGAAAACATGTAGACATGCTTTGATTGACATTGTCATACTGTAATCATATCCTGTGCTTGGTTTATTGTTGGTATTTCAAGAATGTATTACCTGTACAGAGTTTAGTTTGTGCTTATGTCATGTCACTAGTTGTCGTGTAATATTTTTGCACATTGTGTTCGGATAACCATCACTACAGGTACTGCAGACTATTTACGTATATTTTCAGGTTAGTAGTCATGAAGTACAGGGGTGAGAGGTGTTAAGATTATGAATAATCTCTATGGACTGTTTACCTTCCTAATGGTAATACCAATTACTGTATGTCAGGGCATGTTGTAACCTCTAAGATGAGTGTTGCATGTCATGTTATATAACAACAGTAACCAGGCATGCATCTTCACTACAAAGAAACATATGCTCATTAGTTCTTTACTTATAGCAGACATAATGTTCAGATTTCCATGACGAGTCAATTTAATCAGAGGTATAACAGGGATAACAGGAAAGCCATTTTAGCTCCTACTTCTACTTCAAATTCAAAAAGGACCAGTACAACATGCTTTCTCAGAGTCACTATACAGGTATTTGATCAATTACTACCTAAAAGGCTTTGGGGATAATACATATAGCTATTGGTCCCTTTCTATTTAGTGCAATTATAGCTATGTGAATAGTTTATTTTATTTTTGTAACAATAGAAATTCCCCCAGGGCTTAATTTTTTTATTTTGTTTGAGAAATTCACTTTTACAATTCAGATCTATTTTATTATCATCCCAAGGTAATAATTTGGACAGTGTAGTGATAAAGTTACACTAGTACATTTGGAAGGGTAAGCAACAATCCCCAAATATACCAAAAAAATAGGAGATTTAGACAATTGAATCAGTGAGGTGGCTAGTCTTAGGGGATTTTTGTGTCATGAAAACACTCCAAAATACAGTTAAAAGATATAAATTTATCAGACATCATCAGAGGATACATGTACACACAATATGAAGATGCAAAGTATATATAAGCAATTACAGAATACCAAATATGGCAATTTCCAGAGGGTGGACACACAAGGGGTCCTCAAAAGGTTCCTCCTTTGGGGATAAGTTCCCTCGGCACGTTTCAAATTCATATTTAAGCAGCCTCATCAGAAGGGATCACCCAAGGGTACATAGTGTGCACAGTACAATCACGTAACAATGAGGAAGGTCTAGAACATATATAGGAGAATCCATTAGTGATAATATTAATATT
>CM070032.1:161910616-161928424 GCA_036250615.1 Ptychadena robeensis
TTTTATCACTATGTCGTGCTAGTTGTTAGTATCTAACTAATGACTGACTCATTAAGCCTCTGGAAGCCTCTACCTACGGCAAACGGGGCACAGGGCGGAATTGCCACATGATAATGACCCCAAACATGCCTCCAAGATGACCACTGGCCTACTAAAGAAACTGAGGTTAATAATGCTGGGCTGGTCAAGCATGTCTCCAGACCTTAACCTTAAAATGGAAGGTTGTGAAAGTGTATCTGGGTCTATCCTTGAGTCTATACCCACATTCCCATCCCGGAGTATAAGATTATCCAAGGGCAAGAAAAAGGTCCCCTCAAGGTTGGGAATTTGGTTGGAATGTGGGTGTATTCGTTTTTTAGACTATAGCATTAACTATGTTAGCACTTGTGTATTATGTGATATATACAAAAGTTTTTATTAGTACCCGTAGTTCATATAAGACAAAGAAAAGTATACAAGTGGTGTCACATATCATAGTGATAAAATCACTGATATGTACAGGATCAGATAGAAGTTGCTATAAATCCTGTTAAACAGTCCTTCATTTTACCCTTTTTTTATCCTTTTATGTTTTTTTTTACTTCAATATTTTGAATTATACTTCTTTTTTAAACCTATGGTGATAATAAAAAAAATGAGGCCTGGATGTGAGCCTTGGTGCCCTTGGGTGAGTGGAGATCATACAATATTTTTAATGCATGTGCGCGCTTGACATTCTTTTTTTTAAGATTTACCTGAATGTGGGTGCTGTCTGTGGTGTTCATCCACTCACAAACACACAGGGAACACTTCCCAAAGTAGAGATTTAAGTTTGATGGAATATTAATTAAAATTTTTTGATTTTATGCAAGGACAGCGTGTGCAGCTTGAGGAAGCCTCTATAGGGGGCGAAACATGTCGCTTTAACCACCAGAGCGCACGCTTATTTCCATTACTGTCTGTTTTTATCATGTATTTGTTGTCATTACAACTCCCTTTGGAGTTGAATATTTTATATAGATTTATTTTTCTGTGACGCCACTTGTATACTTTTCTTTGTCTCATATGGACTACGGGTCCTAATAAAAACTTTTGTATATATCACATAATACACAAGTGCTAACATAGTTAATGCTATAGTCTAAAAAAAGAAAACACCCACATTCCAACCAAATTCCCAACCTTGAGGGGACCTTTTTCTTGCCCTTGGATAATCTAAAAATGGAAGGTGGAGAAGGCCAAAGTCTTTAACATTTAGCAGCTTCATGGTGTTGTTATGTAGGTTTGGAAGAGGATTCCAATGGCAACAGTGAAGCTCTAGTGAAATGCCCATGAGATTTAAAGTAGTGCTGGAAAAAATTTGTGACCACACAAGACATTGATACTTTGCCAGAGGTTTAGACATTAATGACTGTGTTGAGTTATTTTAAGGGGACAGCACATTTATACTATAATTATACGTTATCTCAGCTGTACATTGATTACCTTATATTGTATCAGGATGTAATATGATCTGTGCTGTCCCATGAAAAGATATTATAAACAATTTACCCCAATATAAGGTGTATACCCACTTTTAGGTAATTTATTTTAATGCCTGTGGAATCTGGTTGCCTTTATCTGGACCTGAAGGTAGCCATCCATACCAGTTGGTAGGATATACGCTATAAAACCCATATACCAGAATCAAGAAAAGAAGCCTAAATAGGAAAGGCGTGATCCTCTTAGCTCTCAGCACAATTAAACTAATCAAGGTAAACATTCAGTTGTGAATAATCTTTCTTTTATTAAACTCTTTGGAGAACAGTTTCATTTAGCGGCAGTTAGCTGATGGAATACAGCATGAAATGACCTCTGTTTTTCTGAGTCAGTCTGTGTTGCAATGTACTCTGATGTTTTATTATTGAACATGGAGTACTGTTAGGTTTTAAGCAAAACATTCAGCTTTCTCAGTCTTCAGCCACCTGTGGAGACCGTAATGAAAGCAAAATATTAACTCGGTGCATAGAATATAGTGTTCCAATGTGCAGACAAAAGAAAGTACTTCGGTTTTATATTCATCCCCCTCCGCAGTAAAGCCAGGACATGTATGCGGGAGTCATTTAGAAGTGATTAGCTAAGCTCGGTCTTTCAGCAGAATCATTGATTACAGGTTGGAGAACTTTCATATGACAGACATTCCATTGGTCAGATTGCTGATCTATTTTTTATTGAGACATAATTTATCATTTTCTATTAAATAAAAATGAGCACATTACCTGTTTCCTTGCATGCTTATGTTGTTGGGTTTATCGATTATCAATATGAACTAAAGCTAAAGATTACTTATAGCAATTAGCTGTCATTGTATTTGATGCCTGTAAATATATATATATAATATATGCACATAGAAATAATGGTAAAAGCAATCACCAATTGGTAGGCATAATACTAGAGATTAATGAAATAATGTGATTCAGGCATCATGATGATTTTTACTCCTTTGGGTTCTAGAAATATCTCCATAGATGCTGGATGAAGCAGACAATCCAGACAATGATAGGACAACTCTTACAAACAATATTGTGAGCCAAAACCCAGGCTGAAAGGAAAGGTGGGAAGGTAGCTTCACTGGGGGACTGGTTTTGGAATTGGAAGAAAGGGGAGGAACAACTGGTTTTGGAAGGAGGATCTCACCCACCCACTCTCCGTATATGCTTAGTTGCACATATACTTTTCTTGCTTGGTCACAGCATGGCAGAACCTCAACAGCGCAGTGGGAAGAAACAAAATATGAATGGGTTTTGGTGATGTGTTGGTTTAAGAATACAGTCACTAAGTACTGGTTTGATATAATATTAATGCAGGGTTAAGCCCCACCCATTTTATATGTGGTATGGTATTGATGTATTTGATAAGTTCCCCAGTGAGCTGGTTAAAATAAAGGCTGATGGCTGGTACAATTGGTAGTAGAAGTATGCAAATTTGGAGGTACCGTCAGCGGACCCCTTTGCTACTTCATGAGTTTTGATATAAAGCTGTGGTAGAAATATTCTGGTGTATTGTAAATTTTTCATGGTTATTATAAAAAATATGTCTCAGAAAAAGGGAACAGGACAGGGTTAGTATTAACTATTACACTGCCTGGTAACT
Organism: Ptychadena robeensis; assembly: GCA_036250615.1. NCBI lineage: Eukaryota > Metazoa > Chordata > Amphibia > Anura > Ptychadenidae > Ptychadena > Ptychadena robeensis. The sequence goes on from CM070032.1 coordinate 161,913,728, forward strand.
TTAAGTAAGTAAGGATTTAAATCCTATGAATAAACAGTGGTCATAATAACCTCCCCTAACACTCAGAACAAAGAAAGCTAGCCATATACAAATCAGTTTTTGGTGCAATTCGATCTAATTGAGCAAATAACCCTCTGGGCATTACGGGCTTTTCGTGACATTTTTTATGGCACGAAAAGCCGCTTCTCCCGCAATGTACAGTACAGTGTACTCCGCTGTGATTGCCGGAACTCTGCCCAGCCCTCTACACACCGCCAGTGTCAAATAGACGCTGGCGGTGTGTAGGGAGAAGAGCGACGCCCCCTCCATTAACATGGAGGTCTATGGCACCGCCCCCGCCCCTTCAGCGTCACAGATGACGCCGAAGACACGGGCCGTAAAGGCTCGTGTGTCTGCGGCTCTTCTACATAGCCGCAGGCACACGGAGAGGCGCCGTTTGTGCCCGATCGTTTATCAAACTGCGCCCGAACTGAGTTCGGGCATAGCGCCCAGGAGGTTAAAATATCGAATGTTGATTGAATATATATATATATATAGATCATACTACCACACAGTGGCAGTTCCTTATATTCAATGCCTTTCCAGTTATGAAGATAAACATGTGTGCGCACCCTCCAGAGTCCGATATACATATAGCGATTGAAAACGCCTAAAAAGCCCAGCTGATACTTGTACAGTCTAAAAGCTGGCCATACAGGTATCGATTATACGTTTGATCGCTTGCGAATCGAACACTGCCCACCTAGAGCGATTGATCCCACTCCAAGAAAATGTTTGAACAGGGAATCAACATGTTGGTAAATCCCTATTTGATTGCCAGGAATAGATTTGCAAACGATTACATTACTAGAGCATGGCCACCATAATCAGTATACATATTACTAATTATTACTAACATGAAGTTTTGTATGAGTTTTTAGTAAAGATGAATCAAATAAAAGAAGGTCTGCCACCAGAACTACTTTAATAAGGCTGTCAGTTTCTGTTGTGTCGTAGAATATTATGTTCTTCCTGTATTGGTGAACAAAGGTTGTGCAGTCAGGCTTCATGTGATTTGTTAAACAGAAAAGCAAGTGATGTCAGCTCATGTGCTCTTTATTGAGTTGATGAGTAACACATCATATAAGAGCAGGAAGTGTGTGATGTAATAGGAGTCTGGGAATATGACTACACAGTCAGTACAATGCAGTGTAGATGTTAGCATACTGTCACCTAGCAGTGCCATAAAAGGCTTCTTCGTGTGTTAGCAAACGTCTCTGGAGGGGAAGTCTTATTGTGAACAAAGGTAGAACATACAACATGACACCTGACCAGGATGTAGTGCGTCGTGTCTGCAGCTTCCGGAAACATAATCATCTAATCCGCATTACCAGCATGTAATAAAAATGACCTCAGAAAAAAAAAGAGAATTTAAATACTACTGTAGCTGTAAAAATGAAAAACATACTACGATAGCACTGGAAGGATTAAATGCCCCTTTAAACTCCCTGGTGGTACCATTTTTTCTGGTTTTAGCATACATTAAGTAGTGCAAAAAATGTATAAACAGATCACCAAGTAAGCCCACCCACATGCACATTTGAGGACTTAGGACACCTATGGCTCAGATCAGGGGCGTAGCTAGAAATGACTGGGCCCCACAGCAAATGACATTCCACTCCAATATTTTACTTTGCATAAACCTAATTTAAGTGGAAAATGCTAACTTTATTTATGAAAAAAACTACTTTTTTTTGTAATATTCCTCCAACCCTTCTCTATATTTCCAGCAATTTGGGAGATGATACCATGTTCAGGGGCTTTGATTACCTTGCAAAGTCAGAAAGTGGAATCTTCCAAATTAAATTTTAATATCTCCAGAAATAAAATTAGCACAAAGACCACAAGATGGTGCTGCCACCTTCATTTGTTCACCAGCTCGGGATTCCAAAGCAGTAAGTTTTATCACCCCAAGCTGGACTCAGAGTACCATCTAGGAGTGTAACTGTTGGGAACAGAGAGGGAAAAAAATGGTCAGCCAGGAACGGCGGGCCCCTTTGTGGCTACGGGCCCTATAGCTCTGCTATGGCTGCTATAGTGGTTCCTATGCCATTGCCTCAAATAATACAGGCATAAGCGTGTGCAGCCCCCATGTCCCTGGAATCAGTGATGACGTTAGGAATGTGGGAGCTGCATGTATTGTTTGCCTGTATTTTTTAACAGGCATTGGTGTACTAAGAACATGTAAGAAAACAGCATTTTGATTTAAAAACACTCCCTGGTATCGTTTTTGTCATTTTGGGAAAGGTGAAGGTGTCTTTGTGACTTGTGGTTTGTGTTTGCCTTTTGGGCTGTTTTTCTCTCTTTTGTCACGGCAGACGGGTCCCTGACAGTGTCCAAGAAGACATGGGGAACAATCTGGTTGGGGTGACGTGCTAGTAGTCACCTGTTTCGGGAGTCATCGGGGGTCAATGACCCATTTAAATTCACAAGTTAAAGTTGGAAGTATCCATCAAGCTCTTGGGGTCCAAGGCTCGTGACCAGCACAGATGTAGAGGAAATTGGGGACTCTGCCCCCACATCAATCAAGCCCCCACATCAATCAATGTGACCCGATTTTTTGGCCGGATGAAAAATCGTCCAGGCACCCTTTGTGTGAGGGCACCGCTGAGGGTGCGTACGAGGATCAATCAGTCGAAAAATCGAGAATCTAGGCGTGTATAAGGGGGTTTAGAGTTAATAAAGCTGTGGCCGTTTTATACCCACTTTACAAATCAGAAAATTGTAGTCATGTCCCTTCATTTATGGGTAGTTCAGGTAACCGGTAAGGGGTTACTAGGTGCGGGGCGAGAGGGGGTTGTGGGGTAGGCAGGTTTACATTTCACATTATTATCACAAAAAAAACAGGCTTCTGCTTTCCAAACCTATTGAAATGAAAGAATTGTGAGCAGTACAGGTGACAACTAAATTGAAAGCCAACTCTATAGAATATATGCTATTTAAGTCAACCAACTGGCCGCAGTATAGATAAGTTCTTAACAAATAGCTGTCCCTTAGCACACTTCTTTTAAGCTGACGATTGTCTCCGTTTCCTAGGAGACTCATGTTGTTGATGTGGTCTTTAAGAGCTAAAAAAAATGCCATTGCATTTTACAGCGTTTCTATGGCAACTCTTTGTGTTGGCATCCAATGAAACCTCACTAAGCAGGATGCCGGAGTCAAGATACTTAACTTCTTCTCTTATTATTCATAGTAATATGCAAGATAAGTTTTAGGTTTAGGCAAAGGAAACACAATTTTCAGGTATTGCAAAAACAGCCTGTATATCACATGGTGAAGGCCATGGCCTTCTCAGTTAGGTCAGCAGTAGATACAGAAAAGAATATTTAAAGAGAAACTGCAGTATTTTTTAACCAGTCTTACCCATTTGTAATTGATCCCTTTTACTACTATTTGCAAATTAGGAAATGTTATCAGCATTTCCTATTTAACCCCCTTGTGACAATACAAACAAATTTGTTATGCAAACTGTATTTAAGGCAGCTTTCACATGTGCGCTTTTCAGGCCGCTGCCAACTGTCAGGGCCTGTGTTTGGGCAGGCGGATTGATGACCACATGCTAAGTATATTGGCATGACACCTGAAAAAACTGAAATTACACCTGATATGACTCCTGAAAAATGACAGGAAGGTGAGTAATGTTGCGTCTTACCTGGGTGCCAGGGCACTGGAAACGCGGCATTTCAAGACGCCCGTGTGAATGCCCCCTTAGTGTCATAAAGATGAAATACTTTTAATGAAGCTCATGGATGGCATTGTGTCTCTGGAATTAAAGGAACATTTTTGCCTAATAAAAGGAAAAACTACTAAAGAATGAAAAGAAATGATGTTCCACATTATTAAGCAGTCCTCTGTGTTCAAGCAATATAGGAAAGAAAAGGATCTCTTCTGCACAAAAACAGTAAGTAGTTAAATGCCTGGTACAAGATATGGAAACCTTAGATACTTCACAAAAAACGTAAGTGTGATCATCGCACTGTATTGGATGTGACTCAGAGCACATAAAATGAATGCAAAATTAGTAAGGCTTCTGTCAGAGAACAGCTGCTAAAATCTTATCACAAAGCAGCAAACAAGTATTTGAAGCTGCTGATGCCCCTGGAGTCAGCAAGGAGCTAGAACAATCATGTTTTGGGCCAAGGTCATAGGGAGAAAGCTGGTTGGCCCCTTTAGGGTCCCTGAAGGTGTGAGAAGTAACCCTGAAAAGTATGGAGTTTCTGACAGACCACTTCCTTCCATGATACAAAAAGAAGAACCATGATCCATATTAATGCATGACAATGTACCGTCTGATGCTGGAAGGTATACATCTGCATATTAGGCTGCTACTGGCATAAAAGGAGAGAAATTCATGGTGTGGCCCCCATCCTGCCCTGACCTCAATCCTATTGGGATCATTTGAAGCATCCTCAAGTTTACATCTACACAGCAACTCTAGGAGGCTATTCTTACATTCTGCAAAAAAATTCAATCAGAAATTCTTATGAAACTCTTATGTTCAATGGGTAGAAGAATTGAAGAAGAAGCTGCTATTAAATTCGGTGTCCTGTGTTAACATGTGACTTAACCTGAGATGTTTTTGCCTTGAGTAAATATGACCTCCTAATGCCGCAAATTTAACAAATTACCATTTTAGTTCTTTACAACGTATAAAATTTTTTGATACTCTGTTGTGTATATACTAATTTTAAATGCCATTATCATTAGAAGGTTTGTTCAGTATTATTTGATTTATACTTAAATGGTTGATGACTCAAAAATTATGCTGACTGGCACTTACATCAACTATGTAGAAAAATTAGTGAACAATAAGAAAAGTCCCTCTGTGTGGAAATTCTTACCCACCAGGTCCTAGAGTTTGTTTGTGGATGAGCTGATGTTTCCAGTGTTCCATTTGGTGCTATATGTTTTGCACCATAAGATGCACTTTTTTCCCCAAAAATTAGGACATGGAATGTCTACATCTAATGGTGCGAAGGCGCGGTCTTCCATCTGTACTGCATTGTTTATGTCAACGGAACCCCACTGACATAAACAATGCAGAAGAAATGCCAATATGAAATAGCCACCCAATATGAAAGAGCCACCCCAGCTCTTCATCTGCATCACGCTGCCAGTTCTCACGTACACTGAGAGCAGTGTAATCAGCAGTCTTGGAGGATCTTTCGGATGGCTCCGTGCTTTCTGTCTGTGGGCCAGCTTGAGCCAAATGTACAAATAGTGGTAGAGGCAGGTGGGAGAGCCACCCAGCTCATAGACAGAAGCTCTGGCAGCACTCGCAGAGTGAGAAAAAGCCCTAGTATTGTGGGATTTTCAGACACTCTGCTGTATAAGGTGTGCCCTTATTGATAACGTCCTTTCCATAAGTAACAAATCATCAAGGACTGGAGTTGGACAACCATGGCTTATACAACTATCATGGGCTTACAGTGAGGATGTAGAACATTGGAAACATTAGGCTGTGCAGTTAGTACAGTAACCTTTTAATTTATAATACATTTTATAAATTATAGTGATCTAATTGTCTAAGTGTTCACCAAGGTCATAATAAGTTCAACTAGCAGATCAAATTTAGCAACTAAAGAGAGCATTGTCTGTTACTCTGAGTTTTCACCCAACGATCATACAATGTCCCAATGCAAGCACATTTCCATAGCTATATAGATAATATTTTTCAACAAACTTACACTTATATTTACTTGTGTCTGTGGCCTCATTTCATATGGAAAATTTTCATAAGTGTATTTGTCAGATCTTCTTTGTCGCATCTTAAAAAGCCTTGCCCCACGGTTATTTAGAATGGACAGTTCTTCCAACATGATGTCTTTAGGCACACTTATCTTCTTTCCGAAATTAAGGCCATCTGAGTCTGCAAAAACACAGAAACACACATTTCCTTTAATTACCATCTCTATAATGATGCTGAAGGGTATTTGTCATGGAAGAGAGTGAATTTATATATATATTTATAATCAAATGATAGTCCTAAGCATGTAAAATGTACATCATGTCAATCATTCAATATTTTTACCATAAAATGTAAGCATTAGCACAGCCATACAGTTTTATTGGTTTGTACCCTACTGGTTCCTTGCAGTGGCAATGGTCTGTCTAAATCATGGCTGGACCTTGGTTAGTACTTAAAAATTCACTGTCGGTGCCTCAGGAATATATAGATATCCAGACAGTGTTTCAACGTTCTCCACGGCATCAAAACTCCTGCCTTTGATGTGCTAGATTGGTCATGCCTCTAATTCTTTTCCTATTAATGTTTTCTCCATGGACACATCAGCGTTTTACAATGTCAGTGCAATGTTAACTAAGTTGACATGTGTAGAAAATACATTTGACCTATCAAAAATGCATCTGTTGCTTTTTAGAAATGTTTTTTTGGCACAGTTTTTGACATAGGACCTTTTTTTTCTATGAACTTACTGTTAACGCTGTGGTTAAAAACATGACATTTCACGTGGTAATAATGTGTACAAAACTGTGTACACATTTTTGAAACCTTATTTTTGACTGGAGTTGTAGGAAAAAGTTATAGTGTAAAAGTTATAGGTTTCTTATCTATGAAAGAAATACCATATTTTTGCACTAAAACATCCCACCACCCCCCAAATCAGGGTGCAAATGCTCAGAAGGGTGGGGGGGACCCCTGTCAGCATGGGCACAAACCATCTAACCTGACTTTCCAGGCTGCTTACACTGCTCCTCCCCAATAGAGAGTACTGCTAGTTTGCACTGTCTATTAGGGGCGACAGTGTAAGCAGCCTGGAAAGTCAAGTTAAATGCTGTGTGTCCATGCTGGCAGGGGTTCCACCTCCACTCTCTCCCTAAATGCTTACAGTCTTTTTCCTTCCCGCACTGACCGCTGACCTGTCTGTCTGTAAAAATGTACAACAATGTGTTTTTATGAATTTGTTTGTCTTACTGCATGTTTTTGCTTCTCCTCATTTGCTAATGAGTTCTTCATACTGCTTTACAATGTTGAAATATTATTCTGTATATATTATTTAATATTTAGTGTATAATTTAGTTCAGAATATTTTTTCCTTGTTTTCCTCCCTAAATAAAAAATTTGTTCTTATTCTCATCAATATCAGTAGCAAAACATAAGCCTACACATGGCAAAACTACGGGCACATGAACCAGATGCCAGACATGTGGTCAGGGCAATATCGTCATCATGTCTATGTTTCCCTGGCTTCCTGCCTTCCAAAGCAACGGGGAGACAACATACTTGATTCTTCTAATTCCTAGTAATTCTGAGTGGGAATGAAAAGTTTGTTATGCACAGATCTGAGGGCGTCATGGCCTGTGGTCTGGGATAAGGCTTATTTCAATTAGAAGCCTACTCTTGGTCTGGCAAAATATTCTGTTTTGAAGACAGCTTTCTTCAGATTGAGAAACATATCAAACAATGAGATTATATTAAAAATGTTAAATCTGTTTTATTGGAGTAAAGATGAAACTATGGCTGTGCATTACTTATGTGAGGAGGAAGTACAGTGATAAGAGTGAATTGTAGGAATATCCTCAGACACTCGTGGACATGTAGTGTAGTACCACTGGCAATGCAGGGCAATGTCGCCTTTAATTTAACATCTCCAGCACATTTTACTTTATTCACACAAAATTGATGAAATGGTCAAATATATGAAAAATTAATTCACCATCTCTAGTATGGAGTGTGAATGTGAATTCTTATCAACAGGGTCAACAGATGAAAAAATTCTACCAGTAAGAATTTCAAAACACATTAGTTTAATCATGGAAAGAAATGAATTCTAAATAATGGCAGATATCACAAAACCCATATTACAGAAGATACCAACAAACATTTCCTGTGTTCTGCCCAATTCCATTCTGTGCTGTATTATCACTCATTTAAAGCCAATGTACATCCACCATTGTAAATATTCCATTATTAGTGAACCTTAATAGGTTCACTGGGTTTTTATATTATAGTACAAATACAGGCTAACTTATTACAGTTGAAGCAAATGTAAAAAAACTTTTCTTCTTTGCATGATCAAACTAAATCCGGCCTATAATGTTGTGTCACATACATCCCATCCTTGACATCGCAGCTCACAGTAGTAATGTACACCTTAACACGGTGGGGAACCAGTAGGGGAAAGTGTGATTTTGGCTCTGCGTTGAAAGTACTCACTCAGATGGAATCTCTCATATGATTGCAGGGAACACCTGGTAAGTATATATTGCTACTTTTTGCTAACTGCTTTTTGCTAACATACTGAAATGTTGCAATGCCCACCCAGGGGAGCAGGGCAGTCACATACTATTAGAATGAAGTGTTTAATTTACCTTTGCTCAGCCCCAGACCCATTGCAAGCATGAATCTCTTCCCCACTACATGACTTAAGGGCTACTAGTGATACACAGATATGAGATGCAGAAACTAGCAGAAGCCTCTGGGCACAGGACTGTACCATTCACAAGGAGTCCTTTAGCCCTTATATCCAAAAAACAGCTGTAGTTGGAAAGTTTGGTGATTTGGTGACACTCATCTTTTGGGAGTGAAATGGTGCCACCTGGTACAATCTGCTCCCCTCTAGTGACACTGCTTCTTTGATGTTCTCCATGTGATAAAGTTTAATTGTGCTATTTCCACCTCTTAAGGAAGTATGTTCAGGACAGCTTGTTATCTTTGTCACGATCAACAAGTATTTTTGCAGTCATTGAACAGATATAATACTGCCTTAAAAAATAAATTGCAAGCAGGATGTTCAATTAGCAAACAATAAAGTAGGGACATGTTTTACACATTATACTATCTATTCATTATTATTTTAAAAAACAAAAAACAAACCCAACCCACTTGGTTTGTAAAATTCATTGCCCTATAAAAATTAAAAAAATATGCTTCTGTCTTTCTATCTTTCTGTCTATTGTATAAGTGACATGTTTACAGCTCTAATGAATATAATATTATAGACCATTGCTGCATTTGTGTGGTCATTGAGTGTCTATAGATATGATTTGTACTTGCTTTAAAGTTGAACAATATTCAGCTAATAATGAGCATTTTATTCTAATTTCATCAAAATGCTTATTACTTATATTACTACATAAAACAATTATGTTTGAACGGCCTATTTTACACCCAGTCACACTATTGTGCCTATCTATCTGTGACTATCTGTGACTATCTGTGCTTCTCTATCCAAGCCAATTATAGATGGTAAGTGGGGTTAAAACATCACAGCACTCTACTTTGGTACTCTTAATATAAGCACTCAGGTCTGATGCAAGCAGGTAGTTGGCTGTGTAAAAGGTTATACAAGTTTTAAAATGCTTTAAACTTAAGTCCAATGAAAAAAAGATACAAATAAAATCCCTATTGGAGGGAATGATCACCCCTCTTCGCTAAACAATGGTGGTTTTAAGGCAACCAGCGCTCCCTCAATAGGGAGTATTTGTATCTTACTTGTAGGGGTATGGCACACGGATCCTCTGGGTTATATGATATAGAGTGGTAAGCAATAGTTTTTGGTATTTTTGCCCAGCTAAACGGGCTCACCAAGCTTATCCATGTGTACCATCTGCAGTACAGGAGAGGAGTCTGTGTGAAAGACATAAGGCCTTTAGCCTTAATACTGGAAAGTGTTCCAACAGTTTATTCTGTGGTCATCATTGACTGCAAACTCAAAGTACACAGCCAACCACATTTCAGTTTTCTTCTAACTCCCCCCATACTGAGAGTTCCATACACTGCATGGATTGACAAAGTTGTTAATTTATGAAATCTGGCACAACTACATCAGCACATCCAAAGTTTCTTATATAAGTCTTATCCCAGAAAAGGTTCTTATTGGTATAAAGGGTGACTAGGTTTGAGGCTTTCTGATACTGTTTATCATGCAGTTATTCCCACTCTTCATATATAACATACAAGTCAGTGTGATAAACACAATGATCTGCAAGTCAACAGCAGTAGAAAAGTGCAAAGAAGTTTCCTCTTGTGCTCACACTGTAAATATAATATATGATGATAAACATCACAAGCTTCTCCAATCACCATCAACCTATTCACCAGATCTGGTGTCATAGAAGCAGCGGTGCCTTTTCTGTAAGTTAATTGTAAAGGCCCTCAAAAATTGACAAGTAAGTACTGATGTTGTGTTGTGTTGACCCCACAAACTCACCCGGAGCTACACTTGGCTCTTTGTTGTCATTAATGAAACAGAAGAGGCAGCGCTATTGACCTCCATGATATGGAGATAGAGCTGTTTTTTTCAGCACAGCACATTAATGCTAGCCATACACATGCCGATAAGCAGCCGATTTTTAACCTGACCGACAGGCGTGTGCCGTCGGTCAGGTTAAAAATCGGCCGCTAATCGGCATGTGCCCACATGGGGCGACAGATCCCTGTCGCCCCACTGCTCGGCCGGCCAGAAAATGGACATGTCCGTATTCTCTGGCCGATGCAAGCCGATGCCATATGCTTCAATGAAGACCGGCGTCTTCATTGAAGCTTATGGCCGGCACACAAAGGGTGCCAGCTGACTGAAGGGGCCCCATAATGCACCGGGGTGCAAACGTGATGACGTCATCACGTTTGCACTCCGGTGCATATCAGAGTAGGTCTGTCTGACCTACTCGGGCTGTGTATGGCAGCCTTAAGAGGCTAAAGGTAGCCATACATGCACGTTCCCGCCAATGGCCCGTCGGTTGCTCTGCCGAAAATCGGGTGCGGCCACCTGGCCAACATGTTGGTAAATTCACTGGCAATCCCATGACTTGCAACAGAGGTTGGCATCCCCATCCAAAGTAATGTCCGGCACACAAAGGTAAGGCTGCAGTTTGTCCCTCGAAGTCCCTCGATCTATCGAAGGAGAAACAGACAGTGTATGGCTAACTTAAGTTTCCACATGGCTCCTCCTCAATGTTTGCCTGCAGTTTGCGGGTGGATTACGTTTTAGGGTGCATTACCAATGCTTTTTGGCCTCAGTTTTTCTGCTTCCAGGCTATCATTGATGACGACCCCCAGATTTGTTAACACATTTATGGAGCCCATCCTATTCAAATGAGTGAACTGAACTTGATGTTCTATATGCAGTAAGAAATGAAAAATTGAAGCTTGAGGTTATTTAGGAATTATACTACATGTATCTATAATAAACCTACTTCAAGCATGGTAAGTTTGTTTTTGTGTCTGTAAAGACCCCCAAACACCTTACAATCTTACCATACAATTTTTGTAAAATTAACTTTTGTTCTACCAAAACCATGTATTATTAGAACCAATTATGAAATGATCTAAAAGTGTATGTATGGGGGACTTAAAATACAGTATGCATAAAGTATATACATTGAGTAGGCTAAGCGTGCCTTAGTGTTTGCCAATCTTAGCAATACTCCTGGGAAGCGATCCAAAATGAGTAGAGGTGAGTGAGCAGACTTGTCAACACTGGTTGCCATTTCAATTGTTCGCTGCTCTTCACTACTCCTTACAGTGTTATGTATGGTCCCAAGGGGCCACCAAAAAGTCCCAGACATCCATTTTCCATTGTTACTGCACCTTGGTCTTACTGAAATAACAACTTTTTTATAAATATCCGCTAAACTTCTGTGGAAAATATGAAGTGATGCAATTATTTCTTTTCAAATAGCTGTGTGGTTTTAAAGGAAACTTAATATGAATAAACACATTGCTAATATGTCTGTTCCCACAAAAAACTTTTATAACGAAGGCAGCACTATTGTTCGCTTGGCACCAAACAAGTTTGTTTATGGCAGCCCTTGGTAGGATCAGCAAGAACAATGCAGAAAAACATGCTTATCCTGGGCTGAGACTTAACTCAGTGCTGACTGTAAAACTCCATTCTCTTTTTCCAGGCAGGGATATCTGTATGTCTAACCTAAATTCCACAAGCATGTTCTGCCACAATAACTTATTGTATTACACCTATTAACCTCCCTCTTCCAAGGTCCAGATCCAAAAAGAGCACCATTGATTTAAATTGAATTTTTTTTAAGTTGTAGGCCTTCCTAAAGCTAGCCATACACGGCACGGATTCCCTGGCTGATCGATTCAGCACCCGATGGATTCCGGCGATTCCGCCGGCATCCACAGGTGAGAACGATCAGCCAATTAGGGAATCCGATCGTGGCAGCCCACCTTGTACGGCCGGATCCGTGTCCGATGGATCGCCTCCCTGACCGCAACGCCCCCTGATCAGAGCAGAATCAGACCCGAAAAGACCAACAGGTTGGTTCTTCCTCGGATCCGATTCTGTGCCCCCGATCCATCGGATGCGGTCGGACGGGCAAGGTGGGCTGCAGGGGATTCCGGCACGATGGATCCGCGTGCACGCGCCCGGAATCCATCGCGCCGGAATCCGGCACGAATCCGTGCCGTGTATGGCAGCCTTAAAATATGTTCGTACAAGGGTCTAGTAGACATCCTGAATATAATAATGTTATAAACACACAATTATGTAAAAAAATGACATAAAAAAATTATTTATAAAAGGTATCATTTCAGTGATAAAATCTCTAAAATACTTATTTTGTATGAAATATACAGTATGTATTTATAATTATGTTTTGTTTATAATAAAAATTTAATTCAATTGAAATGTGTTTTGTGTTTTTTTTTTACTTTGAATTGTATTGGATACAGTTATCACTGTATCCAGTACAATTCCCTTTGGCACCCTCTCTCCTTAACTTCAAAGGGCACATCTGGGGAATTACACTGAAAACAGTTTTCCACTGAAAATGGATGAATGGTGAGTTTGTGCTGCCGGGGCTCGAAACTTCACCGGATGGCACCATCTCCTCCAGAGCAGTCAGTACTGACAGGACAGTGTTGGACAAGATGGTGCCATCAGGAATGCTAGGGGTTAAAGGCTATCGTCCTGGTCACAGCTTTATTATCAAGTGAGTTAATGACCCAGAAAAGGAAAGCAGTGTGAGCATCATTCACTAAATAAGGCATCCCAATAGTCCAACTCTAAGTGCATTTTCTAGTTTTTCACTTCATACGGCTTAATCAGTGACAGCATTCTCATTGCTTTATCAATTTAATAAAAATAACAATATATATGATCTCATGATATTGTATATATTCCTTTGTCTTGTATTTTTGGCACTAATGTATGTATCTATCCACATCTTAGTAATAACTATTCAATAATGTCAGACGATCTTAGGTGTATATTTTTGATCTAAGGTCTATGAAGATGAATGAAAAAGAGAAGGTTTAAAATTTGCAGACCTTAATGGCTACATGCTTGTTCTAGGCCCCATACTCATCATATCAAGTATCAGGATGACAGCTTCAGCCTCGGTGTGTACAGCAGCATATTCTCCTGTTTATGACTTTCAATAAAATTAATTCTGAGTGTACAAAGATCAACTTTCTGCTATCTCACGAAAATATTTCTTATTGATGGAACTGTACCTTGCCTTCTATCCTAAGGCTCCAGGTTGTGCCCCCTATGGGTATATAGCATACATGTATACAATATCGTTATTACTTTAAAAGTCTGTCAAATCATTTTATCCATTACATTTATTACAGGTATGACATAGTATACATTTCCTTTTGATATTTTTCGATATCTGTAAGTTGATAAACTTAGAAGCTGGTAAAAGACTAAGGGCCCTTTTAAACTAGGTACACTCACCACATGCATTTTGCCAAAATGCATACTGCAGTTCTTTTTAGAAACACTATTGTATTCGTGTGAATGGTCCGTGTGAGGGGTGGGACATTAGCAGAGAAAGTAATGTCCTCTCCCTGCTAAATTACCTGGATTTAAAAAACCCAGGAAAAATCCAGGATTATTTCAAATCCGGATTTGGCCGGGAAAGCCACATAAAAAACGTGACTTTCCTAGCCAAAACGGGAAGGTTGACAGGTATTAGTTTTGTTTCTCTAAATGACAAAATGACCACCTCAAAATGCATCACCTACAGAGGATATAAAAAGTCCAAAGTCTTGTAAAATGTCAGGTTTCTGTGCTGTACAAAAATGAGACAAAGATAAATCATTTCTGAACTATCATCTGAAAGATAATAATGTGGTTGCACTTTGTTGAAGCACCCTTTGATGTTATTACAGCATTCCGTCTTTTTGGGTATGAGTCTATCAGCAAGGCACATTGTGACTTGGCAAGATTTGCCCACTCTTCTTTGCATCCCTCTTCAGATCACCCAACAGATTTTCAACCGGATGTAGGTCTGGGCTCTGGCTGGGCCATTCCAAAACTTTAATATTCTTCTGGTGAAGCCAATCCTTTGTTGATTTGCTTGATGTGTGCTTTGGATTGTTGTCAGTGTCAAAATGTGCCATGCTGATAGATTCATACCCCAAAAAACTGAGTGCTGTAAAAACATAAAAAGGTGCTTCAACAAAGTATTAGTTTAAGGGTGTGGGATTTTATGCACATTATTTTATCTTTCTATTCTTTGTTGGGTAAGATTTCTGTTGTGTTCTCTACAGGGAGTGCAGAATTATTAGGCAAGTGGTATTTTTGAGGAATAATTTTATTATTGAACAACAACCATGATTTTCGGGATGTGGGCCACTCCACGTTGAAAAATGCAGTTTCTAGATAGAAACAACAACCATGTTCTCAATGAACCCAAAAAACTCATTAATATCAAAGCTGAATATTT
>CM070032.1:161945158-161970061 GCA_036250615.1 Ptychadena robeensis
ACGCGAACATGCGATGTTCGCCGCAGATAGTCCGCCGGCGAACAGTTCGGGCCATCACTACCAATTATAGGTTTAGCAGGAAATTAGCAAAAAAGATTCAACATAGGTAAGCAAACCCAAAAGTAAGCAATCGAAAATATCCAATTCAACACATGCAGAACAGTTCACAAAGACCAGGGGTGTTAAACTCCAATACACCTTGGGCCAAAATGAAAAACTTGGAAAAAGGGTAAGGCCAAACTTTATGTTTTTTGAAATCAGATAGAACAATGAACATTTTCATATGGAAATAAACTAATTTGTTTTTTAAAACAACTACAACTACTACTTGGAACAAGCAAAGTAATAATATACAATCGGGTTGATCAATATTGGGACATCGACACAATTCTAACTTTTTTGGCTCTATACACCACCACAATGGAATTTTAATAAAACAAACACAATGTGCTTTAACTGTCAGCTTTAATTTGAGGGTATTTACATTGAAATCCAATGAGCATGCATTTCACTTGCTGAAGACAAAACTGAAGGAAAAATTCCCCAAGAACAAGCAGAAACTGAAGACAGTTGCAGTAGAGGCCTGGCAGAGCATCACCAGGAATGAAACCCAATGTCTAGTATTGGAGATGGAGACACATTTTCTTTTTTGTAGTATACCCTGGAACCCTTTTTTATATCTCCGGCAAGTTTGGTAATGATACTTATGTTCAGGGGCTTTGCAATGAACTCACAAATTTGAACTGGTCGAGTTTTCTAAAAACAATTCACAATGTCTACTCATCAGGGGTCGGCAAAGTGCGGGTCGCGAGCCATATTTGGCTCTCTAGCCCCTCCTGTCTGGCTCTTCCTGCTCGCTAGGTTTGCCATTCCTTCTGATAGAGAGTGACAACATTGCCATTCCTTCTGCCAGTGAGTGACAACATTGCCATTCCTTCTGCCAGTGAGTGACAACATTACCATTCCTTCTGCCAGTGAGTGACAACATTGCCATTCCTTCTGCCAGTGAGTGACAACATTGCCATTCTTTCTGACAGTGAGTGACAACATTGCCATTCTTTCTGACAGTGAGTGACAACATTGCCATTCCTTCTGCCAGTGAGTGACAACATTGCCATTCCTTCTGCCAGTGAGTGACAACATTGCCATTTTTCTGACAGTGAGTGAATAATTCATATTGTTATCATAAGTTTTAACAAATTTCTATTTACTATTAACTTTGTTAATAGTCAATATCGACAGCAACCAGCCTCCCCCCACCCAGGCTCTCAACATATATTTCAAGCATTGCACTGTTGCGATTTGGCTCTTTGGTCAAATACGTTTGCCTACCCTTGACTTAGGGAAAGGGTAAGGGAAAAAAGAACCATTTAATCATTTATTAAAAGCTGGCCATACACGGGTCGATTTTAAGTTAGTTACCAGAACGATTGATCGGTGTGCGTGATTGCGGTGATTGTTCGTGATCAAACAACAGCTTCTTATATTATATATGATTATATCAATAAATAAATTGCAATGACCTTTTCATATACAACTGTATATTCTTGTGTAAAGCGATTCAGCACTGATTTTAAAGCATACTACTACTATTTAAACAACTTTTGTCTATTATAGCTGAAGTCCATACGGCAAAGTCAAAATTTTTTACTGTATTTATGTGAATTTTTAACTAAAAATTTTTTTACATTTCTCAATCTAATGTCAATTCAATTAGGAAAATCAAAATTCGAATCGAATTTTCTTCATTTCGACCATCTCTAGTAACTAAATTAAGAGGTAATAATAAAGCTTTTTATTCCACATTTAATGTACTGCGATTGCCTTCCTGGCCATTTTTGTACTGAAAATCTGTTTTAAAATTTAACATTAGAAATATATTCTTTTCAATTAAGTATGCAAAGATACATATTGGAAACTATCCATACCTTCCTGTTCACCCAAGGACAGAAAGTCAAGTGGAGGAAGAGGTCATGGCTCTTTTACCCTCTCTTTTGGTTTATTTTTTTGCCCAGTTACTTTAGATCCCCTCCCTCTGGACAGAGGTTATACACCTGGTAGATAACTGTTTTCCCAGCTCTTTCTTGTTTAGCTTACCTTGGAGCAAGATGTTCCCTTCTTCTTCTGGGTGTCCCCCCCCCATGCCATCCACATAGGCAGTGTCACGGGCTGACCCCTAAAAGCCATCAGACTCCACTCCTCTCAGCAGCGTGTGTTGGAAACATAGACCCTATGCTTGAACCCCATTCCTGCCTTTGAGTGATGGTGCCAAGGGGCTGTTTATATTCCCTTAGTAAAAAGGGAACCATTGGTGTGGACATTCAGTTACTATGTTACAGCGTGTATGACAGTGATCTGAACATAGGCTTTCTAGAATTCTGAAAAGGACCTGGTTGCTTCAGTGAGTTATCTCGGGCAACGCTACACTACCCTTTAAGGAACCATGACAAATCAGGAGGAGACCCACCCTATGGTTGGCTGCTGTTGCATTCAGGGAGGAACACATGAATAGATAGAGTGGTGCAATTAAGAGCAGGGCTGGAGTGAGGAGATATTTAGTGTTATGTTAAGTGTGATAGAGAAAATACAGAGTACAGAGTACAGAATTGTCTTTCAAAGGGGTGCAATATTTATAATCATGCTGTACATACAGTAGTCCATAACGGTACACTGTGTTCACTATGCTGTACTTGGTCCTGAACAGACAGACAACTTCTACATTGTATGCTGCATTTACAATTTTGTACAATATTTTTCTGGCCCCAGCACTAAATAATCATTATTTACGATATACTACAAACCCCTGTACTATACTAAAAAGGTTATGTTGCACATTATTTTGTAGTGTAGCCACACAGGCCATTTTAGTTGCTGTCCCCTTTAATACCGTGACTCATGAGCCTCTGGGGAATGAGGGGTAAAAAGCTGACACACAGGAACACAGGAAGAGGATGAGCAGTCCACAGGAGTGGGACCTGATGAGATAGCAACATCTGGACTATCCAACTGTCTCCAAGTACACTGCCCTCCCCCATTTATACCGGCGTGCGGCCAGCCGGTGGAACCAATATCACGCACCCACCAGTTCAGACCCAGTTGCTTATCCAGCGTTCCAGTCTGGATCCAGTCGGGTTACCCTATTCAAGTGGGGTAGTGGGGTCCATGTCTCCCAGGAGCTGTGGCGTTACCGGTACACGCATCCTTTTCTGTACGAGCCCTACAGTCTGCATCACCCGCCATGGCGCAGAGGTATTTATGTTCCTATTGATTGAAGAGAATCTGTCCCCAGCCAGGGACAGGCGGAATTCCTCAAGCCAGTATTGGACTTGGTTCCCTCCTATAAGATTGTTTCCCCGAAGTTCCTATCAAACCCGTTCCTCTTGGTTCTGTTATCGCTTCAATAAACGGTTTATTTACAGCATGCCCGCCTCTTGTCATTGGTTGATCCTAGAACCTGTACAATTCTTCTACACCCCAGCACTGTGTAGGCTATAAATGATATACTGATGGCCCCTGGACTATGTACAGTTTATATGATATGTTATAGACAGTAACCTACTCTTTACTACATAAAATGTATTAATATGTAAAACATTTCAGTTGGCTTTTCCTTCTATATAAGATGTTACTTACTTAGTGGATAAAATGCATGATTTCTTTATAGTACATTATCATGCCAGGTTTCTGTCAGTCCAGAGAGAATTTTTTTTTCTAAATGATGAAAGTATAACCGCTGAGAAAAGAAAGCCAGATCTCCTTTTCATTTGTATTTCAGACCTCAGAATGTATTTGTGGTAGTCTGTTGAAGGTGGTTACTGGCTCTTCTGACTGTGGTTATTTCAGAGTCCTTGTCCAAGATTTGAGTCACCAGTCACCACTTCATATAATAAGATCATATTTTTCATTTATTGGATCTCTTTGGTGACCACAGGACCAGCTGTCACACACTATCTGGCACTATACCAGGGTCTACAGCTTTAGATTACCTTGGAGGTGTATATGGTGGATATATTTCGTTTTTACAGAAAATGTCTGCATCTGGTTCCTGGAGCTTAATCGGACAAAAAAAATCGGCCAAAACATGATGATTTGTTGATCAAATGTAATAGTTGGTATAAATTAATGTGTAAAACAAAATAAAATCTTACTGTATTTTGGTACCTTTTCCTTTTCTCATATTGTTAATGTTTTTTGTCTTACTACTGTATTTCTTACATTAATAAAAGTTCAGTTTTCGGATTTAAAAAGACAAAACAAAATAAACCCAAAATGAAAATTTCTTAAACTATTCAAGGACATTTTGCCATCGTATGTGCCATATTATGCCCCTCTTGTGTACCTCTTTTTCCTACCCATATGCCCTCCATTACACGTTCTGTTCCTTTTCCCTCCATATACAGAGAACCACAGGGAAGAGTCCTTTAATAGCATTTACCAGTGTAGACTCTGCTGTGACGTTACAAGCGCAAGGCATGACAGCAGAGTCTGTCTGGCATTTAAAAAAGCTAGGAAGTAGTAACTGTAAGCTTACCTTTAATTATCTGTAAAAGAAGGAGGACAAGGGGCAGTGGGTTTCCAGATAAGGATGAAGGGCAGGCAGGTTGGAAATTAATTAGGCTTTTCCACCATAAGCTGGCTGATTTATACTCTTCTATCAATGGATACATTGGATTCAGGCAATGAAGGCAAAAACTGTTGATTGAATTTCTTCAAATCAACAGTTTAGGTCACACACACATATATTATTAATTGACTTAGTTATGGCTATTGGGGGTAAAAATGGCCAAGAGGTGGTATAAGCCCTAGGCTTCACTATCCGTTAAAACCCCTGCTGAACGCAGGGATTTTAACGTAGTGCACGAGCCACCCATTGAGGGCAATGGGGCTTCCACAGCCCGTCAGAGCCCCGGATCCGATGGTCCCAGCCTCTGTCAGGTTAATGTCAACGCAAGCCCATCTGCATCGACAGAAACGTAACAGAGGTTTGCACTGACATCAGCGGATGCCAGAGCATATTGAAAGTTATTAGTTCCCTAATTAAGAACAAGTAAGAAAATTAGAAGGACTGACTATCCAAATTGCCACGATTAAGTTAAGACCTCAAAATATTACCAGGCAACTAGGGGTGCTGGAATTGTTGTTACTTCATTATTTTTAACAAACCGTAAGTTATACTTTGAACAAGGTCTTTCTAAGATTCATACTCATATCCAATATCTTAACATCAGTGAGATCCCCTCCCTTCTCATGGCATGCTCCTCTGTCTGCTAAACTGTTGAACTTCCTGGAGAAAAATATTGAAAATCTGTTGCTTATTTTTCAAGCGCCATGGGTGGTTTTGCTATAAGGTATTTTGAAGCCAGACAAAGAGAATATGTTAACACAACTTATGAAAATGTAAAAGTAATAAGGTTTTGTGTCCTCAGAATGTTCTTCAAACCAAGAAAACAGCATGGAGGAAGATATTTTTTTATAAGTAAAATGTGTAGCCTGTGTTTTTCAAGATCAAGAAGAATAATATTTACAAAGAACAAACCCAAATGGTGTTTAAAGGGACTCTCTCCCCTTAATAAAGTTAATCAACTGGGTTCCCTGTAAAAGAAAAGAGTTAAAAAAAAGCTTCAATACAGATACAACTTTTAGGGTGATGCAGTCCGCAGACAGAAAAGTAGGCTCCCACTATTCCACCAACGAATGGGGGATGAATTTATAATGTATATTGTGGCACATTAACAATTAGGTTTTGGGGGCTGCAAGTGGAGGACAAATGGGGGCCACTGAAGAACATTCAGCCCGAGGAAGAAGGTTGGGCACCTGGGCCATTAGCTGGTGCACCAAACACTGCAGTAAGCTGTTTGGCGATCACACAATACAATTAGTGTGAGGATGCCCTCCCCTTCCCTTTTTTACAATATTGCTTAGAGATGTGGTGGCCTTCCCATGCATTTGGTTGTATTTACTCTTCAGAGACCAGCACATAGCATTAGTCTTTTTGACCTTTTGACTTTATTTGTATTTGAATTGGGCATATTTATTTATTTATAATGCATATTTATAATCCAGAACGTTTGGACCAGTTTGGTCAAACAGTCCAATAACAGAAGCAAATTTTAGAAACACTACTGTTCTCATACTGAGGATAAAAAAAAACCAACAATGTATCATCAGTGCTGTACAATCTTAATTCGTTGGATATTTTCTACTTTATTTCTTTTTCAGTTTGTAAAACAATGTAAAACATTTGTGTAATTAGCAAAAACTTAGACAAATTACACAATTAGACAAAATCTCCTAACCATAAATCTATAAAATAATGTAAATGTTAAATATACCTTTAAGTTCAGTAGCACTTTTTTCACCTTCAGCATTGTATTAAAATATATATATAGATATATTAAAAAATACTAATTCTTGTATTAGTGATGTCTGTATCATGGAATATTTTACTTTAAGGATTCTAAACAACCTGGAGTTGGAAGTTTCATTTAATATGGGACCCATGAGATGTTCTCTTGATATGGTATTTTAACTAAGCTAAGAACACTTTTCACTTATCTTTTTCTTGCCTTCATTTTTCTCTTTGCCCAGTGGTATGTTGGATCTTTAGTTTGTACATATATGATACAGATCACTTGTTAATTTGATTAATAATTTAAGGTTAGCTGTCTGAAGCACATTTAAACCTGTTTATGTAAGGTACTTCCCAAGCCAGTGATCCTGTGCCATCCTAGGCAACCCCAGAGATCATAGGGGAGCCTGGGGCATTTCTCTGACAGAGGGATCTAAACTACTGTTTGGCCAAAGGCATTCCTAGCTTCTCTGTGGATGCGCTGTGCACAGTACAGTCCAGGGGCCCTGCTGTCTTGTCTTGAAATAGGGAACCTTAGGCCTTTTGTTATCTGATGAACAGGTAGGTCAAAGAAGACCCTCAACTGCTCTAAATCTTAAGCTTTCTGCTGCCCATTAAATGGGTTTCTCCATTACAAGAAAGGGGACTACGATAAGCCTTAGTGTTCATCACGAGTCCATCTCGTCCAGAGTTTGTGTGCAGAACAAACTCTGGATGAGCTGGGCTCCCATGAAAGCCGCATATCCCCGGAAAGCTACGGCGATGCTGCTTCCAGCCGCAGCATTTCTGGCTTCACTGATCGCGTCACGGTGACACAGAAGGGGGAGAGGGTGAGCAGTGCCATAGACCTCCATGTTAATGGAGGGGCTTCTGCTCTCCAGACCTCACTGCCAGTGTCATGAATGACACTGGCTGTGTGGAGAGGGGAGGGGGGAGGGAGGAAATGGCAGGCAGTGTACCTTGTACACTGCTGCCATTGCCTGTACCACACTGTTAAAAACGGTGCGGTACAGGCAGTGCGCTAGGGAGGTTAAACACACTGGAGACCTGGAACTACACCTGAAGCTTTGGTCGTGTCAGTATCAGAGCATTTTTTTTTTTTAAGTGCTTGTTCCTGACACATCACCAGATACTGACTTTATTGTGATACTGTCTCTGTAAAGTACTTTTTGAAGTGTGCCCATTTCTTTCAGATTGTTCTCTTTTAAACCAATGCCTTGCTCTTTATTGCGATTACCTGAGCTTAACTTTTCCCAGGCAACCTATTAAATATTTTTTATTACAGTTAAGGAAACAACATATGGGCACATAAAAACCCATGCTATTTACACAATAGTTTTATAGTTAGCCCCTATTAATAACATTTTTAATTGTATTTAGTGCAATACAAAGCAGATGTAAGACAAGGTTAATGATAGAAAACAGTAGACAACATAAGCGATATAAGGATTAATACATACAATGTATTGTGTCCATAGTTGCTCATGTTCTTGGTTCTGGGAAACGACTTACTTTAAACAATATAATTATTTTACTTTACATGTGACCTACAAAGTCTTCTGTTCTAGTGGATTGTTGTAAGATGAAACCGTCCTTTAGGGTGTGAACAGGACGCACAACTGTGACCTCTCTGAGCATGTTCTCACTTTATCATGGGATTTGCTCCCATAACAGCTGCCCTCAAAACACTGCGCCTTAATCAAGAATTTAATTCAGTGTTTGCACCATTAGATATTAGATAGACATGTTGCCCAACTATCATATATAAAGGTCTACAAAAGCTGCTATTGCCAACTCCTTTCTACGAATACTTCTTGCCTGGCTATTTATGTTTTTTATTTTTTCATTGACCCCAAAAAATTTTAAGAATTTTTTTTTTTGATGAACCATTTAATCAGAACAACAGCCAGGAATGTGTTATTTTGAAATGGAGAGATTGGCAAGAAATGGCAATGTCTATCTCAGAAGCTTGAACTTAGCACAATAGCACACAGCACAATTCTGTCAGGCAAAGGAGAAGATTGGATTTTGTGCTGCAGTTCAGTAATGCTTACAGATCTCATTGCCAGTCTCTTGACAACAAAACCAACACATTGATGAGCTCATCTCTGTGCCACCATCAGACCCAATTTGCTCCTTGTGATGTTTTTCTTTTCCCAGTCTGGGCTCTGCTGTACAGTGTAGTACATAAAGGCAGCTAGTAAACATGTCAGGTACCTGTAGTGCTTGAATTATACAATTATTGGTTATTTCACAGTCTATGGTAGGTCATGGTAGTAGGATGAGGAACAAGAGATGCATATATTGGGCAGAACTGGTAAATGGCTAGAGTGTATCCTTTCAAGCCCAAGTAAAGACAGCACACCTTACCTACCTAAAGTAAGGTTTTTGTCCTGGCCCCTTATTTGTAGCTTATAAGGGGTAATAAAAGTACTACATTCCTTGGGTAATCATAAAGATGGACCAATATCATGTCATGTGCCTTACCCAACCATGGACCATATAGGTCACTGTAGGAAAAGGCTGGTGCACTTCCCTGCCAGGACTTTCAAGGCACAAAATCAAATCAAAATGTTAAATATGGTCACACAATTGTCATTTGTCAAATATTATTTGTCTTCAATAAATTTAGATTTACCTAAGTGGGCGCCTTGAGTGAGACTTTTTCTGGCTGTGAAAATTCAAAAACTCTCTAGATACCTTAACTTAGCTGTCAACTTAAAAAAAATAAAGGGGGACATACAGGAAGTGACGTCCCGGTATGCGGATTGTGGTTCTTCCACATTCCTAGTACCGGAAGTGACGTCACTGGCTTACCTCTTAGCTGTTTTAGCAGGGAGAGTAACGCCCTCTCCCTGCTAAAACAGCTAAGAGGTAAATCAGTGACGTCAGTGACGCTTGTGCTTATAATGTGCAGGATGGGACATTATGGGACAATTATTAAATTAGCGCGATTTCAAGGATCTGGGAAAAATCCAGGATTTCTTTAAAGCCACATAAAAAAATGATGAAGATCACGAATCACAAAGATCAGGACTATGATAGTCATGTAGGTGTGGTTCCCATAGTCTGCTTATAAACTGAGGATGGTAACCAGACAGGCAGAGACACCTTGGACAGTCCAGTTTACTCTGTTTTGGTACAGTGTGCAATTCCTATTCTTACTCCACAGAGGACAGATATCTGCCCCCCCCCCAAAAAAATGGGGGTTTTGATCTATGGACAGGAGTGGGGCGGACCACAGACTTTTACTTCTCTTTTCCAGTCTTTATGAAAAGAGGGTCATGGTAAAAATGTTGTTTTGCTTTTTTAGATGCATTTCATAAATGTGAAAAAAAGATTACACTTATTGCTTGCTAAGCTGACCCAAGCTGTTCAGAATGTCACTATAAAATGAAAATGATCAAAATGATGAGGAAATGATACTCTAAGAACTTTGATTTGGTGGACTAAGGTTGAAAAGTATTAAGGTGCCCATGCACGCATAGATATGGGCCAGATCGATGGCCGTTTCAAGCACTGTGCGCACTTACAGCCATCTATCTGTCGCATATCTAATGCAGCCATCCCTGTTTTCGAGCGGGATCAATCAATTCCGCTTGAAAACAGGTATATCGGACATGACCACAGTCGATGTCTATCGTGGGTCCTCATCCAAAGCAGAAGTCCTGTGGCTGCACAGCCTATACAGCCTACAGGCTGTGATAATGTCTCAGCAATGGAAAAGGGGCAGGGCCTGTCAGGGGGGAGCAGGGGAGCCATGCTGTGTCTTCTCTCCTCTCCTGGCTGCCTGCAGCTCCCAACTAGTGACACGGGACCAGCTCTCACAACACCGTGTGTACCAGGTCCCCATGGAAAGGGAATTGATGTGCAAAGTGGTGCTTCCGCGATCGACTGCAGCGTGGTGACGTCATTGATTGCATGGGAATCTACCTGTGTATGCCCAGCATTACAATCAGCAAGTATACAGTCATAGGCAGAGGTAAAAGGAAAAACCTGTGTGAGACTCTTCTGTTCCTTGAACTGTATACATGTTTGAAACACCTGACAAGGGCACTTACTTTTATCGTTACTGCTCGAAGGACTTGCCAGGGCTTTGTGGTCTGGGATGTCTTCAATAGTGCATCCCTAAGTTTAAAAGGAATGAATAATGTAATTTTCTAATTCTTTTCTTATTGACTAACTCATTTAATCACTTTATAATATACGGTGACTTTTCCGTACTGCTTTGCTAGACCAGGCTTTATGTAGTCTTTTGCCCTTTTTCTCCTTTTCACTGTTTATTTCAGGATTGTGTTTATGTCATGATTTGTTAAAGTTATGTGTTATTAAAACAATTAAATAAACGATTAAACCAAAAATGTTACATGTAATCAGACATCATGTGTTTGTGAGGGTCTGTTGGTTTTAGAGGGCATGTTTACAGAAGCAGAATATGGTCACTTTCCTTCTGGTACTTTTAACAACATATCCTGTTATTTGACCTTGTCTCCTTATAATCTCTTGAATTCTGTGGATCTAAAGCAAAATTGTCCAGAGAAAGAGATTAAGTGATTATCCAAAATCCCGCATATCAAAACATTAATTCATCTTCCTTTTGTGCTCTAAAGTAATATTTTATTAAATCACATAGTTTATCTTCTCAAACATGGGTTTTCCAAGTGGTCTTTTTTTTAACTTCCATAGACAATCAGTAATCAAAATAAACATCCAAACTTCAAAAAGCAAAACAAAATACATTCAAACAAAGCTAACATAGGATCGGATTGTAAAAGTGATTTACAGTATGTCAGCGGCCCCTAAATGTCTTGCTTTCTCTTTGTGT
Organism: Ptychadena robeensis; assembly: GCA_036250615.1. Taxonomy (NCBI): domain Eukaryota; kingdom Metazoa; phylum Chordata; class Amphibia; order Anura; family Ptychadenidae; genus Ptychadena; species Ptychadena robeensis. The sequence goes on from CM070032.1 coordinate 161,956,333, forward strand.
GCCGTTCGCTGTATCCGAGGGAAGCCATGGGCAGCTTATGTAATGGCATGTTAATGCAGGACACAGTATACTCATTTATGGAAATGGAGAGTAAGCTTCTCCCTACAGAAATCACTGGGTTTGCCTCATGTTTATGTTGATATGCTAAGTACAATTTAGTTTTGAAGTAGACCTTCAAAGGTTTGCCTCTGACATTGACTTTTTGCTCAAGGCTAGGGATATAAGGATAACAACCAAAACAAAAAACTGAACCAATGTTTGGAGTTCATTGCGAATATTTTAGAATTTGTGAAGATCTTGAATATAGTGCTAAATCTTCCTACTCGCCAATTTTAGATTTATTTACATTAGTACATAACTACCAAGCATTGTGTGTGCAATATGCGCATGCACAAGGGACAATTTGCGCAATAAAGGTAATAATGGAGATCACAAACTCTAGAATTTACTAATTTATTGAGAATATTTGCGATATTGTGAATACGAATATTATCTATGCTGCTCATCACTACTAATGTTTTCATTCAAATTTCATGAGTTTATTATCCTTAAAGTGCATTTTTTTTTATAGTTGTAGTATTCTGTGAGGTATTTATTTCTGGCTGGGTACATTATTATTTTGCGGTGTAGTAAATGTCATAGTGTGCGCAAAAGTAAGAACCTCTTTAAGGACTTTGTTGCTCCCCCAGAGGCTGAAAATCTCCCTAATAAGGGTAAAAAATAGAATTGTAAAGAAGCTCCAGAAGTTCCTAAATGCATTCAATAACTAAAATTGGCCAGAGACTGGTATGGGTCTTCAGTTTACAACACCCAGTGGTCTGATATGTGCTTCTGTACACTGCTCCAATCTGCTTGTAGAACTATTTAGTGCCCATAAGTTCTCTTGATTGGAGCATTCAGTGGAGTTTGTTGGACCACTGCAGACCTGGGCTATGGCGGTGCATGTGCAGTACCCCCCAACTCTCCAATGTAGGGTGTTTTATTTCTTGCTGCAGCACAAGTAAAAAATCTTCAAACTGAAGTGTGTATATTTCTGTATATGCAACATAACTGCAATACACTCATACATACCAAAATGTCAATGCTGTGCTTCCAGGATCATTTGTAAGCTTGGTCAATATACTGCAATCACAATGATGCTTTGGAAATCACAACTTGCTACTAATAATCACTACCTTTTCACCATGGAAGCATGCATGTCTCAACTAGCACAGGGATAAACACAAAATGTTCATAGTTTTACAAACTCCCTGGAAATAATAGAATTTACCAAACGTTTAGGGAGCTATAAATAAATACTGATAAGTGTGTGCCCATTGTAAGACAGAAGCTTGGATATTCTGCGGTTTACTGTTATGCAGTCCGTGGACTTGTTATATAGGGTGGCATGTAGGGACCACTGACATAAAGTGTACAGAGATAATAAAAAAACATGCATTTATATAAGATAGTTGCACAAATACGTGAATTGAAACTCCAAAGAGTTAAAAAAGAACACTGTAAAAACACAAATCAGACAATAGTTACCTGTAAATGACAATTTAAAGGTAATGGTACTTTCCTATTCAGCCGCACTATTTAGAAGTTTTACTGTATATTATGTTTTCCTGGACAGTTTTCTATAAAACTCTGTAAAAAATGGAGAATGGAAGAAAACAGGACAAGGCCTTCTTGGCTTCCTAAGATTCTGTTGACCCTTCCTGGTCTGTTTTGGCTTAAACTTCCAAGTTTGCTTCAATAGAGCTCTGTTCACTCAATCTAATTTTAGAACGCTGATCGGAACTTGGCATTGATATGCCGATGGTGCAGGAAAAGTACCCGCAAGAGCTGAAATAAAGATCCCCATTGTCACCTGGGCAATAAACCAATGTCAATGTTTCCTCTGCTATTTACAAACTGCATAGCAAACAGGAGGAGTCTTTTTCTTGTCTAAACTGTTAGAATAATGTAGAATAATAAGCAGCAGTATATAAATTGCATCTGTTATTAAAAGTATAACACAAAATATTAACAGCTCATCATCATATTAGTATGAAAACAATATAAATGAACAATGATGACTCAGAGCCTGCATTGTATAGCCCAGTGATGGTGAACCTATGGCACGCATACCAGCAGTGGCACTCGGAGCCCTCTCTGTGGGCATGCGAGCTGTCAGTCAGCACAGAGGAAAGAACTTCAGTCTATTGGCTCTCAATGCTGTCAGTTTTCTTCCCCTCTCTTCTGATTGCACACAGTGCCCCATACCCTCTCCTATTCTATCTTTAGAAAGTAGAGTGTGTGTTAACGTGTTTCGTGTGTGTATATAAGTTGTGTGTGTGTAATCATGTCAGTTAAATCAGGTTAAATTGCCATGCCATCACTTTGATATAAATAAGTGGGGTTTGTGTTTCAGTTTGAGTACTCGTACTCTTAAAGGTTGACCATCACTGGTATAGCCTATTCATTATACCTTGATATGGAAATGTCCAAATTAATTCATTTACCAAACGAGATCAGTTTTTGCAAAGTAAAGCTGGGTTGACGCCAATAATCTAAAACAAAAATGCTTCATTTTTATTTCCTTCCACGTGTGTGTGTATACTTATAAGCATTGATTCACTGCCAACACAGGTGTGCATTCTCTTGTTTTCTTTAGAAGACCAATGCTAAATGTGTTATTCCAGGGGGTGGGAGATGGGGGGGGGGGTCATGTGCTGTTATGAGAATTTTAGATATTCTCAGAATTTAAGTACACACCTACGAGAAATTGTTGTATTCATCTACTAGTGTCTGAATGTATTTGCATTTGGTATAAGGTCAGTAAACATACTCAACTCACACCGTAGGTCATTATTATTTACAGTTTCACTTCCAAAGTTGTTGATGGCATTACGGCTTCTGTACATTGCAATAACACAAAGTATGGTTGATGTAAAGAACAACTGTTATCTAATTCTAAGCGCTAGTATTAGGTTGCCATGGAACCCATGTAAGGTATGTCTGCTTCTGAACATAACATAGAAAAGAAACCACACAGAACTGATATTCTGCATAGGCATTTTTTTCCTTGCTATTTATCTTATATATTAAACTTTGCACAGAATTTTCATAATGATGTGGCTAAAAGTTATATGGTGGTCATCAACCCTACAGTTGTCTACTGCCAGTTTTTTTTTAAAATCCACCTGGGGTGGTCAGGCAGAGGCATCGTACAGCCTTTCCCAAAGCCGTATAACACAGTTGCAGTGCAATACGTTTGAGCAACTTGATTACTTATCTGAGCAATTACACACAATTAGGACATTATTAAGTCTCAAGTTGGTATGCACAGGGCCACCCTGTGAAATCCCAGGGCCCCTGAATCTGAAGGGGGGGGGGGGTGGCTAGCAAAAAAAGCACTCCTTTCCTTCCGCTCCTCCCAAACAGAGTTGTGGAGTGAGGGGGGGGGGGGTTTGCAGTTGCTATCAGACAACCCATAAGAGGCTGTCTGCAGTCCGGTGAACTGCAGACCGGACAGCCTGATCAGAGTCGAAATGCGGCCACTGGGGGCCCGAGATAATGCCTGCAGGGCGCCCCTAGCTGCTCAGACCCAGGACAGGATTGCCCCCTTTCCCCCTGATATCAGCCCTGGGTATGCATTATAAAAAGTGGTCATGGATATTTTCCCGATTTTGAAATAAGGGGACATTACTCTCCCTCCTAAGTTGCCACCCTGCTTGTGCAGATGATGCCCCCTCCTTCCTAAATTAGCTGAGTAGGGAATAGGAGGGAGGGGCTGGTAAGGTTTCCGATGCTAGATGTGACATCATGGATGTCACTTTCTGTATTTGGAACGAAGAAATGTCACTCTGCCTCGTCATTTCCGCATTTCTAACACTGGAAGTGTCACTGGAAGTGACGTCACTTCCTCAAATACTTGATATGGGAAAACTTGACAGGTATGAGTTGGGGTATGGCAAAATGCCAAAGTTTACTACCTTATCCTTTACTAATCTATCTATAGCCTGCCTCTATACACATACCTGCTTTTATAACTGCCCAGAGCATAGTATAGCACAAAAAGGATCCACAAAATAATTTTCTTACAATTTAAATGGCTCAGGAATACATAAACTGACCAATTTAGGACTAAACTAAATCTACCAATGCATGAAAACACGTCTATAATATTAACTTACGTCTATACGTTTCTCATGGCAACAAGCATTTAAAGCCTTGCTTTAGTATATCTAGGCTGCAGGTATAACATATTACGTAACGTATAACATTTTAGCAACATAGAAAGCTAGTAACTGTAAAGAAAATAAGTGCAAAGTAAATATATAATGCAAGTAGAGAAGACTTCCTGCTAATCTACTGACCATGCAATCACTTACACAGCAATCAGAAAACCAGACAATCTATTCAAAACAACATCATCAGAAAGAGATAAAAGTTGTGTGCTTTCATTCTGACTTTTCTTTATTCATTTCATTAATGTTCCACACTGTACACCATTAAATCGGCTCACAGCCACCTGCAACATAAATTACCCTTAAAATGTGCTCAATGGTTAAAACTGCTCCAAAGTACATAATTATACTTTATCTGTGCCTATTGTCGCCTGAGCTGTGACGTCTGTCACCACCGTATGAACTGAATTACGCTGTCAAGTAATTTACTCTAAGCCATTGTTGTACTCATTATCTGGCCATTACCCAGCTGGACTGAGAAAAACTATTTCTTTCACATAACATGCTATACATGCTAGCTTGGTGACTTAAATGGCGCTTCAAAATGACTGTGAAGACAAGTGAATGAAGCAACTTCAGGAAACAAATGAGGATCCTTAACATGAATAAAACCTAGCCAAGTGATGACCTCAGCCCTAGACTGGTAAAGGTCATAAGTCATAAGCTATTGGAGCTTGCACAGAGCTAACTGTTTTCACTTTTTATTTACAGTGAACCCTTAAATTATTAACTTTATGTGTTCCCAAGGGATGGTTATAAGTCAAGCTGGGCATATTGGTGACATTGGTCACATGAACACCTCTCCTTCAAGCTATTTTAGGGTTATTTTAAGGGTTATTAAAAGGACTGACCAAAATTAAGTCCTCAAACATGCGTATCTGGGCTCAGAGTGCAGCTTACAAATGATTTTCTGACATCCCGGGACAAGCAAAGAAGTGGAAACACGTTTTTGTATTGGTCATAATTGTTGGTGTTAAGTCAAGACTTTGTTTGTAATTAAAACTTACATTTTGCTTTAAGTCAAGCTAATTGTAACTCAAGGGTACACTGTATATGTTATATGATAGCATTTCTTTCTGGCAACTGGCTTCTAAGGTCTGAGCACCACATCCTAGGAGGACATCACAAGCTCTTCTATACCAAGACAAGGATGGTATTTGTCAGGGCTTTCATATAGAAACCTGTTTCTATGCCCAAAATAAAGGTTCCCATACAACGCGAGATGGATGCGCTTATCGATAGAATAGAAATCGATGTGCACCACTTTTGGTGATCGATTCCGTTCCTTTGGTTGGGTCCAAAGGAATGTGATCAACCAGGATTTACAGATATGACCGTTACCTTTTTAACCGGCCTATCTTTGATTGACCCCACTTGAAGACAGGGGTGGCTGCGCTAGATGGGTGCGCGAGCATGCACGGCGTGATGTGCCGTGAATTTATTGATGTTTCCTTATCAGGCACAGTTAAACTAATCAAAGGCCTGAAGAAATTTTTCTTTTCTCTACAACAAACTACCATATATACTCAAATATAAGCCAAATCAGTAGCTGAAATGTTTTTGAAAAATGAAATTCAGCCTATATCCGGGTAAAAAAAATGCAAATCGTGCCATTTTGTAGGTGGACTTTATAAGGGAATTATAAAGCACCTGAACATACTATCATCACCAAATTTGCTGGAGATGTAGAGAAGGGTTGTGGGAACATTCAAAAAATATTGCTCTAGTATATGTCGTTTTTGCATAAATTTGTTTTTAAGTTGACTTTTGAAATTTTGTGCAATACTTTTTTCTTTATACTGTTCCCCAACTCTTCCACAATCTGCTGAATTAATAATAACATCTCAAAACAAAAGCACATTTGCTGTGTTTCTAAACCTTAGCGTCTGCATTTCCCCCCTAGGCTTCTACTCAAGTCATTCAGTTTTTTGAGACTTTTTTTCTAAAATCAGGTACCTCGGCTTATATTTGGCTTGGCCTATACTTGAGTATATATGATTGCTAACTTAATACCAGTGTAGGTCATGTAGGCAATTATCCCTCTTATAACTCTTTATCATTAACATACTGAACATGTGAACATATATTACATAACTTCTTTTTCTATGTTCAGGCCTTCCTAAGAAACTAATAAATTGCAGTGTTGCCCTTTCTATGTCGACATTTTTCCTCTTGTTCCATATAAGCTGAACTATCAGTAAATTAAATGTGTACATTGGTCATACAAGTCACTTACCATTCCACATACCGCTATGCCTCTTATCACCAGTTTCTCTGACCATACTTTAAGTATCTCTCTAACAGATTTATCTTTTAGTTCACATACATTCAGTTTCTTTTCCTCTAAAATATTTAGGTTCTTTCGTGTTCAACCTTCTGTGAATCACAATCAAGTCTGTTTCTGCTTGCCTGTATTTAACAGTCAATGGGGAAACCAGGAGGGCAAATGTGGTGGGACTAATGCTTAAGCCCCCCATACACGTTCCGATTATTCTCCCAACCGATTTTTGGTCCGATCCTGTCACCCGATTTTCACCTAAAATGTTATGGTCGGTCGGCTGGCACGAAAAATCGGAATTCGAATTATCACCGATCCATCAGCCCAACCCTATTTATTAACAGCAGATCGACCAAAAATTTACGGACAGGTCCGAAGCGGTCCCGACGGATTTTTCGGCCGATTTTGAGAAATCGGGATCGGTCGGGTACATAATTCCGTATCCGATTAATCTCCCGATCGATTAATCTCCCGACCACATTGGTTGGTCGGGCAAAATTCGTATGAAAAATCGGAACGTGTATGGGGGGCTTTAGTCTTTAGAAAAACTATCGTACTATATTTTCTCCTTTATTTTTTAGCTAAATGATCATACTCTGTATAGCTTAAAACAGCGGTTCCCAAACTTTCCTTGCAAGGCCCCCATTTTGTATTTATGAACATTATTGAGACCCCTCCCTATTCAACAGGTTAAGAATAAGGGGCCCACGCCCCCCCTGGAATACCTTTGCCCCCAGGGGGGCATGCCCCCCAGTTTGGAAACCACTGGCTTAAAACAACATGTGGCTTTTCCTTTGCTTACATCTCTTCTCTTTTCTGTTTGCTTGCCTAATAGACTTGGAAAAGGTAATTATTAATTACGGTACCATGTGATACCTACCCTATACTGTCTGAACTAAACAAGCGCACACAACTTTTTACGCTCTTTCACTTACATTCTAAAGTGCAATAAATGTAGCAACCAGCCAAAGTTTTATTTGCTGAAGTCAGATCCCCATATAACTGTTATGGTTGGTTGGGGTAAATAATTTCAAATAAAATGGACCTATACTCACATATTCAACTGATGGGCCGATCCCATGGTTCCCAGCTATAACTATCTGGTTGTGTCTATCGAGGTGGAAAGGTTCCCTATTTCTTTATTTGCTTTAAAAATGTAATCTAGTCCCACCCCCTGAGTCACCTATTGACAAGGCACTTCCATGGTGGTTGGTAGTGCTTATGGTGAAACATGTTATTGGTGTGAATGTTTTTGTATTCTTTTTTTATAATATCTATGACTTCAGCATTTCAAATGTTATCTGATGTTATCAATAGGCTAAAGATTTGTATAACTTTTTAACCCACTAATTTACTGTGATTTCCATTGCATATGTTAAATGTTTCCATCTATTGCTGCAACATACAGCATTTACATTACCTATGGTAACCTGCCACATTGGAATAATGTCTATCAGAGATAACAGTTCAGGTATTAAGCCGATGAACTTTGACTCGTCTAGGCCATTCACATACAGTAACTCACAAAAGTGAGTGCACCTCTCAATTGTGGTAAAAAATTTATAATAACTTTTCATGGGACAAAATTGTATATATGCCACGTTGATACAATGTAAAGTAGTCAGTGTACAACTTGTATAACAATGTAAATTTGTAAACCTTTGGCAACAAAATTTTCCCAAAGTGTCAGTTATTTTGTGTGGCCACTGTTTTTTTTTAGCACTGCCTCAACCCTCTCGGCCATGCAGTTCACTAGAGCTTTACAGGTTGGCACTGGAATCCATGAGGACTTGTTAGAAACCTTCTACTCATCCACAATCCCCTGTATCACATTGTGAGGGGTGTAGCCACTATTGTGAGATTCTGTACACAGGTTATGGCATACAGTGCTATGCACGGTCACAATGGAAGTGCCCTGATTTTGTCAATTAGTTGGAGAGTATTTAAATAGCTTTAAGATGATTCATTAAATGATATGGAATAGTGGATCTTGTTTAGCCACTGATATAATTTGCATTAACTAGACAAAGGTAAAATTCAACAAATCAAGAAGCTCATTGATTCATGCCCACATTGGACATTGGGGAAATGTACCTTCATAACCAAAACATTTCACTGAAATATACACAGCACTATATACATAATGTTTTTTTTCTATTTGGTCATTTCTGGATACGTATCTGAAACTTCACAGGACAAGTGAACAGGGTGTAAAGCTTCGGTGAATGTCACAAGATTGTCTTCAACTTTTATTTAGCCATTCCCTTTTATTCTGCATATTTGTATGGTAAACTATATAAGCCAGTGGTAGTTAAAAACAACAAAGTCAGTGGGTGTTAAAATCACAGTAATGCTAAGAGTAAAATCATCACATAAAAGTTGTGACAATTAGGATGGAGCTTACATGAGTGGTAGGGACCAGCACTCACATAGGCTTAGTGATGCATGGTATTCACCAAATGACTGCTGGTGTATTAGGTATGTACAACATATCTACCTTGTATTTAATTAAAACTGAAATTTTGGTTCAGCCTACAGTTCACCTTGTGGGGGGTAGCCCTGCACTATATGGCTGAAATCCTTGTTTGATACATAGGAATATTTAGAGTATATTCACTTACCTTCTACCACATTCCCGGTCTGTTGACCACTCCTCCCTAGACTAAAAGCTCTAACCGGTGGGAGATTAATTCAGAAGCTGCTCTAGGGGAGCACAAAAACTATTTACAGACCCATATGGAATAAAAAAAACATTTAAATCAATTTCAGACTAACCCCACTGCAAGGTGAATTTATGCTGAACCTGGAGCTCAGATATAAAGCACAACTAAAGCCCATACTTTTTCTTAAATTGGGTGCTTGTAATTACTTGCCATCTGTCTTTATAAAGTCATGTGTGCCCTGGACCTTTGTAAATGACATTAAGCTCATACTATAATCTACGACCAGCATTACAATCACTGGGCCATTCTGATAGCTTAGCGGCTGAATTGGGAAGCAGTGTGATCTTAACTCCTCCAGGCCCTAGGATAAGGATTGAAGTTAGGGTTATGACCTGTAGACAAGCCATACTCTGACCTAGTATCCAAAGGGAGAGAACGAGCATTGGTTATAGAGTGTGTACTTGAATATGGATACCTCAGCTGGTAACCACATTGCAAAGATGGTGGTGACACATGTTTTGGTACTGTTGAGATACTATTACGCTTATTTTCATATAAACCTCTGTAGGAACCAGTGAATGGTACGTTGGAGGTGGCCTTCCAAGCTGCCGGCGGTTCTGGTAAAGTCTTTCTACGTGCAGCAGACACTACATTGGCAGATATCGACTCATGTACAGTTTGTGGCATAAAAGCATTATCCACAAACCCTAATGGAGACTTGGCTGCTGCTTCCCATGGAGTTAGTCTCTTCCCTGGTGTTTCTGGTGTTGTCGCTGATTTTCCCACATATCCCGGTGCTGGCTGAAAAAGCAGGGGCGATATCGGTGAGCCAAATGGTTGTGAGCTGGCAGATGAAAGGCTCCTAGCCGGGAAGGACATAGATCTTTCATCCTCTCTTTCCTAGATAAAACAGAAATATTGTATTTTAATATAAATCAAACAATGTGTAGTCCCTGACCCCTGTAACAACAATGTACTGTACATGTAGTTGATGTTCATTTACCTTAGTAAATAAAGTTAAAATGACCACAAGAGAAATGTGAAAATAGACTTTTTTTCAACCAATTCACTGAGGTATGGGAGTTTGTTTTATATCTGTGACACAGAAGGAAGGATCTGTATTACTTTTACCTTGTGCTTTTATATGACTACCGCATTCCTTTGGGAATCTGAGATCCTTTAATAAATGAAGGGAAAGGAGAACAATTATTTAGGTTAAATGTAATGTCACTGACCTAATTAGGAAATGAGTTCCTAACATGAAAAACCAGTTAACTAACATTAGTGTGTGACAGACCTAGTTAGGAGGATGCTCATTATATTCTCAGCAGGAGGCTAACATAGTCTAGAGTAGTAGAGCAGAGACAGCCAGTGGCAGCAAGCACGAGGCTTATTGAATGGTGTATACAATTAGCTGTCATTGCAAAAGCAGAGGTCATATGGAAGGTTGGATACCAAATGAAATTTATTCTTATCTCTAACATGTTCTTTACTCTATTTATCTATCATTATATATATTATTTATGGCTATATACAACCTCAAGTTGTCATCATAACATGGGCCGTTTCTAGCCTTTCAGGGGTCTTATGCTAAGTTCATGCATAGGACCCCTATGGGGGGGGGTGATATTGAAGTCACGAGCAACTGACCGTGGGGAGGTATGCTACTGATGAAGTGAGGCCAGATATGTGTGCGATGGCGTCTGGGGGGGGCCTATGCGCATACATATTAAAAACAGCCCTGATCAACAATATATTATTCTAGCAAGCAGAGGTACCAAACTTGCCATTGCCAACATGATTTTGAAGGTGGTGGTTTCAGGGCTATCACCCTGCTGCGCTACCTAGTTATTGATCAGAACCTTTCTTGACACAACATTCTTAATAGTCCTTTTCTGGTCAGCAAATGATAAGGATGGATGACTTCTTTGAACACTCAAACATGAGTTAACCATGTCAATGTATATGATTGTATCTTAGCAGGATCTTTTTTTTTTCTAGTTAAACTTTTAAAAGTAATCTGCGAGGACAGAAATAGGGAACCTGGCATTTCTAAAGCAATGGTGAGTCAAAGGTCCCTTAAAGTCTAACAGCTGATGAACTGTCAACTACCAGACCTCTGATCTGTAAGGTGTCAGTCATGCAAGTAAGTTCAACTAAATAAAAGGGATATACAACATATAGTTAATATTAATCATTTACGTTCAAATATTAAGATTCCTACACATGCTCACTTGTGATTGGTTCTCTTTAAATACTTTATGAGTTAAACAAATGAAAAGGTAAACATATATTACATTGAATTACAACTTTCTCCTTTTCTTTACAGAGGGACTCCATTTACACCTGTCAATGCCGATCACTTATTACTTTATCATTTTACTTTATCATTTAGCCTACAGTGCCTATCAAGTTCCATATGTAGGATAAGCTGGTAGGATTCTCTTCTCAGAGTGTGGTCCCTCAAAAAAGATGGTGTGAACAAGGGATGAAACACAAAAGGATAGTTTAGGCTCTGTGAACAACCAGCAACCTGTGATAGGTATCAGGCATGTGGAAAAAATTGCTTGTACTGTGCCTCCACTCAGTGTGGATATAACTGGTTGCACTCAATAAGCCTATGGGCGACAAATGTAGGATGCTTGGTACTCAATTTTCGGTAAAAGGATAAAAGGTATACGTTTGTTTTTTTTTTGTTTTTTTTGCATCTTTACCCTTTTACTTCTTCCAAGTTCCAGTTCCCCTTCTGAGAACAAACCTAGGGGCCATTGCTTGCCATTCGAAAATTATTTCTGTCTGTCTTAAGCTTCATAATGAAGTATAGTCACCTTTAGGTACTGCATTGTAATGATTCACATGTAACGTGTTTAGCTTTGCTAAAATTATCATTAGGGAATAAAAATACTTTATGCAAAATAAAGAAATAATTAAATAAATAAAAAAAGATACAACTAAGTTGCTATCCAAGTGTTGGCTTGGTGCCCAGTGAAACTGCGATCAGCACGCAGCCCAACCCCTTTCCAGTTTTTCTGTCTGTAAGGAATGTAATAGCTGGAATTTCCAGCAGCGCATGCCGGCTGTGAAGGCAGAAGATGGAACGTTATGGATTTATACTTTTTTTTTTAACACTCTAATCACAGGTTCCCACTTGTCTGCCTTTATCATATGTTTTATGTTACTGTAGAAACTGACTGATCAAGGTAGGCATGTTCCTGCACCTGATTCTTCATGTGAAGAGCATTGGTCAGGTTTGTTTTCCAAGTCCCAATTTTTTTTACCGCATGCATAGATATAGACAACCAATGTTAGGCTGATTGATTGCAGCTCCCATTCCCGCTGAGATCGCCGGAATCAATTGGGTGAGTGATCAATTGGCCATGGAATCCGACACGTGTATGGCTAGCTTTACACTGCATGCTTTGTGTTTTTAAAAACGCTGCGTTTGTGCATACATTTTTAAAAACGCCTTGCTGTATGCATTTTTATAAATTTTTCATGCATTTTTCATTGATTTGTTGTATACATGCAGAAACGCGTGCCCTTATAAAATGCATATAGTGTAAAAGGGCCCTTAAGCTTCAGTCTCTACAAATGGAACCCCAGATGGATGCCTTACCTTCCTTTGCATTGACCATTCTGACTTGTGTGGCAGATGTCAAATAAAGATAGGTGAATTTATCAGCAAGCTAACTTTGTGAGCTAATTGCAAGGACCCTGAACATGGTAACATCACCCCCAATTATGTTTGCTCTAGCACATAAATTAAGTTCAAAGTCAAAGTTGAAATTTAGACTTGACTTTGAACTTAATTAATTCAAAAATGATTTATGTATTCTTTTTTGAGGTATACCCTGGACCCTTCTCTACATCTCCAAACTCTACAAGTTGGTGATGGTGATGATACCATGTTTAGGGGCTTTGCAATCAACTCACAAAGTCGAACTGGTTGAAAAAAACACTTGCATTGCTCCTGCACCCTGTAGTTATTGTTCCATAAGATCACATATTCTATACATTCTCTTCTACACAATCCAATGTTTTACTGGGTGCCATGTGCAAATCCTGGACATCTTATAATAATGCATATAGTTTATAAATGTACTTACTATACCATGCAATTTAGATCACATGCATATTTAGCATTTTGGCAGTGAAAATATAAGGTGGGTTTTATTGCAGAACTATCGGCTGATACTCTGAAGCAGGTCAGAGATATTTTTTTTCAAGTTTTACTCTGAATGCCTGTAAAATCCTCAGCCATGGAATGTGTATCTCTCCAGAAAGTCTAATATTTCATCTGCTGGAGAAACAGGTGCCTGACATTCACTACTTCCGTATCATCTGAAAACATCCTATAGCTCAGTAAATAGGCTGCTGTCCAAGAAAGTCAACTTCTTCCTTTACTAAAACCCCCCATACACCTTGCAATCTTACTATACAATTTCTGTACAATTAGTTTTGTTCTACCAAAACCATGGAATATGAGGAGCTTTCTAAACCATTCAATCACTATGTATTCTATCAGGGAGGGCCCAGCACTACATAGTTGTTGGTATATCTAATGGAAAAGGTAT
>CM070032.1:161982987-162021944 GCA_036250615.1 Ptychadena robeensis
ACACCCAATAGGCACCCAATATAAAGGCTGTAAAAGAAAAGATAATACTATAGAAATTAGTAATTTTACCTACTTTATATATATATATACATTTAAATATATGTGAATATATACTTGTATTTATGTGTTTCATATAATATGTATGTATACATATAAATAAAATAAATATATATTATAAATTACAAGTATAGTATTCTGATTCATGTGTCTTTTTTCAACATTTACATTATATATTGATTATCTTTCTTATTCTTCAGTTCCAAAACAGGTTACATTCTTGTAAGTAGGGCAGTATCTGTACAGAAAAAGATGGCAGAATACAAAAAGTGACAAAAGATGACAACAAACCAATTAGAAATGAAGGAAAGTTAGAGCAGCAAAGATGCCCGAGACTAACAAACATTCACTACTAATACCCCAGGCTTCATGTTTAGAATTAAAAAGCATCATCTGCAATGAAAGTATACATATAATCTGTCTTCCTAATTGAAAGGCTCTAAAATAAAGATTACAATGGCCCTATACAATTCCAATGGGAAAAGTAGCTACTGGATGGATCTCTATGGTGGAGAACCACTCCTCTACACTAATATAAACCTATCAATGCATTTTGATATTTACACGACTTCCAAAAGCATAGGCACTGCTTGCATCAAGGCTGTGAATTCTCCAGCTGAGGCTGAGGAGTCACCAGCTTCAAAATTAGGTTATATTAACAATTTTCATCAGTATGTTGATGAGAAGATGGAAATGAGAACTCAGGGAAGGTCACATATTAGGAGATTCAAGTTCTAATAATAAATCAATATTCCTTAAATAAAGTGCCTTTTAAATGTAATCTGTTCCAAAGAAGGTTTATGATTAAAAACCATGATGTGTTTTAGTTTTGATAAATTGACTTAAAAAAGTACATATGCCTTGAATCATTAATGGGAGCAGCCACTACAGACCTCCTTCTGAAAATTAATATTACCTGGCCTTAATTCTGATCCCTTTAGCTTAAGGGCTGATTCAAATAAATACATGTTAACACAGCTGACCAGCCGACGCGACATTAGGGGTGCACCTGGAGTTTTTCAGGCTTTAGCCGTTATCTAAACCACCCCCAAGCGCCTGCACAAGTTTCAGGTGCCTATGACAGGTTGTTGCTCCAGCTGCTGCCAGAGCGACTGCTCGTTTCCCTGGCCAGCGTAAATTAGCCTTAGGCTGTATTCACATGGGCAGTTTTAGGGTGACTGTCGACAACCAACATGAAATTGTTGTTGAAATCTTTAACCCATGCCCAACATGTCCTGCCAAATGCACATAAAAAGACATAGGTGGTAATGGGACCCAAGTCAATAAAGGAAGCAAATTACTACAGCCAGGAAACATTAAATTATTTAGACGAGATGGCAACTTCCATATCTCTCTCATGCTAGGTATGCTTTAAGAACGGTAGTTTTGATGTTCCTAGTAATAATATATATAAAGATATACAGAAAAAAAGCCCTTTAAATCAGGTAGCAAGAAAATAAATAAATACTAGGGCCTGATTGGTAAAGTGTTTTAGTGTAGTTAATCTGGAAATATGCTTCATTGCATGTTATA
This sequence comes from Ptychadena robeensis, assembly GCA_036250615.1. NCBI lineage: Eukaryota > Metazoa > Chordata > Amphibia > Anura > Ptychadenidae > Ptychadena > Ptychadena robeensis. The sequence continues at coordinate 161,984,578 of CM070032.1, forward strand.
GAAGAACACCTGCAAAACCTCTCTTAACTAAAAAAAAAAAGTTATCTACCAACTACACAACTTATGTTATATATTTTAAGTCATCCTTTGTCACTAGAACCTGACAAGCATAAGAGTTACCTTAGTGACAACAGACATCTTCCTATTATATACATGACTCATACACCTCATACCTAAAGTAGTTTTTGTTCATGTAGCAAAATATGATATGATATACAGATATAAAACATTTACACAGCACCCACTAGCATAGGCATAGCTTAAACATTTGCTTTGATTATATTTCTGTATGGTTACTTATGTTTGGGGGGGGGGGGGGGGGGTCATTAGTCTACTATCTACAAAACTTTAAGCAGGCCATACACCTTAAGATTTCCTTTAGATCTCTATTTGTTTACCAAAACCATGTAATATAAGGGACTTTAGAAACCATCAAGTCTACCTGTGTTCAACCGCAGAGGACCCGGCACTACATAGGTGTTGGTAGATCTAAATGATATCTGACAGAGAGATCTAAAGGTGTATGGCCAGCTTTATAAATATATTTTTTTTAATCTATTTTTATCAATTCTTCTACAGTTCTTTGTGTCATTTATGACATTCATTTTTAAATCATGTGACGAATATTACAATATATATGAAGTGATTGAATTTTTTTTTCTTGTCACGTTTGTATACATCTTTCAGTCAAGTTAGAATTAATAGGCTGAAATTTAATCACACATTATATTTTTTTGGGGTTATGGACCATGCTCTATACAGACTGCATTCTACTGCAGTTGCAAAAGTAGAAATAAAAAAATCTTAAATAAATATAAAATAATATGCTGAGGAACCGAGCCAGCTAAGCTATGTATTAATATACAATATCATTGTGTGTAGTGAATAGGATTCTAATATACTATAAAGCATAAAACACTATGGTCCTGATAACTTAATAGTATACAACTGTAGGCATCCATTTGGGGTATCTAGTATTCATAGGCACTGTGCTAAAGTAATAATGATGTGTTAACCTCTGAGAAATACATTTTTTGAAGAGTTGAATGATTTGGACCCAGGTTAAAGGATGCTACAATGTTATAGTATTAAGTATGTCCAGGACACATAGTATGTCTGGTCACCCACCACTGCAAACGATTTTTTTCCTTTAGAACTAGAAATATATTTGCAAAATGAAAACTATTCTTCACCAACTTCTGGTTTCCACACCTGGGCTGTCACAGCTTTCTTTGCAGAAAATTTTGGCCTTGGAGGAGCGATCAGTGGTACCATCGGTGATTCTTGTCTAGGCTGCATAGTATAGTTGATTGGGTTGGTTTCACTGCATGGGATGAAGGCACTGGACTGGTAAGAAGGTTGAGTGTTGTAGGTTGGCTGAGAATTTTCTGGTGCTGGTACGAAGTTACTACTAGAAGTTTTCACTGGCTTGTTGAAATTGGCTTGTTTGTTAGAAGTAAAGTCTGACTTAGTGGTATTCTTAGGAGCTTCAGTATCAGAGGTAGTGTCAGATGGTGACTGAAAAGTGAACAAAGATGAGTTAAGCTGATATGGTTGATGTTTCATGACCTGAAGAGCACTAAGTGTTTTAGTAGGCTTTTTCTTGGCAGCTGAAGATCCTATTTTACCAGATTTACCAGATTTATTTGCTGCAGGAGGATAAAGTGGTGACTGAATTGGATTGTATGCTAAAGGAGGAGGTGCTCGAACATTGGATGAATATTTCCAAGATGGTGGCAAAGATGGAGTTGGAGAAAGTGGACGAGCTGCTCTTTCTTGCACTGTGGTTGAATCCACTACAAACTTTTCCATTCGGGACTGTCTCCTGGCAAATAGCTCTGCTCCTTTACCTTTTAGAGCTGGCATTTCATAAGCTGTTCCAATAGCAGATGTCCCTGATGGAGTAGTGGGAGGTGTTTTAGGTGTGTACGATTGATTTACTGCTGTAACTGTTGCAGGATGGTCTCTTTGGGGTCCTGATAAATTAAGAGAATTTGGGGGGTTGTAAGAATTATATTTTGGTTGTGCCACATTAACTTCAACAGGGGTTGTACTTTGAGGAAGATTTTGAGTTGAAAACACTTGTGGTGCTGGAGAAGCAGATGGAGGTGACCAAACTGGAGCAGCATTTGGGGGATTATAAGAATTATAATTTGGCTGTGCAACATTAGCTGCAACCGGAGATTCACTTTGAGGAGGATTTTGGAGTGAAAACACTTGGGGTGCTGGGGAAGCAGATGGAGGCGACCAAACTGGAGCAGCATTTTGGGGATTATAAGAATTATATTTTGGCTGTGCAACATTAGCTGCAACTGGAGATTCACTTTGAGGAGGATTTTGAAGTGAAAACACTTGGGGTGCTGGAGAAGCAGATGGTGGCGACCAAACTGGAGCAGCATTTGGGGGGTTATAAGAATTATATTTTGGCTGTGCAACATTAACTGTAACCGGGGATGCACTTTGAGGAGGATTTTGAAGTGAAAACACTTGGGGAGCTGGAGCTCCACTTGGAGGTGCCCATACAGGTGAAGTTGGAATTGCAGTAGGGGACTTAACCAAAGGTTTGGGGGCAACAGGTGGAGGTGTTTTTTGCTTGCCAGCTTGCATAAAGTTACATGCCTCTGCTCCTAGGCTTAGGTAGTCTTCTTCAGGTCCAGACTCATTACCAGCACCACGCTTACCTTCTCTGGTCTGAACAAGAGAGAGAAGCTCAGGATTTGGGCTAACTTTTGGTTGTTCTTTAAAAGTGAACATAGGTTTTGTGCTTCTTCGTTTTGCTTCTTGTAAAATTCCTGTCTTATTGGCTGGAACAGAGATCCGTTCATCTCTAGAAGCTATTTGTTCTGTTGAAAACGATGGGGCCCATACAGCTGCTTGGGCTTTTGCAATCGCTGGTGAAGACACTTGAAACCTTGGCTCAGGAGGTGGAGTAACTGATGAGTAAGGAGGTGGTGCAGGCACATCTGACATTGGACTTGCTATATTTCTAGTTGGAGAAAAGGGTACTGCAGCCTTATTCTGTGATCCACCGAAAGGTTTGGGGGTTGTGTTTGAGGCAGACTGAAATGAAGAAATTGATTCATGTGCTCCAGCATACCCATTCTGTACTCTTGATTGGCTATTGGTGACCTCAATATAACTTTTACTAACGCAGCTCTGCATTTTTATGCTCTGCTGTTGGTGTGTCTGAACTGAAGTATTATTTACATTCTCTGTGACAGACACCTTCTCTTCTATACTATGTTTCCGGATTTCTTCTTGCTCTGCTGATATTTGATCCATCCTCTGCTTCCTTCTTGCAAACATGAGGACCCCTTTACCTTTGGTCTCTGGAAGTTCTTCCATTGCGTCACCACTATTAAGTTTCCTTTCAACCTCTACAAGTCCAGTATCCCAGTCAAATGTTAAGATTTGAGTGTCGTTTTCAGGGTCTGAAAAGAAATCGTCATCTAGATCTGACTCACTTGCTCCATAAAATGCAATATTAAATGTATTCTCTTTGTTCTCTTCGTCTTCGATATCGTCTTCGTCGTCCACCTGTGGTTCGAGTTCACCAGTACCGTAACTCGTTAAAGTAAATTTCCTGGCCCTTTGACGACGCTTTTTAAACATCAACACCCCCTTTGAATTGGGGTTTGGGGCAGCTGTCAGCAGAAGGGCAATACTTTTACATTTGGACTTGGCTTCTTTTACTTGCTTTTCAGAGAGACTTTCGCTACGCCTGAGCCCTGGAAAAAGTTAACAAATAAAAACAATGATTAGAACTGAAATTTAAAAATATACCCTAGGTTGCATAACTATCTCATTTTATTTAAGCTGTGTATAGGTATCAGATACTCATTGCTAGGAACAATTGTTCATGATCATTACCAGCTACTGGAGGAACAGAACTCTTTATGTCCTCTGTATAGGGGTGAGGGGAGTTTGATGAAGCAGCACCCTATTGATTTGTACTTCCAGATCCCTGAACAACTTCTCCTTGCAGCTTTATCTAGCCTCTGTACAAAGATTAGATAATAGTAAAAACTATACTGCACAGCAAAACACTCAAAACCTTTGAGTTTTCTAAACCTCACAAAAGTTTCAAACAATGTATTTACCATAACTAGTGATGGCCGAACATCGGCCAGGACTGTCCGCGAACGGGCAGGTCGGACTTCTAAAGACGTCCGCCTGTTCGCGGACAGATTCAAATTCCCCGCCCGGCGGGGAATTTGAATCGGAAAAACCGCATCCTGGAACGCATAGTTCCTGGTTTAGGGAGCCGGATGTGACGTCACTGACGTCACTTCCTACTCCGACCCGGTTTTTTCACTAGGAGACCGGCTTTATGCCCGGTCTTCTAGTGAAAAGATTCTTCCTCTGGCACGATCTCGCAGGTTCTGATCCTGCCGGAGGAAGAATAGAGATCTTCTTCTCGCCGGCGAGAAGATGGGCGAACATCCTCTTGCGGACAGTTCGGCCATCACTAACCATAACATGTTCATTAAAAAGGCATACAGATCAGATTAGTCTGTTCCTCAAATCATTTTATTGGAATGCGTATCTTGTCAAAAGCTAAATTTAACATTTAAGTTGGTATAGCAGCAGTTATTGGAATACACTGATATTAATAATTTAAGCTTCTACATGTATAAAACAACGTGTTTGTCATTGCTTGTCATTTAATACATTTAGCAGTTTAGTGAGCTGAAACTGTTTGTAAAAAATTACCTCTCAAAATTCGATCTTTCCATTCGATAGACCAAAAAAGGTAATTGACTTGATTGAACAGTGATGTTGGTTAATTTCAGTCAATTGTTCCAGTATGTGAAGGTTGAACGATTGACTTAAAACAATTGTTATATTAAGCTGATCAGATGGAAAACTCTGACTGTGTATGACCACATTTAGTCTTGCTACCCATACTTGTTGACAAAAAACAAGGTAAAGTAACCTGACACTGATACACTGTGCTGCAAGATATTCTCTTCAAAATGACCTTAATTTTTATTACAGATTATGGTTTTCTCTTATTATTTTAATTACCATTCTAGTAAGGGGGCACCTCAGAATTTCCATTCTACTGTATAACTTTTAAACCACCTTATTAGATAGATGATGTTGGTCACAAGAGACAGTAAGGTTTTTACTCATTTATCTAAATCTATCTCATCTATAACTGGGCGAAATCATTCTGGCAGCTGTGCAAGGTAGGTGCTTATTATCCAGTTTTCATTTATATTGACTTACTTATAATCACTCCAATTGCAATGATTTTGTACTCCAGGAAAATGTATTTTGTTTAAAACAGCGTTTTGCAGGCTGAGCGTATTGCTTGGCGGGAGGTCCCGACGGAGCACATACACTTTACCTCACGGCACTGAGCCATTCCGCCGATGCAGGGGGAATCACAAAATGACGTGGAAACCCCCCTGCATCATGCATTTGTCTGTGCATATCATGGACTAAAACAAAGGAGGGCACTAAATTGAGCAAGTTTACCCTGGAAGAGTTGTCGCTTTTAAATATTAGTGCATTCCATTTATTGTTTTTTTAGGGAAAAAATGGTCAGGCAGGATAGAGAACCTTAACAAATGTTATTGAGTTTCACCTGATATGCTAGTTGATAACAGATTTTTCAGTACTGTGCCATCACTGACTTTCATTTTTACAGTTAGGTACTTAAATATGTGGACAAAGACAACTTCTTTGCTTCAAATATTGGTTCTGTACATTATCACTATGTATTTAAATGAAACAACACAGGTGCAATTGAACTGCAGACTTTCAGGACCCATTCACACTGTATGCGTTGCGTTTTAAAAACGCACATGTTTTTTTTACTGCGCAGGTTTTCACAGAGACAACCAATGTTAACGTTCACATGCAGCGTTTCCGCGTTTTTGAAAAGGTATTTTTTTGATAAATTGATTGCCTTTTTGATAAATTTTTCATGCATTTTTCATTGATTTGTTCAAAAACGCAAACACAGATGTAATGTGAAAAACGCATCCGTTTTTGTATATATGCAGAAACGCATGCCTTTATAAAATGCATGCCTTTAAAAACGCATATAGTGTGAAAGGGCCCTCAGTTTTTAGTCAGTGGGTTCAACAAAAAAATGTCATACAAATAAGACAACGATCAAAGGAGCTGTCCATACAGGTAAAACAAGCCATCCTTAAAGCTGGGCCTACACGTCTCAATTTTTTTTCAATTTTTGATCCTTTATCAAAATCGATCGCCTGATCGGATTGAATAAAAATTAAAGCATGTCAAAAAAGTCAGAGCGATCGATTTTGTCAAAATTTAATGCATGGCATGTTGCAGTTTGCGATCGTTTTCGCAAATTAAAATCGCTTCCGGAATCGGATGGGCAAACGGATTAAAAAACGATCGCAGGAAAAAATAAAAAGTAAAAAAAAAAACAGCACAGTTCTAAAAAAAACATTCTTTGAAAAGATGAACCCAGGATCAACCTCTACCACAATGATGACAAGAAAAGAAGTTTGGAGAAGACGCGGAACAGCTCATGATCCAAAGCATCATGTGTAAAACACGAGGCTGTGTGATGGCTTGAGTGTGCATGGGTGTCAGTGACACTGGGACACTAGTGATTAGTGATGATGTGATACAGAACAGAAGCAGACAAATTATTTCTGAGGTGTTCGGAGACATCCTGTCTGCTCATATTAAGCATTGATTGGGAGGCGTTTCATAATACAGATGGACAATGGCCCAAAAAATACAGCCAAAGCAACCAAGGATTTCTTTAAAGCAAAAAAGTTGAAAATAATTTAACGGCCAATTCAGTCACCTAATCACAACCCAGTTAAGCTGCATTTCACTTTGGACAGAGAGGCCCACAAACAACAGCAACTGAAAGCTGCTGCAGTAAAAGCCTGACAGAGCATTAAAAAGGAGATATCCATGAGTTCAAGATTTCAAGCTATCATTGCCAGCAACCGTTACTTCTGAGACCTTAAAATAAGGTAAAATAACTAAAGCTGGGCATGGATGTTCCGATTGCGATACTGCTGATTGGATGTCGTGTGCGCTCCCGCATCCGTTAGGTATCGGGTCGTGCAGGAATTGGATGCAGCAACTAGCAGGATTGTGCTTAAATCAGCCGTCATGTCGGATCGCACATTGATCCGACATGACGGGTAATTTTGATCAGATTCCATTAGTTCGGCTGGGGACGTCTGCCCCCAGCCGAAGTAATGGGCGGCACACAAAGGGTCACGCCTGCCCCAAGTGCCGAAATCGGGTCAGGAGTTGACGGTAAATCTTACCGTCTATTCCCAGCTTTAGTTATTCATATTGTCTGCAATCTTTTTGTTCAATCCATTGAATTAAAAGTAAAAGTCAGTTTCATTTTAAATTCATTGTGGTAATGTAGAGGACCAAAATTATAAGAAATTTTGGTCCTCTACATTACGGAATATCGGCTATTCGACTATTTGAGCATTCACAAATTTCGCAAATATGGCGGCGGATATTTTCAAAATGGCGAAATTCTGCATTGGGATGCTTATGGGCATGGATTGTGAATATATATATATATTGAATTGCGAATATACGTGAATCGAATATTAGTAGAATTATTTGTGAAATATTGCAAATCCAAATACTGCCTATGCCACTTATCACTACAAGAAACCTGTGCAATCTGATTTTATGAGTTCAAATAGGCTCCAGAATCTATACTGCCCTTTAGTTCTTTATCGGGACTTCCCTTTAACAATTTTCGACACGCAAAACGTAATTGTAGGCAAATTTAAGTACAAATTGATTTAAAAATACAAGGCAATAATTTACCAAGATATTCAGCTGGAGTTCCTGGTGGTAGGTTGTTACAATCCATTTGTGTGTTTTCATATTGAAACTTTTTTTTAAATGCCTTAAACTGCTGTGAGTCCTGTATAAGCATATAAATAATATATAATCTGTTTAACCCCTTTGGCGTTATGCCCGAACCCAGTTCTTAATACAAACTGTTCCCGCATCGGCATTGGGCAAACATGCCTGTGCTGTGCAAGCCCACAGCAATTCTGCACAGCTGCAGGCACACCAATTGCGTTTGGCACCTCCGAAGGGGTGGGGTCAGCGCCATAGACCTCCATATTAATGGAGGTGGCGGTGCTTTTCCCGGCCTTCATTACCGGCATCTTAATGGCGACGGCCATTTGCAGAGAGATAGGCAGGGAATCAAGACAGTGTGTATTCTGTCACGATTTCCCGTACAGGGCCATGAGGTGCCGGTGAAAATAGAGGGAAAACGCTGTAACGCCAGGGAGGTTAAGGATTATGCAGACACATAGGTCAACACATAAAATTGTAGTTACTATGTTTGGTCAATTTTTTTATATTTCTATGCATAATTGGGTGTTTGGATTTTATTTGTTTGATACAAAATCAAATCTTCACTAAATTACACCCTTAAATTCCAGCATTTACATTTTTCCTTCCACCCAATGCGGGCAGAGAGACAGGATGATTTTCCGGCTACATCTATGTTAATGATTGAAGTAGAATTTTACTAAAGCATTAAGTGTCCCTCTCTCCTAAGTTAAGACACTTTGATACTTAAGTCAGTTTGGTTTATCCCTAGAAACATATGTGCTCCTATACCACACAGATTACATTTTAGCAACATTTTCACCTAGCAGACACACAAGATATTTTTAGTCAAAGTGCCTGAGCATAAGTGTCACCACACCAGAAAATGTGCCTGAGGGTATGACTTGCATTCCTGCCTTTGCTTTGGGGTAGTTCCTTCCTTGCAGCAGCCTTACCTCAGCACTGCATACCAGAATTGGCAGTCCTTATGACATGGTTTATATGACAGCTTCCAACAGCTGATTAGAGACACACTCACACAGACCAGGCACTTCATATGGACACTGAAAATGCTGTTTCCTTTTGTCATTCCAAGAAACACCTTATACAAAACATTTAACTCTGTCTCTCTAAAGGGCCCCCCCATACACCTTACAATCTTACCATACAATTTTTGTACAACCAACTCTTCTTCTACCAAAACCATGTAATATGAGGACCTTTCTAACCCTTCCAATCACTATGTATTCTATCGGGGAGGACTCAGCACTACATAGGTGATAGTAGATCGTAAGGAATCTGTATGGAGTGATCTAAAGATGTAGGGGGGGGGGGGGATAAGACTTTAACAAGGAAAGCTTAACAATTTCATAGCATCTTATTAATCTGTTTTTATTGTTTATTATCATGACAAGAAAAGAAACAAAACTTGAAAAAATGCGACTACAAATTACAAAGTAAAATTAAGGCACCCATACACGGGTCGGATTCCGGCCGGATTCCGGGCCGATCGATTCCGGGCGCGTGCACGTGAATTGATCGTGCCGGAATCGTGTGCAGCCCACCTTGTCCGTCCGATCACGTCCGATCGTTCGGGGGCCCAGAATCGGATCCGTCAGAGAACCAACATGTTGGTCTTTTTGATCCGATTCTGCACAGATCAGGGGGAGTTGCCATTTGTGAGGTGGAATCGGAGGTGGAATCGGACACGGAATCGTCCCGGAATCGTGCCGGAATCCGTTGGACAAGGTGGTATGCAGCGATGGATACTCTTAATTGGCCGATTGATCACACCTGCGATTCCCGGCAGAATCGCCGGTATCGATCGGATGATGAATCGATTGGACATGGAATCCGACACGTGTATGGCTAGCTTTAGGCCTGCAGCTGCATACAGCACAAAGTGCTGTGAGGTAATTCCCGGCTTTCTAATTTGACTGTCTATATCTGACTACATTGTAGTTTAATAATATTAATATTAAAATGTTTATTATTAAATATCTCAATATATATCACTATGATCTCTTTGAAAAATTCCAACATTGTACACATTTCCTCGCTCAAATTTGCCATTTGAAAAGCAAAACAAATTCATTTGAAATCCAACATATAGTATTTGTATCCAATGTATTTGTATCCGATGGTACTATGGTGAATGCAACCAGGCATTTGAAAAGGAATCAATCTGTTTTAAATCAATTCCATTATGTGGTTAAACAATCAACTTAATATGTTCATATTTTTAGTTGATCAAATGTAAAAATGTAACTGTGTATGGCAACTTCAGTTATGTTTGTAAATAGTGATAAACCATATCCTCAATGTTTAGTCTTTGTAGCAATTTGGAGGTAAAACCCTAAAAGGCATAATTAAAAAAAATTAAAATAGAGAAATAAAGAGGGAGCTAAAAAAAATAAATAAGATAAAGCAGGGAAACCATTGAAAATGTGAAGGGGGTAGCTGCCATTTCAAAGGTGAATACCCAAAATTATTATTGGAGAGGTGCCAGTCTCATTCCATTCTAATCCTTTCATTACTGCTAAGAAGTCCTCTCATTACCGCTCACAAACACTATCACTAGCTTTAAATTAGTTTAGAGCAGAATAAGGAAAAAATAATAGAACAATTTAATAATGGATGACATAATCATCTTCACGAATATCACATTTATTGTCTATCTATAAGATCGCTCATATACCACTTTTATATTGTAGAAACAAAATTTTACTGAAAATATCACTTTATGCTCAGAAGTGTTCTAAAACTTCATGTCACATGCATTGCAACAGGTTGTATTGTGAGTACACCCCCATGCACATACATACATGTTCAATGCCCGGGGGGTGCCAATCAAGATAAATAACAATGCTGGTACCAATCATATTACAGTAAACTATGGTGAAACACAGGGTAGCACATGGATTACTACAGTGTAATAGTTGTGAATTTATCATTAATTCACACTATATTACACATGTTAACATAATCCTACAATATTATATTTGAGTTATAAAGTGCAGCAAAATGCACATAAATTAAATGCATGTTAACATTATAGAAGTCTAAAACACTACAATCTTACCATACAATTTCTGTACAATCAACTTTTATTCTACCAAAACCATGTAATATGAGGGCCTTTCTAAACCTTCCAATAACTATGTCAGCGAGGACCCGGCACTACTAAGTTGTTAGTAGATCTAATGGAAATTGTATGGAGTGATCTAAAGGTGTATGGGTGTCATGGGTGGGTGTATGGGTAAAGGCTCCCATACACCTTACAATCTTACCATACAATTTCTGTACATTCCACTTTTGCTCTACCAAAACCATGTAATATGAGGACCTTTCTAAAGCTGGGCATAGGCGTCTCGATTTTCCTGCGTTCGATTTTTAAACTGATCGACCATCCGATTCTGGAATCGATTTCTTTTGCAAAATTGATCACAGACTGCAACATATGATGTCCTCAATTCCTTGGCGATTCTATCCTGAAAGTCTCAATATGTCTTGCACGCACACATTTATGGGTTTGGAGTGGTGTTAGCTGAAGAACTGGCCAGTGACCAACAGCACACAAACAAAGGTAATTTCCACAAGAATCATAGATGGATCACTTAAAACGATAGCATGAGACAACTAACAGCACTCGATTTATGTGCTTTTGACAAAATTTTTGAAACAGAACGGATCCGTGCACGTTCGATTTTACATGCGATTTAGGGCAAAATCGCGCAATCGATTTTGTTAAACGATCGAACTAAAATTGAACAGAAAATCGAGACATCTATGCCCAGCTTAACACTTCCAATCACTTTGTATTCTATCAGGGAGGACCTGGCACTATAAAGTTGTAGATCTAATAGAAATTGTATATGGGGGGCTTAAGGTGTATGCTTATCTCAAAACCAGCAATACATTAACCAAGATCTGTGATGTGAAGTAAAGATTACTTTTTAATAAACCTTTCTAGTCATATTATCTATTTTGCAAATATAACAATAAATAAATTAAATTGTTCATATAAATTTGTATTTCTAATCGTAAAGCCCCACATACACCACATACAATTACCATGCAATTTCTGTACAATCAACTTTTCTTCTACCAAAACCATGTAATATTAGGATCTTTCTACACCTTCCAATCACTATGTATTCTATCAGGGAGGTCACTATACTACATAGTTGTTGGTATATCTGATGGAAGTTGTATGGAGGAATCTCAAGGTGTATGGGGGGCTTAAGGCAACATTGAAAAAAAATATCAATGATTATAAAATAATTAAGCTGGCCATACACCTTTAGATCTCTCTGTCAGATATCCTTTAGATCTACCAACAACTATGTAGTATAGGGTCCTCTGCGATTGAACACAGGTAGACTTGATTGTTTAGAACGTCCCTCATATTACATGGTTTTGGTAAAACAAAAGGAGATCTAAAGGAAATCTGACAGAGATATCTAAAGGTGTATGGGCACCCTTAAGCCCCCCATACACGTTACAATCTTTCCATCCAATTTTTGTACAACAAACTTTTCCTCTACTAAAGCCATGTAATATAAGGACCTTTCTAAGCCTTCCGATCACTATGTATTCTATCAGGGAGGCCACTATACTACACAGTTGTTGGTAGATCTAATGGAAATTGTATGGATCGATCTTAAGGTGTATGGGGGGCTTTACATATTAAGTAGAACTAACAGTTTTTAGTTTACAAACTGGGATATAAAGAAGGTTCTAAAATACTTGATATATTACAAGCCCAAATAGTATAACTGACAAGCGATAACTTTCAAACAGTTGTTGCATGTCTCACTGTCAAATATATAACATGCTGACTCCTCCTCCCTTTTGAGCTTTTATTAATAACTGGCCCTTATGCATGGAGCTAAGTTTAAATACTGACGGTGATGCAATTCCTGAGTCCCATAGGCTATAAACCAAAGCACATGGAAGATGAAGGGACCCATGCTGAGATCCACTAATCACAAAATGACAATGCCATGTGTTATACATGAGTAATAAACAAATAAACAGCAACTTTTGAAGTGTGTGCTTCGACCATCTACGACGTGCCATACTATGATTATCCAGGAAAAGTTTTTGTGAATTCTGTGCAGTCAGCATGTAGTTCTGGACTACGTCAAGCTACTTCTCAGAATAGATTTTGTGTCTGACCTCTAATGGGAGCAAGGCAGAATAAATAGTAAGTTCACTTTACAGTCTAGCAGACTCACAAAATGAAAAGGATCATGTAACTAGTCCATACCACACATGCTGGTGTCTGTCAAACTGTCAAACTGCAAAGATCATCAAGGCTTTTCAACTAGTCTGCCTTCATGCTAATAGTCCATCTCTATAAATCTCACTGCCCTGGAGAATGAATTACTAATCAGCTTCAAAAGTATAACTAATCCATTTGACCCCCAAAAAATACACAATTGCTAAAAAAAATTCTTTTTCAATGAAAAGAATTTAAAATAAAAATTGTAACAACAATAGTAATATGAGCTTAGTACATTGATGATGGTTACATGTAAGAAGAATGAAGACAATTTACTTACTGGCGTGTCTTGCCCTGTGTTTATTGGGTTTGATGAGCTCCCCTTCTGCTTGCTGAGCCTCCTCTCCTTCCTCTGAGTCTTCTGCTTTGATTCCAAAGGAGACAGTGAAAGGAGGTGCCTCTGTCTGCCCTCCTTCTTCTGCAGATATTACACACCCCCTGTCAGACTCAGACCTGGGCTCCTTCTCTCTGCCAGAACAGTCTAAGATTAATTCCACCCTTGGGAAACATGCTTCTTTTGTCTGCCCTACAGGGATAATCTTTGCCTGATGCTTGCCCCTTATCTGGAATGTAGCAGATGCCTGCTGCCTAGGTGGCTCTTTTCCATCATGGTGCTTGGAGGAGACTTCATCTTGTAGCACTATGTGTTCTGTTCCTGGAGATGTACATTGGTCAACATCCACCAGAGTTACAGTAGGAGCTCCTACACTCCCCAAATGTATGTCCTGTGGGAGTAACAGCTGAAGTTCAACCATAGCACCTTGTGTACCTTCTTCTCTCCTCCTTGTCAGTGTGATGTCATCTGTGATGCCATCTATGGAAGTTTCAATCACTCTAGGGGTTATCCTATGCTCCAGCCTGACTTCATTATCCTTCTCTACCCCCGCCAATGCTGCATCACAACCTGCTTCGGAATAAAGGGAATTATACGGCGGGCCAGAAATATTCTGCTCTGTGGGCACTGTGTCTGGGCCCAGGCGGATCTGTAGCATGGTACTTTCAGTGTACAGTTGTCTGTTAATATTTTCCTGTTGTCCATTCTTATTTTCTGCAGACTGAGCCTTGTTCTGTACCCTACAACACAAATGAAAAATAAAACATGTAAATATTATTAGGATCCTTCCTTCAATCTGTACCCTAAAGTTCTAACTTTATAGTGGTGGATGCAAAGAGATTAATGTGTAATTCCATCTGAAATGGGAGGACACACACACACATAAACATTTACTTTTGCAAATATCTGTCTAACATCAATCATACCAGCGTACCAGTGTGATTCAGACATAAATGATACCTTTCCAAAGCCTGTGCACATGCTCCACAGTATTAACAGATACAAATCTAAATATCAAGATACCCTGACAGAAAAAGTAATCAATTTCCAAATGATCGAAGTCGATCAAAATGAGACAATGCACCTTAAGACAACGATGTACACTAGAAACTAAACAGTAAAGCTGACCATATACATTTAAATTTTTCGTGTAATTTCTGCACAATCGATTTGTACACAAATCGATGCATGCATAAAATGAGCAATCGATCGAAATATGCTATATTCCACTTCCATAGATCGAGGTCACAGATCGATTGGTAATAAATCGGATCCCTCAAATGGTGCACTTTTCGATTGATGCATGATTTACGATCGAAGCCTCAATCCCACGCCACGATCGTGTAAAAAATCGACCTTGGGGAAATCGAGACATTGGCCAGCTTTACCCTTTTTGGTAACCTGATTACATAATTTCGACAAGCTATACATCTTTAACCCAAGACTTCTACTTAAATGTTTGATTTTGTATTCTATTAAAGTTTCATTTTAACAAACAACCTTAAGCCCCCCATACACCTTTCAATGTTACCATACAATTTCATGTAATATGAGGACCTTTCTAAACCTTCCAATCACTATGCATTCTGGTAGATCTAATGGAAATTGTGGAATTGCCTCTGCTTAAATTTGGTTTTAAGAATGAGGCTGTGGGCTGATGTAAACTTGGGGCAGCATGTGGCCCCTAGGCCGGACTTTGGACATGCCTGCATCAGATACAATAGGGAAGGGAAATGGTAATGGATGGAGGCAATGACAGTTGGGTATAAGGAGGTTGCAGTGACTACAGGCAATGAAAGTTGAGTAATATACAATATACAATAAAGAAGGGGAAAGAGCAAGTAATTACAATAGAGAATGATGATGGCAATGGATGACGACAGTGGTACACTAGATACAACAGGGAAGGGAGGTGAGGAAAGGAGGTGGCAGTGACTGGACCAGAGGACACTTATAGATCACAATGGATGGAGGAGAGGACATTTGGGTACGCTAGGTACAAAAGTTAAGGGAGATGGCAATTGATAGAGGAGAGGACAGTTGGGTATACAAGCTACAAAAGAGACAGGAAATGGCAATGGATGGATAAAGAGTTTGCAGTGACTATATGCAAAGAACGTTGAGTATTCCAATAAAGAAGGGGAAAGAGTAGGTAGATACAATATAGAATGAAGATGGCAATTGATGATGACAGTGGTATGCTACATACAATAGGTAAGGGATGTAGACTGAGGAAAGGACAGTTGTGTACACAGGCCCATTTCTAGCATTTCAGGGACCCTATGCAAAGTTATTACACAGGGCCCCCCCTGTGCTATATCCAGGATAAGGGTTGCAATGGAGGAGATGACAGTTGGCTACTTTGACACAATTTAGCAGGAATATGAAAAGGAATGGAAGTGAGGGCAGTAGGATACAATAGATCAGGGATTTATAATTTGTTTGCAGAGGGGGGGCAGGTTTGGTGAGGTGATAATGTGTGGGGGCTGACCATTTAGCCTGACATTTTCTATATAATAAACATTGAAAGTAAATGTAATATTGCATGGGGCAGATCTCTTCCTTCCCACATACTTGTCATCATAATTGTAAAGCATTAGTCATTCACTACCATTACACTGATAGGGCTGCCCTCAGTCATGCTGGGACTTGTAGTTCTCCCAGCCGTCTAGCCACATTTCACCTAGCCCCTGAAGATCTGACCATTCCCAATACTGTGGAATATGGAGAATCAAGTTCATCATCATAGTAGGAATAAACTGCATATCCAATATCGAGCCGTCTGTTCCCTGCTTCACTTCAGGTCTGCAAACA
Organism: Ptychadena robeensis; assembly: GCA_036250615.1. NCBI lineage: Eukaryota > Metazoa > Chordata > Amphibia > Anura > Ptychadenidae > Ptychadena > Ptychadena robeensis. The sequence goes on from CM070032.1 coordinate 162,000,837, forward strand.
GTTTAATGTTTATAGTCTTGTCATACATGTAATTTAAAATAAATCACTTTCAACACCCCTGTACAATATGAGACATTGTTCAACTAACATTTGCTGGCACTCATTCATGAAAGCTCAGAGACTAGATGTCTTTCCCATCAAGTGATCCAACTGGCAGACTGGCAAGCCATTAAAGCTTTTCAGATTGAAAAAAAAAAGTGTTGGAAAAGAGAAAGGTAATAAAGGTGTGTAATAAAATACACTAAGTGGCCGGCATGTGCTGCATGCTGCTGAGGTTTACAAGCTGTTCTGGAACATGAGTTAAAATCAAAGTACACTTGTCATGATAGAGGTATGGTAAATGAAAATACTAGTTGCCTGACTATGGCTGACTTCAACTCATTGACATTCACAATACCTTAAAAATTATTAAAAAATTCTAATTGCTACAAAAAGTTGTTAGTGAAATATATGAAGTTACATGTAATTGCTGTCATTTTCTAAATTGTTGGAAAATTGTATGTTTTATTGCCACCTAGAAGTGTACAGTAATAAGTTGGTATATATATTTCCTTTCACTCTATATACGCCACGTATTTATAGTACTGTGTTTTTTCATAGAAAACCAATGTTACAATTTACACTACATGCGTTGCAGTTTTAAAAACGCAGCATTTCCGCATACGTTTTTTGTAACGCCCTGCTTCATGCATTCTCTATTAATTTTTCATGCAATTTTCATTGATTCAAAAATGCAAATGCAAAACGCAAACGATGTAATGTGAAAAACAAATACGCATATAGTGTGAAAGGGTCCTTAAAATTGGTATTAATATGACCCAGAAATGACATTACCTGCTTTATGTAAATAATGCGTTTTTAAGTAATATTTGAGATATCTTTTAGAACTGTTTTATTAGGATGAACACCATTTAGTTGGAGTGTTGGAGAATTTAACAGTCTGTATCTATCAAGCAAGCCTATATGTAAAGATGTATTAATTTATGTGGCGATTGTAATATGATTCTGTAATATGCTGATTTGTAACAGAATCATAACCACCCACACTATGTTTTTATGTGTTTTTTATAAACATTGACTAGTATGTAGATGGTATGTACATGGAATTTGCTGTTCGCGATCGGCGAACGTGAACCTCCGCAAATGTCCGCGAACCCGGCGAACCCCATAGACTTCAATGGCGAACATTAAAAAATAAGGGACCCTTTCTGCCACATAGTGTTGGGAAAGTTATTTCAAGGGGAACTAACACCTGGACAATTGACATGACAGAGGGGATCCATTTTTTTCACGCAATAAATCCGCACGAAGGATTTCTACAATATAGTCAATGGGATTTGAACATAAGAGTAGTGATTAGCGTCATAGGGCAACAGCGTATTCGCGCAGCCCGCGATTTCTTGAACATTCGGAAAACATGCGGAAAATGGCGCATTCGGACAAATATTCTTCTATTGGCGAATATCGGCAGTTTAAGCGATTTCGCGAATTTTAATATATTCGCGACTATATGTTTAACTTTGAGGGCGTGTTGAAAAAAATTGGAATTTTGGACGCCATCAAGTTATTTTAGCGAATTTTCGAAGTTGCCGGGATTTTCGTCATATCTGAATATTCGCATATCAATCACCCAATTTGGATTTAAAACTGTGAGGTCGCAGGAGTGTTTGCAACTCTTGGTTGCAAGCCTTCCCATTTGCCCACTTGTCATTGGAGCGTGGGTAATGGAAAAAAAATACCGAATTCCGGAATGTGCGAATATTCTGTCTATTTACCATTCGTTCGCGAATTTTCAATTGCCGATATTCGGCTTATATTCGGAATCCGAATTCGTGATCATCACTACATAAGAGGGGAGTGGAGAGCACTAACAACATGGTTGGTAATGCTGTGTGAATTCCACTGAACAACCTGTGAGATCTGCTTTCATGTTGCCTACAGCTTAAAAGGTGATTTTAATTTTATGGAGACATGGTGGAGATGTACAGTGGTGGAGGACACTGGTTTATATTGACATTGTGGAGTACACTGGGGGAGATTGGTCAGTATGGGCGGACACGGTGGTGATGGTCGTATGGGAGGACACTGGTGGTGATGGTCATTTGGCAGACACTGGGGTGATGGTCATTGTGAGGACACTGGGGGAGATGGTCGTATGGAGGACACTGGTTTCGATTGGACAGTGGTGAGTACACTGGTGGTGATTGGTCAGTGTGGAGGACACAGGGGGAGATGGCCAGTGTGGAGGACACGGGGGAGATGGTCAGTATGTGAGGACAACTGGTGTAATTGGTCAGTGTGGAGGACCTGGTGGGTGAGGTCAGTGTGTAGGACACTGCGGGGGGGAGATGGATATTCCCCATGGATGGATGATTGGATATTCGTGAAGACTGTAAGATCACACAGAAACCTAGCTCATGTTTCCCTATAGCAGAGCAAGCATCCTCTCTTTCCTAACTCTCTCCTTCCTTCAGCAGAATGTTTAATGGCGGCCTGTACTTGATATGTATAGGGGGTGTGAGGGTCTGTGAGGTGGGGGGTGCTCATTGTCTGGATTCTTCTGCTGACTGTGACTCACAGGGTCAAAGTTTCTGCAATGTTAAAAGATAGGGGCGGATCGAACTCGCCATATGTTCGCATGGGCGGACGCGAACATGCGATGTTCGCTGTGGATAGTTCTCCGGCGAACAGTTCGCGCCATCACTACTAGTATGCAAGTTTAGGTCTGATGTAATCAAGAAAAACCTTTTCAACTGAAAATTTTTACCCTCAGTGCCTTAAAAGCCCTTTAGTTTGGTGTGGGACAATTAAGCTCGGAACACACATGTAGATATGGGCCATATCGATGGCCACTTTGAGCGCCGGGCGCGCTCATGGCCATCTACCTGGCCCATATCTAATGCAGCCATCCCTGTTTTCGAGTGGGACCAATCAATCCCGCCTGAAAACTAGGATATCGGACATGACCGTAAACCACAGTCTCCATGCAGTGCTGTGTCTCCAGCTCTTCCGATATCTAACAGCAGCGTGATGACATCATCAAGCTGCTGCAGGGAACCTCAAACGGCTCCAGTATCAAGCTGTGTGTTCCCTGCTTTAGATCTAGGTTTAACTACAGTAAAGGAGATGCAAATACTACAGCTTTCCACTTTACAAACATGGGATTGTCTCAAATGGCTATAATGACAGCAGACATTGCCATTTCAGAATCCATCAGAGAAAAGATTTGGTGAAACCATCAGCAGTTTTTTCACAACAGGGAAACATAAAACTTTACCTATAGTTAATGTTTCCTAAAGTTTGTATGTTTCAAAAGGTTTAGTTTATGTAAACATATGCAAATTCCACTTCATTTAAAATAATTCTACATATGCTAGATACACTGTGTGTGCTTCCAACAAACACCAGATTGATAAAAGGTATACCACTTAGATGTTGCATTTAGACTCACAGAGTATATCTAATATCTCCTGGCCACTTGATGTATATCATATACTCTGATCTTACCACTTGCCATTCTCCTATCAGAAACATAAATGACAAGTTCCTGACGTGAGAACTGACGGAATGCAGACGCTGTGTAGGAACTGACATATTAACACTGGAATAGGAACAATACAGATGCCACTGCTTACAAATGTAACTTTTGACGTTAATATTTTATTCAACAGTTTTAGAGCTTTTTTTTTTAGGACTCTAAGTGCTGACCTGCAGCGTTATTATCAGTTTAACCCTTGGCTTTAGCATTGCTCTGGGTAACCATACCTGTCAACCCTCCCGTTTTGGCTGGGAAAGTCACATTTCTTATGTGGCTTTCTCGGCCAAATCCAGATTTGAATAAATCATACATTTTTCCCAGGATTTTGAAATCAGGGTTACTTAACAGGGGTTGGCATTACTCTCCCTCATTAGTTCCCATCCTGCTTGTGCAAATGATGTGTGGGGTGGGATATTAGTAGGCAGAGTAACGCCCCCTCCCTCCTAAGTTAGGCAGCTATGAAACAGGAGGGAGGGGACTTAAATCTCTCGCTCACGTCATTTCCGGTATTCGTAACATGTGTCACTTCCTGTAATTTTCCCTTATTCGGGGACAGTAAGGTTGACAGGTATGGTATTAACATTATAGAGTATTTCTGAACCCATGTCACACCTATTGGTTTTAATACATGTTGTGTAATGTATGTTAAGGATGCCCATTACCTCCATGATACGCCCATTTAATCCATTGGACTACTTCATGTAAAACTATGTGATAATTTACAGGTTTAAGGCATGACAATCTGGCACTTCATCTGTTACATTGGGACAACTATGTAAAAAGTACTTGCAAACTGCGGAAATCAGTAAATCAGACATCCAGATGCTATGAACAACTATGTCTCATAACTAATAACAACATTTTCTGAGTAACTTAGTAGCTCCTGCCTGAAATGAAACTCATGCCATACTATTGGCTGTATATACTTATATACAGTCAATACTTTATATCTACCATATATTTCTGATGTATTCGATCTAGGCACTAGGAGTCACAAATTAAACAATGTCCGAAAATTACCCATACACCTATTAATATCCTCTAGCAGTTTTTTTCTTTTTAAAAAACACAGTATGGATAAAAATTTGCAGTAGTAGTTTCTATATTCTCAACAGGAGAGGTTTTCTTTAGGCTAACCCAGCCATTTTGTATTTACTTTGGTCTACCACAACTCTTTTAACCAACAATCTGATAATCTAAGAACACAGACCAGCATTGCAGTTTATAAGTAGTGAGACCCACTATAAAATATTTTTTTTATCCCTTAGTAATTGTAAATACACCAATGGAGTTCAATAATCAGAATCAAACATACCTTGGATGTTTGAATGTGATACGCCCATAGACAGAATGATGGACATATACAGTACTGGAGTACTGGCTACAGGAAGTGCATCCCCAGTAACCATGTACAATGTTGTATGTGCTATGGCAGAAGTGAATAACAACAAAAAATTGATAACCAGTTATTTAAGCATAGTTCCTGAATATTTTAAAACCTTTTTTGTATACATTATGGCTTATTAACCCAGAGTACCCACCTCAAAATATGTGAGGTTTACTTTTCCCTGTTTCACTTTTCTTTTGCAATCCTTTCCTCTCTGTGCTATTCTGGAGGTAACTTCAAATTTATGTCATTGGAGATCAGAAGTTAAACAGACTGAATCTCTATAACAGCCTAACATACAATAATATAACCAAAGCGGGGTTCTAATATCCGCATGACTGTACTTTAATATCCTTATGACATGCAGAGGAAAAAAGTCTAGCTACATGGAGTCTTCCTAACGGCTGTCCACACTCCAGGAAAAACAAGTTTGAGTTAGACAGTTATTCCCACCTTAAAAGGCTGTGCAGATTTCAGGCAATGTTCATGTGCTGACAATAGCCATTGCTGGCAGACTAGTTCTCAGGAAATGTAACGCACCACCAGAAGTTTCTAGTATACAGGACAAATAATTGTGTCCAGCAACCAATGAGCAGACAGGTTAAGGAAGCATACAACCTACATTATTTGTCATTCTTCCCTCTTTTTGTGCTATACTATATTTTACAACATCAACAGGTCACCTTAGCAAAAAAATGTGAAGTCGAAGGACATATCCCCATCAGTTAAAGAGAACATGAAAAATGGACTGGTCAACCCCTAGGTGACCAACCCGCGGCCCGGGGGCCACATGCGGCCCTTTGGGTGTTGTTCGGCGGCCCCCCTTGGTCCTCCACATGCCGTGGCGGCCCCCAAAAACTGTTAATGAGTGGTAAAGGCATAGGACCTCCCCGTGAAGTTGTACATGCTGACTCAGCTTTCCTAATCAACTTAATCGGGGAAAAAAACAGGGGCAGGAGGGGGGGGGGGTGGGTGATGCCGGGGTTTTGACTGCCTGTCGGGGATATGGTCCACCGCATGCTGAGATATGTCAAGAGGGAAGGGTCTGGATCGATCTATGTATGTGCAGCCCTTTTGCCGAGGGCCGCACTTGTGGCCCTCCATATCAACCCAGTTGCCCACCCCTTGAATATTTTTTTTTCACCATTTTTTGGTGCACTTGCCTTTTTTACTTAAAAATATAAAATAACATTGTTATACGTTTAGACTGAATACTAGTTAGGGTATTGCAGATTTGTATATAGATCAAAAAGAGGCAAGAGTATAGAGGAGATAGACAGCGTCTCCAAAATTAGAGGGATTATTGGAAGAAGTGGTCCTTCTAATATGACGGAATTATTATTATTATTATTATTTTTATTATTAATATTTTAGTTAATAATGGAAGCAGAATTATTTAGTGCAAAAAAGTTATGAATATGTTGTAAAGTTGATATGTTGAAAAGTAACTAATATATTGGAAAGGAAATATGTTGGAAGATTATTAATATGTTTAATTTAGAATAAATTAACATAATATGTTGGAAATAACTGTTTTTAATTTCTTTAAGACATCATTGCGCTGCTGATGGGCTTCGGGTTTTTGAAGGTGGACAGTTTGGAGTAACAAGGTTGGTGGGAACCATGTGAGTATGGTATCTTTGGCTTTAGGTCCTACAAAACTGACCCAGTGGTGTGCGATCTCAGTGGGACCTTGGGCAGCCTTAGTTGCCTTCAAGTCAGTGAGTAGCGGCTGAGGGCATACACACTAAGGCGGCAGGCACTGAGGATCTACTGTGGCTGATGTGATGGGACCTTTAAAGACTCTGAACCAGTAAGGTTCAAGTTTATGGAAATGTTATTTAATATGTTACGTTTTGTGTTTACATTTGAATCCACAAAAAGTGTGCAATGTATTATTGAGGAATATCAAGGGGGTGAGTTATGGAGGATTTAATGGGTCACAGTGTGGGTTAGAAGGCAGGTCTATCTAATCTATCAATGTCATGGTTAGCTAGAATGCAGTAACAAGCAAAATCTTTGGTAAAAAGAAATCACTTGCTTATTTTGAACAAAATGTTTTGTATATTAATGTTTCAAAGGGGGCAGGCAAGAGTGTGTCTTTTCCCTATGCACTTTTCGCAAAAGATGTCCTTTCCTATCTCTGGAAGTTGGATGGTATGAGTCCTTTTCTTTTTTTGTAGTCTTACTTTTATTGTTTATTATTATTATTATTATTTATTATTTTATTAGGTATGTAAAGTTTGTAGTAAATTTTAGTTAGATACCTGACTAGGGTGGCAGTCCAGGAGTGCCATGATCTTGAATGGGGACCACCATTTTATGGCACATTGACACTAAAAAGCACTTCTTTGTAAGCACCTGCTTCTAGGGGTTGGCCTTTTTGCCATGACCTTAGCAATTTTTCTAGCCAGTCAGTATTTATCTTTTTTCTGACACCCAACACTGTGTTTTTTATTAATGCTTCAAAGGGTGCAGGCAACAGTGTGCCTTTTCCCTATACACTTTTTGCAAAAGATGTCCTACTTTCCAATCTCTGGAAGTTGGATGGTATGAGTCCTACTCTTACTTTTATCTATGTAAAGTTTGTAGTAAATTTTATATGAGTATGAACGTTGTCCTTCTGTGCTTGACCCTTGTAAGAGTTATGAGCAGTACCTTTACGGGGAACCCTCTTTGGAGGGAACCTATTAGACCTTAGTACTTGGTGGACTCGGCACCTGTCATTGTCCCATAGAGAATAGAATGTTTAGTCAAGTGGCTTTGGCTGCCTGGACTTAGTATTGGAACCTTTTTGCCCTATTTGGGGAGGTTCAGATTCTTTCAGGACATATGAAAAATATCCAGTGGTTTTTGTATGGTCCACTGTTGTGCACTCAATTTTTTGCATTGAGTATTACGAATCACAAGGAAGTGTGTTTGTGACTAGTGTTGAGCTCAAGAATTCGAATTGTGAATATATTCAACGAATATTGGCTATTCAAAAATTCATAAATTTTGCAGATATTTGCAATTTCAAACAATAATAAATACCACATGAGACAATTCATTTTGAAGGTAACCGCGATGTGAATATATTTGCGCAGTGCATGGCCATACACTCGAATACTCATGAATATCAATTTGAATATTAGTAGAATTATTCACAAAATATCTCAATGCCGCTCATCACTATTTGTGACTTCAAAAAAAAACAAAAAACATTAACTTAAACAAAACCATAGAATCTTAAATGCAAATTCTCATTGACATTCTGGGATATCTATTGCTTGGAAGACTAGCAACTGTTTTCCACTTCCAAATAATTCACATTGATGAACTTAAATTGTTTAGAAATAGATTGCATTTTCAAACGCATTGTATAATACATGTGACTGATCAACAAATGGCCAAAACCTCCATTTTTTAATGAGGTGTTCAGTTCACTGCTGTTCTTCTATTTCTTCTACTTCTATTAATCCCTACAGAAGCAGCATGTGTTATACTGCACATTATTTCCAGTGGACATGTACACATGAAAATTCATGACAATGCACATAACATTGACAGGTTTAGAATGCGCTGTGTAATATATCATGTGTCTTGATAATCTGAGCTTTCATTTACCTGTTATATTGATATGTACAATCTTACTGCTGGAGTTTTAGAAGAGGGTGTGTTTTTCCCATAACTGTATATGTACTGTTTGTAAACAACATACAGTAAATTAGGATAAAATAAGTAAAGCATTGCTGTGAAACAAGGTAAGCACTCAATGAATAGATAAATGCCTCATATGTTTCAATTATGTGACATGATTAATTATAAATTGTTACCTTTTAACAAGCATCTGGAGGCTGTCCGTGGACTTTTCAATAAGCCCCACAACTTCTGAGTAAGGAATTTCAGTACAAGACATCCCATTGATGGAGATGACCTCATCTCCCACATATAATCCAGCAGCCGAGGCCTTACTCTTGCCACGAACCTGAGAAAAACCAAAAGAAAACCATGTCAATGGCGGATAAACGTAAATATCTTAAGAAATTACCCTTTTACCAACTACTAAGCGCTAAGGACACCTCCTGTTAAAGCTTTCTCACAGTGGATACACTAATGAAAAATCATATACTCCTCATTGTGTTTAGGACTTGTTAATATAGCACTATAAAGCTCCTGCTGCAGAGGTCACTAAAAAACCTCTTTTACTGCTTAAAAACATATGGAAATACAGGCAGTCCGCAGATTGCATATGAGATAGGGACAGAAGGTTTGTTCTTGAGTTCAATCTGAATAGAAGTCCTAACAAGCATATTTTTTATCAAATGCAATTTGAACAGATGCTTGCCTCAACAAATTATTTCTCTCATTTTTGGACAAGAAGTTGTTTTGTTGTTTGGAACGCACGCTTAACAGGGTAGCAAGTGATCCCCAAAATACTTCTGCTCTCCTGGTTGGAGCTCTGCTCTGGCTGGTAGAGCGGTAGTTAAAGAAGGGGGGAAACTGCTCCACTTTCAGGACCCATCCTGCAAAGCTTCGGTATGTGAGTTAAGCCCACCATACACCTTTCAATCACATGATTTTAAGTTTTAGAAAGGTCCTCATATTACATGGTTTTGGTAGAACAAACGTGAATTGTACAGACATTGTATGGTAAGATTGTAAGGTGTATGGTGACCTTTAGGCAGCATGAGCCCAGCTCACATACACAGCAGAGGGAAGATCCACCTCAGGTGGCAGTTGCAGTGTATCTGAGCTGGGCTCAAGCTATCCAGCTCACATATAGAAAGCATAGAGCCAGAGGAAAGCACAGCTCACATACACTGGCAGAGGCTCTAGTTTATGTCCAACTCCAGCAATTAGCTGCCCATTTAGATACATGAAGGAGCAGCTGTGGCTCAGTTTTAGATTAAATGTTTTTCCATTTTCCCTTCAAACATACATTTACTGTTCCCCAATGTTTAAAATGTATCTTGATTTGTGCTTTTAAGCCCAGAATAAAATATATCACATTCTAGAGTCCACACATTAAAACAAATATTAAAGAAATACAAATCTGTTATGTGTAGAAAAGAACCTCACTATTTTTGGCTTTTGTGGAAAAATGAATAAAAATTTAAATGACTTGCTGTTTCTCATGCAAAAATAAATTAAAAAAAGCAATGGAATCTATTAAGGATGTTAGTTATATATACATTAATGAATATTTTTTTTTCTATATAAGGGAATACCACAGAAAAGATGCCCTAGAAATATTTTGTGCATTTAATGTTTATGGTCGCTCATTAGAAATCTGTTTTTAATAGGAGGAAAACCGAGAAATGCATGGTATATCGAGCTAGAGATGGTCTGATCTGATTATGTGAGTTAATTGCAAAGCCCCTGAACATGGTATTGTCACCTAAATTGCTGGAGATGTAGGGAAGAGTTGACAACCGCTCATTAAATGCCCAATAACAGCAGCAGCCTGGGTAAAATGCCCGTATGAATTAAAATTGAAGGTTCAAAGTCAAATTTAAAAACATTATTTAAGCAAAAAACACATGTGCTAGAGCAATTCCTTTGTTAAAATGTTTAAAATATTCACTTTACAGTTTAGAGCTAACTTCCATTGCAGACACAACCCAATCCATTTTTAACATCCAGCCAAAGTCCAGCATTGTAGGGGTCGCCATAAATGATGAGAAAGGCATCCATTGAATAGATATGGACGCATCAATGGAACATGGAAAACTGTGCCTTCAAAAGCATCAGAGGTGGCTTCTCAGTGTTTTTGCTATTAAAATGAATAGGAAGTCTTACTGCTAAATGACTGCTCTACATGACAGCCCCTGTGTCCTATGGGGTTTCTATTGAGCAGTACACACAGAAAAGATTGTTCCCAACAACAATGTCATAAAAATAAGGTGTACCTAACACCTATAGAGCCATCTGTAATACCAGAACTAAAGTCACTTTACAGAACTCTACTACCTGTGGAATTGCTCAGTGCTAAAATATCCTCATGTTTGATATTTTTATTTAGCTTTTTAGAGTTAAAGTTGAAAGAAGAATGTTGGACAACGCATATGAACACGGTAAAAGTAAAGATATATCCAATAGTTCACCTATGCCTTGCAGTGCGGTGGCTTGTAGTGTGTCTACAAAAAAAAAGGGTTCATGGGTGTTTTTATACCCCTATTTGTCTTTGTGCATGTTACAGCTAACATTGATGTTAGAGGCAGCATATGTAATCACATGCAATCATGGGTAGTGTGTTTTTGCATAGGACAGTTAGCACCTCCCACAGAAATTGGCTTGCTTGTGAGTCAAAATAAAACACAAGATTTGCAACACATAACAACACAAAGTTTAGAAAGCATAATAGGACAGAAAAGCACTGAAATGTATACATATTCCTACAAGCAAGACATAAGTTATGACAAAAGACTTAGGCTATGTTTCCACTGCATTGTGTGATCTGTCCGGACCCCTATGTTAAGCGTAGTGTTTGGCGGGGGTCTGACGGATCACATACACTTTACCTGCCTGGCGTATGCTGTGTTCTCATGGCGCTGAGCCGTTCCGCAGATGCAGGGGTTGACATAGTGCAGAACGTTTACCCCTGCATCGGCGGATGTCTGAACAGAGTATCCCCATGCCAGCTAAAGTGTATGACATCAGTCGGGACCCCCGCCAAGCACTGGGCTGAACGCAGGGGTCCAGACGGATCACACAGCACTGTGAAGAAATGCCCTTAGTCTCCACTATGCGTTAAGGATGCCCTGCGTTAATGGATCGAATAAACGCAACCCAAACATTAGGAATGCACCAGGGATCCGTCAAGGATGTGTTAAGGGATGCATCTGTGATATATCCATTTTTTTGTGTTGTTTTTTACCATGAACGGATTACTCAATGCATTGAGCAATGCATACCATTGCGTTTCAATGGACTCAATTTATTTTCAATGGGTGGGTCAACACACCAATACTTGTGTTGGCTGACATTGTGTTAACTTATGTGAACACACACCTTTTGACTTTCACTCATAGTGGAGTCAAGGCCAAAGTGTCCCCATTACTAGTACCAAACTCTCTCTCTTATAATTTAGCACAAACAGCAATAAATTCATGACAGTGGTTCACCACTTTCAAATAATTTTGCCCTTGGTTATACAAAAAGGTAATGGTTCTGTATAGCCAGTATTATGTGCAAATAAAATGCATCCTATTGCTATGATTAAATAGCAGAAAACATCAGATGGAAAACAAATCAAGGAAGGGAATCCATGTGGCATTTAGACATACTGGTTTCAGCACCCAAATGAGAGTAACTATTACAATAAATAGGTCTGGATATGATATGCAGACTTCATAAAAGGCAGATGATGCCAAAACACTGTAAACCCAACTAACATTTACAAATAAGGAATGGCATGCTCAGTTTATTCCTCAAGGGTAAGAATGTAAATAGCCTGGTAGTTTTGGAAGCAATAATGAAAGAGAAGTTACTTCAAAACTTTAAAATGGTGTTACATCCATCAGATGTTTCCATGTGATGAGAAAATATAATGGATTCATGTGCTGTAAAAGTAATCGTCTATTGTTAGTATTTTGGGGAACAACTCATCTCAATGTTATGTTGCCATAATAAAATAAGTAGGCTTCTGACTGAAATGTAGGTTTGGACAGAGCAAAACAGACCTGTCATTTTTTTTGTTTTGTTTTTATTTTGCTGTCTGCATCCCAGACTGTAATTGGAATTATTGGACCAGAAGAATCTATAAAGTCAACTTTGAAATAACATATAGATCATTTACAAGGTCCTATCCCAATGGTACCCAGTCCTGGCCAAATTGGCCAAGATCTTGTCTTCTGTCCATCTGTTATGTTTTTGGGAATTCAGACAGGTGAGTTATATGCTCCATGTTTGGTAGACTTCCCAAACGTCAGATTTTGCTGTATTTACATTTACAGTAGAAGGCAGTGCCCGGCTGGTCATGTTGTGGGGGAGATTGTCAGATAACGTGGCCAGGTTAAAAACTTTTGGGATCCGAGTTAACAAACAAGAACGAACTTGGGACTCTTCATCCCGCTATACATGTAAACACCAAGAGCAGTTTGGGAGTGAGAGAGAGGTGCACCTGCACTCAATGAAACACATTTCACCATTTGGAGCTGGAAGCTCCACAGGACTTTTAAGGCAACAGTGGTTATTTTTATAATACTCAAAGTAATAATAGGTGGCAGTAGAGTTCAGAAAGAGCATTTCTCACATACAAACATTTTATACTGATTTAAGCAATCACAGTAATACAGTCATTACATCGCCATATTGTCGGTATACATCATGATTTGAACATTACTAAACAGACATTTTCTCTAATATCGATATATATCAGAATTTAAACACTACGGGACAGGCACTACCTCGACGCGTTTCGCCATTCTGGCTTCTTCAGGAGTTTCCGTGTCTGCCATTATTGAATAGTATACCTAATGAATAACATGATCTATGAATAACTCAATGATTAAAAATGATTATTAAATAAAGGTTCATGATATTGCAGTACATAAGATACTTGCCCGTGGGTATGATAGGACGCAGCTATGACCGTTGGAGGGCTACTCTCCGGCCAAGTCGGACCCCAGGGGTCAGGGCGTGGTGGGTCCTCCTTCTCCTTTCCCCCCCTTCTGTTGCTCCGGGGGGGGGGGGCATTCTGATGTATATCGATATTAGAGAAAATGTCTGTTTAGTAATGTTCAAATCATGATGTATACCGACAATATGGCGATGTAATGACTGTATTACTGTGATTGCTTAAATCAGTATAAAATGTTTGTATGTGAGAAATGCTCTTTCTGAACTCTACTGCCACCTATTATTACTTTGAGTATTATAAAAATAACCACTGTTGCCTTAAAAGTCCCGTGGAGCTTCCAGCTCCAAATGGGTAAGTGTTTGATTGAGTGCAGGTGCACCTCTCTCTCACTCCCAAACTGCTCTTGGTGTTTTGGGATCCGAGGCTGTCCTGTATCTAAAGCTAGCCATACACATGTCGGATTCCATGTCCAATCGATTCATCATCCGATCGATTCCGGCGATTCTGCCGGGAATCGCAGGTGTGATCAATCAGCCAATTAAGAGTATCCATCGCAGCATTCCACCTTGTCCGAGCGGATTCCGGCACGATTCCGTGTGCGATTCCACCTCACAAATGGCAACTCCCCCTGATCCGGGCAGAATCGGATGACAAAGGCCAACATGTTGGTTCTCCGTCGGATCCGATTCTGGGCCCCTGAACGATCGGACCTGATCGATCGGACAAGGTGGGCTGCATGCGATTCCGGCACGATCGTTTCGCGTGCACGCGCCCGGAATCGATCGTGCCGGAATCCGGTGCGAATCCGACACGTGTATGGGGGCCTTAAGTCTCTACCTGAGGAGATTCGTCATGGGACAGGATTCTGAGCTGGATCTTCCTTTTCCCCCTTATTCTCCTTTTTACCCCCTCTCTATTTTGGGGGGCAGTCATGCTTCAGTGGCTTTAGAATTTTCTTATTCAGTCCATGTTGGGTTTAACAGCATCCTACTCATAGTTTGGAACAGTAATTTAATAAGCCAAACCATTTTCTATCTATGCTGTTTATTAGATTATGAGATATTCTCTTTCTCTGGGATACATTAAATGCTTGCTATGCATATGTTGATGTAATTTGGAAAATTATTCCAAGTTGTATTTATCCTTTATTAGTGATGAGCGGCATAGGCAACATTCGTATTCGCGGCATGCCGCAAATTATTTGGAAAACATTCGGAAAATATTCGGAAAATATTCGCATTCGGCAATATTCTTCTTATTGTGAAAATCGGCAGTTTTTTTGCGAATTTTGCGAATATATGTTTAACTTGCATTGAGGGGCGTGTTAAACTAAAATTGCCATCTTAGTGATTTTTTGGGAATTTTCAAAAGTGCAGATTTTCCCAATATTCGCATCAATTCATCATTTTGGATTTCAAAACTGTTGATGGTTGCAGGGAGTGTTGCTAGGCTCTTGTTGCAGCCTTCCCATTCGTCCACTTGCATTGAGAGGCATGTGTAATGGGAAAAAAATACCGAATATCCGGAATTGCGAATATTCGGCAATATATTCACCATCTTCGCGAATTTCCGAATTGCAGATATTCGCGATTAATATTCGGAATCCGAATATTCGCGATCCTTTATGTCACAATTTATGTTTCACTCAAACATTGATGTCACTTACCTTTTAACTTTAATATTAAATAATTGAAAAAAAATCCTTTACTGTTTCATCTTATCTTTTTGCTCTACATACTGATTACTATACTAAGCTTGAGCATCACATCACTGTGATACTTTTTTAGTTGCAGTAACAGTTAATGCTTTTGCTTTATCTGCTCAGTATATGCAGTAGATACGCAAAGGTTTAATGGAGACGAATAATGTATAAAATGTAACTGTTAGGGCAGGCATGTTCAAAGTTCATTTTTCCACTGGGCTACAGCCTTTATCATTATATCAATGATATGTGAAGTCGATCAACACTGGGGCGACAACATTTCACCCCCAGAGATGGGGTGACACATCGCTTTTTAAGGTGTGCTTTTTTTCTGTATATGTAGATAATTGACTTGGGAGAGGTCTCCCGTCTCCCTCAAGGGAGTGCTGGGGAATCTTCTCACTGATTCTCTTTATCCCATAACAACTTCACATGACACAACTTGCTTGCACATCTTGAAAGGAACCAGCCATAAAATGACATACATGCATTGTGTCACCTCTTCAGAGGTGATGATGAATATACATAGAAAGGTAAAATTTTAAGCCTACAATAAAAATACTACAACTCTGAACACCATATCTGCTGCTCACTGCTGAACCCCTTGCACCATTCACATGGGCGCTGTCTGAGCTGCTAACAGCAGTAGTCCTGAAAGCACCTACCCACCCCTGGTTTTGGTCACCTGAACACAGTGTGCAGGTGATGGATGGGTGTTCAGATCAGGTGAACGCCTGAAGAGCCTAATGTTTATTCTTCCAGGCTACTGCGCTTTTTGAGTGCAGTGTAATGGATTTGGCCATGAAACCGTTAATGTGTGTTCTTATACTGTAGATGAGCTTGACCTGCTAAAGGGAGGTGTAGTGCTACAAGAGACATATAAATATGATACATAGGAGGGTCTAGTCCCCAGGTGCCCAACTTGCCCTTTGGGTGTTCTTCAGTGACCCCCCTCAGTCCTCTACTTGCACCCCTCCCCCCCAAAACCTGTTAATGCATAGGTGCATAGGGCCTAGGAACTCACTGGTCCACTGATCTCGTGCTGATGCGTCCTCGCCTGGGATCTTCTTAGATCAGGAAGAGGAGGAGAGGAGAGGTACTGGCTCAGGCATCGGTTGTGTGCACTGATTGGTGTAGGTGAAAGCCAATCAGAAACCCAGACAGCATCTGAGCAAGTCCCTCGCCTATCCTCCTCTTCCCATTCTACAAAGGCTTGGGATCGCCAGACAGGCGACTGCCTTTGCTCCCATTATACCACCAACAAATGTGTAAAGATTGTATAATATACATTGCGGCACATAACCTCAGAATAGGGGCACATAACCTTTGATGTTATACATGAGGCATTTCATATATTATCATGTGTAGCAGTCACACTTTGGCCTGGCTTTCCACATCTTCAGGCCCCCCCCCCCCTGGCAGGCTCAACTAATATCTTCCTACTTCTAACCTGTAACATGGGTGTCTGGGCTCTGCAAACATGGTAGGACACTACTGCTCATCTCTTGCCTCTTACTTCTTGTATACTGATCACCCTTGTACTCTTCCTCCTCTGTTCACTTCTATGCTCCATAAATATTCTGTTCACCCCTCTCCCACAATTGCCCACCTCTGCTCCTCTTCTTAGAAGAATCAGATTTATTCTGTGTGGAGGAAGCCTGTGCAAATGTTCAAGCCTAAAGCCTCCAATAGACAGGCCGATTCCCGGCCATAGTTGCGGGCGACTACAGGGGAGCCCACCTTGAGGATCCGACCAAAAAAGCCGGCAGGTCGGATCGCAAGCGGATCCGTCCTGCTGGTTCTTTTTGTGCCCGATCCTGCTGCAGGCAGTTAACTCGGAGGTGGAGTCTACTCCCCCTCTAAGTTAATTGGCTACAATCTGACAGGAATTGTGTGTGTTGGTCTAACATACAGGATTCCTGTCAGTTCTGTAGCCAACTCAAGATGTCTATGGCCGGCTTTATGCTCTATAATTCAGCAAGTAGGACTTTTTAACAAGGCAAGCTGTCCAGCAAAGTGAGAGGGCAAAAAACATTGGTGATTAGAATGATTAACTGTTATTCATATAGTAAACTGTGTACCTAAACAATACATGTAATGTGTAGTAATCAGAAGATCCTTGTCAGCTTTTACCAGACTGATACAGAAATGTAACACCTTCTATGTGAAGAATGGCAGCTGCAAAAAAGTTGATGGATTTTTAAATGCAGGCAAATGACATCACTTTCCAAGGAAAGTTAAATAAAGGGATTCTTTTAAGGAGACCTTCCTTATAGGCGACAGTTGACCAACCCAAAACTTTCTGGGGTGTAATATAACCAAATGTATTTCACTTGTAAAGATATCCTCCGCATGCTTCTCTTGATTTTTGTGACAGATCCAGGGCAAGAAATCCAAGTAGACATGAGGTAATGTCCCTGTATTAAGAAAGCACCATGCAGACAACACTGGGCTATCATATTGCCCCAGCAAAACGAATAGCTCGAGAGATGACAACTGAGAGCATAAAATGATCTAGCAATGACTTGTGTCTTCCTTTTTATTACCAAAATATAGTCCATATAGAGTAGAGGGATACAAGGACATAATACATAATTATTATACGCCCAAAGTTGTACAGGCAAGCAATGGAGACAAAGCTCTTAGTAGTATTCTATGGTCTGTAATAGGCAAAACCATTTTTTGGGGGGATAAAAGGGTTAAAACCCCATTTCTAGACAGTTTTATAAATATGCCATATAAAAGCAGCTGAAAATGTCTTGAGCATACCTTTAAACTTTGTGACAATTGTTAGTTTACATGTATTAGATATAGACATAGAGGGGAAGGGGGGGGGGATGGGCTAAAGAAAGGGAGGAGATGGGGTAAAGAGAAAAAAAGGGGGGGGGGGTCAGATACATAGCAATTCCGACTGTCCAAAATACAAGTAGTCTTATTAACACAAGCTAAACCACAGCATTGTGATAACAATGAAGGAACAGCATAAATCACTGCAGCATTGGGAGAATTCAGGATAACCACCCAAGCCCTCACTCTTGCCAAAGATCCACAAATTCTCTGGAGTTTACATATATTCTAATACAATTATAACATAAACATATAAAGAAATGTATAAACAAATGTTCATGCTTCAATCGTTAGAAATTCCATAAACCAAAATTATTGCATTCATAGTTGTAATTTTTGTAAAACTCAATTAATGACTCAATCTTTAGTAATATTACATTTCATACTTCAGAGCTCATATCATCCCAGTCCATACATTTCAAACCTGGATCTAGACACTTCAAAGTCTTTCTCCTTACACGTTAGACCAGGGCTGTCAAACTCAAATATACAAGAAGCCAATTAAAAAACTTGAACAAAGTTGTGGGCCAACCATGATATATTTAATCTTTACTCTGTGGGCCATTGCCAGCCAATGGGCCAGACTTTGATACTCCTGGACTATACACACACTGTAAACATAGGGATGTGGGGCACACATGGACTACAAATAAACAGTGCAGTGCATACAATATGTGTAGTTCATGTATGCCCCCATCCCTGTGTGTCCAGTTCGTGAACTTTGCCTTCCCCAGACCAATCCTGGTACTCCTCTCCCCATCTCTGCTAGAAGAGAACTAGTCAAAATCCTATCAGTCTTTATCAGGTTTCAATTTACTGAGGTTTGAAGGCATACATTTATGAACAGATCCACCATCCCATTTCAACTGGGTTGAGGCTTTAATATTTAACATTCTAACAAAAGGCCTCTAGGGTCTGAGATGCAGATCAGGGTATTTTGTCATTTCCTAGCCTTAGGCAGAATTTGCTAGACTGTGCAAAATATTTTCCAAATGTTTCCCACTTCTCCGTCGCTTTCAGATGATGGTCTTCAGATTGTTTGGAAATGGGTTTAGAACCAATCCTAGATTCATGAGCAGTATTAACTGCTTCTATGATATCATTGTTGATCCTTGGCAATGTTACCAGTAGGGATGATTGAAATATTAAACTTTTTCACTGAAAATTTGACAAAAAAGCTAAATTTCAACTGAAAATTTGTTGATCACTAATATTGTGATTGAAACTTTTGTCATTTGCCGCAAAATTTGAGATCCACACTACCACATGAAAGCCCATGGCTAATTGGGAAAATGAGGTTGAATATTTGCATGAAAAGTAAAAAATTTGCAACTGAATTAAATTGCGAGCGGGAAGATCTAAATTAGTCGACAGATATTAGCATGTGAATGCATGCAATCAGTAACCTTCCCAGCAGTAGACTCATTTTGTATTCAAAAAGGTGTATGGGAAATAGAAAGAGAATACAATGTAATAAATTTATATTTGCCACCCACTCTCCCTTCCACACATTCCCGGCATAATTAAAGATGCTGGTGTCGGAAGTACCAGGGACGCCTATGCTGTATTACAACAAAGCAATAGGGGAGGGTAGCCCCTCACCTCCCCTGTGTCATTACTGATGCCAGGGAGGTCAAACCCAGAAGAAGTTGAGGACGCCAATGCTGGAAGGCGGTACAGGCATGGCTGAAGAACGTAAGTTACCCTGACCGTAATTTGGGGTTACCG
This sequence comes from Ptychadena robeensis, assembly GCA_036250615.1. Lineage (NCBI taxonomy): Eukaryota > Metazoa > Chordata > Amphibia > Anura > Ptychadenidae > Ptychadena > Ptychadena robeensis. Next base: position 162,020,602 of record CM070032.1, read on the forward strand.
TTATTGGTAAATATCAGTTCATTAGCAGCTGCTTCTTACCTCTAAACTCCTAGAGAAGGTGTTACATTTTTCACACGCCACTTCTGCATTTTGACACACTGTCATACATCATGTGATGTTTATGTGAGCTTGTATATACCAAAGATCAAGCTACTAAGTAAAGGGTCAAATGTCAAATCTTAAAAGTAAGAGGAGGTACAACAAAAGATACCATTTAGTATTTGAGAAAAAAATAAATAATGAAATATAGGCTTAGCAATGAATATCTATGGAGTGAATTTAATGGATAAAAGACAGAACCAGTGCTCACAGTGGATAAGACTTACATTGGTCATATTAAATATACTAGTATCTAAATTTCTAAGGGAACATACCAATGTTATAGAGATGGTTAGCACATATTGGAAACTCACTCTGCTCAGCACCTGCCTTTTGCATTTCCATGTGCAGCTCTCTAAGAAATATTAAGTTCACAGATGAGGCTCCTTAAATGACTCTGCAGTATATGGGAATCTTTATGGGGCAGTCCTTAGTAGCCTGCAAAAAGGGTACAGTATACCTTTAGCACTCTCTCTATGTCAGTGGTTGGCTATGTTCCCACTTCCCGTGTTCTGATGGCCAGCAGTCGGCGGCCATGATGATTTTTCTCTAATCGTGCCCATAGACATGAATGGAGGCAATTTGCGATCGCGTGCAGGCAATCTCAAATTGAGCCCATTCGTTCTCTATGGAGGCGATTTTTTTTTTTTTTTATGGTGGCGTTTTTAAAAAAAAAGCGCCTGTGAAAATCGCCTGGTCAATTGCCTGACGATCGCCTTCTGACGATTCTGCAGACGATTAATCGCCTAAGTGAGAACATAGCCATTGACAGTGGTTTGAACTACAACTCCCTTTTTCACACACACCAATCATTCGAAGACATGTATCATATAAACACACATCAATTATACCAAAACATACATCATTCACATAGAGATCAGTGCACCCTAACCTATAGCTAGTTCTCCTATGGTTGTCTTTCTGTTTGTCCATCTCTCAGGCTTATCTGATTGCCTTGGCTGGCAGTGGTAGGGGAGGGTGGGTGAACTGTTTGCAATCCCCAGAGAACTGAAAGTAAGGAAAGGCAATAGACAGCTGAGTTCTGCAGATCTATCTCTCTGGCTGACAGCACAATTCTAACATAGAGGCCACCTAGCTGTGCCCCCCTGGAATACCTCCCACCCCCAGTTTGGGAACCTCTACTCTATGTGAACATGCTATAGTGGTGAGTTTGCACAGTCTATTGCTGTCTAGAGATGGTCGAAATTAATAAAATTCGATTCTACTTAAATTTCGAGTTTCCC
>CM070032.1:162028389-162056854 GCA_036250615.1 Ptychadena robeensis
ACCCTCCTTCCACCTGATGACATGTGCCGAATAAACTTCAACTTCATTTTGAAGTAAGTGTCTCTGGTCATTTCTGCTACCCGGTATCCCACCACACACAGCCTCACCTACGGGTGTCAGTGCTACATAAATGTATGGTGCAATCAGACTGAAACATAACACATTTACCACCCAGTGCAAGCAATTACCCGAAGAGCTGAGAAGATAATATCACAGTCAGCCTTGCAGTTTATCTGTGCAGCACGCTGTGCACATGAAACCTTCTATATTGCCCTGCACCTGAACGTGACAGGCAATACTATTTATAGGATAGTGCTCCGCTCAGCTATAAAAGGCTATGAGAGCCGATGACAGCTCCGTACAATAGGCAGGGATACATAACCTGTAACAATTCCCAACCTCAAATTACCCATCTTCATTATAAACCATGTATCACTCCACCCTTTGTTGTAAGCCAGAAATCTTCAGATGTAATGAGTTAACATCTTCCAGCCAAATAAATGTCCGTAGGCAAACATTGGAAAGCCGATAAAGGCTCTCTGCAGTCTGACTTCTCAAAGCCATGATTTCCTGGCCATACATGGGCCTTTTATTTGGAAGATGAGAGAAGGACTTCACAATCACTGGTTTTATACAGTTAGTTTATGGATTTTTAGAGACACAAATCTGTAGCATTAAACAGAGATATTTTCCAGAACTCAGAGACTCCTAAATGAAGTCTATGCAATCACCACAATCATCAAAAAGAAGTGAAGTTCCGGGAAATTTTGCTTACAAATATTACTCACCCCAAGCTACTCTCAGGGTTGCTATTCCTGTGCGAGGGGAGCTTGCAGCATGCCTCAGTATCGTCGTCCTGGCCGACCCTTCCAGGTTCTACCTCCTCAATGACACAGAGGAGGTATGATTATACACATCCATATGGGGATTCCTTGTATAATCCTTTCCTATGGGATTGGGTTCCAGGTTTCCTCATTTGGTGAAGGGAAAGTATGGGGGTAACTCCTGCATTTCTGGATCCAGCTTGGTCGGGAAAGGAGCTTGGTCGAGTGTCTCCCATGTGTCCGAAACCTTCCATGAGGCGTAATTGGTATGTGGTGTTAGAAAGCCATGTCCTCCCCGGTCTTTGATTTGGGTGATTGCAACCCTTTCCCCGGTTAAGGATGTGTGTCAGTTCCGGCCACCCTGCCTCCTGGTAGGGACAGCTCTGCTACATCTTGTGACTGGTTGGAGGGTTGAGGTTGAGCCTCGGCCGTGAGTGCCTCCGGTTGGGACCCAGGGGTGCAATAAAATAACTGGTAGGGGACCATCTGTTGTGCCACAACTGATACTATACACCAAAGCATGTATTTTCGAGACATCCATGCATTTTGGTGTGGTTGTTTCAATATGTGTGCAGTGTTTCACGATTGTGTGCTTGCACACGCTGAGGCTCAATAAAAATAAAAGAAATGAGGAGGTGGGGGGCATGTCGTTGATCTGCATGGAACTGCAGGCATTGATACTTTGGGTCCTCACATCCCTGGAGTTATCGATGAAGCTACCGTACTGCTCTTAATTAAAAATTAATGGTAAACAGGAAGAAGGCCCAGAGGGTTCAAGAAAAGAGTGTGGGAAAACAATCTAGGCAGCTGAAACTGTGTGTATCACTTTTTATTTGAAATCTATTTCTAAAACATCTGTGTTGGTTAAAGAATCTGCCCGAAACTTGTGAATCTGCATCTCAAAAAAGGTGCAGTTAATGCCCCCCATACACCTTACACCTCACCTTATCAACTTTTCTTTGACCAAAACCATGTAATATGGGGACCTTTCTAATCCTTTCAATCACATGTCTTCTATCAGGGAGGACTCGGCACTACATAGTTGTTGGTAGATCTAAAGGAAATTGTATGCAGTGATCTATAGGTGTATGGGGGGCTTTAGTCAAGTAATACCTTTTCCTCAAAGAATGATTTCCTGTGCTCACTTGTTTTCAGCCACTATCTGCAAACGCAGCAGTTATTAGCTAGTAATTGCTAGTAGCTGTCACAGTTATTAACTAGAAGAGAAAACTGTGTTTGCATCTTTGGGCACATACCCATGTACATTAGCTGTTAGGAATGATCCTTTGGATTTATTCCAAATTACAGGAAAATAAATGAACACTGTTATCTCAGCAATGACCATGTTATTCAGAATGAGAAGGGGGGAAACATGGAGGCTGCAACCTGTCTATCACTACAGAAAAATAACAAATGACCGTCAGTGATGATGGCCGAACATCGGCCTTGTGCATATGCGAACAAGCAGATTGGACTTTTAGAAAATTAGAAACTTAAAATTCCCCACCTGTTTGCAGGGAATTTGAATCAGGTAAAACTGGAAGAGACATCAGTGCCAATATATTTTTGCCGGATCAGACCATCTGTAGTAGGCAAACACATCTTGCAAGGAACAAGGACACGTGGCGCACAAGCTAGTACAACAAAGTTAGGTACTGTAAATGGTTAAATGATATGAAATAAAATAAAACACAAGATAAATAATGATAAGGAGGTTTACAAGGATTGATTTCTCTGGGCCATGTGCTTTCCAGGATGACCTCACTTCCTGGTTAGGGATGAGATCACTTCCTGCTTATAGATGCTGGAGGGCTCAAGAGGACCAATGGAACGCGTTTCGAGCAGAGGCTCTTTGTCAACTATAGGGAGCTCCTGCTCGTAAACGCGTCCCATTGTTCCTGTTGAACCCTTCTGAGGCCCTTCTGGGCCTGTAACTGTGTAATCACAGCTGACGGTTGTGCACAACTATCTACTATCTTTCTTAGTTGGTAATACAGATCTTGCTGTTTTATATTATGAATCATTTCATCATTCTATTAATCATTATTTATTAATTTGATTAAGGTTTTAAACAAGACACTATTTCTCAACAATCACAGTACTTTCATTAGAGGTCCTTCTCTGTGTTGGCTCTCTGGCTCCCTGCTTTATATTCTGGTATTTAAGATACAGTTCTCTCCCTTATTTCTGCCTTTGTCTCTTAGTATTCTTAGAATTGTCACACTAATTCTTCTTTCTGTTCCTCTGTTACAATGTTCTCATGTATCTGTGTTCTTATGTTCCAATGCCACTGTCAGGCAACAACTGCAGCATGCCACAGCCATGGAAGAGATCACTCAAGTATCTCACCATACATTGTTCTCTGATCTTTATCCAACACCAGATTAAAGCTGGTCAATTCCGGTGCGATCAATGATTGCGAACATGCACGGCGATCAATCGTTGGGAAATCGAAAGCTAAATTGGCCAGTGTATGGCCAGCTTTAGCCGTCAGAATATGTTTTTTATAAACTATTAACTTTTTTCATATGACATCATATGAAAACCGTAGGCAAGGTTCTCATTGAAAAACGATTATCAGTGGAATAATACAGTCTGGACTATATGAGGTGCAATACTGCCCTCTAGTGGACAACAGTAATTGGTGCATGCAGTGTTGTAAAAAGACTGCAACCGTACTTCATACTGTTCATATTTTGTTCATATTAAATGTCCTAAAATTACATAAAAGTCTATTTTTAATGATTATTTTTAATTGTATATTTTTAACGTGTTGTAATGTCTGACAGGTAAAATGTTTCATGGGTGAAAACATACTGGTAATAGTTTTTAAGAGTAAAAAACTGTAGATAGTAATGTTTGGAAATTCTAAAAGGAATTCCAGCAAAACACAAGTTTCTAGTTGAAACACTTCTTGTTTTACATATATATATAGTTATAAAGTCATAAAAAAGTAGAAATTGATATATGTTTTTGGGACCCTGGCTATTTGTTTATTATCAGACATTTTATCAGCAGTTTTTTTAAAGGGAACTTCTCAGCAAAAAAGATTTGTACTAAAAAAAATGGTGATCTATATTTAAATATGTGCTAATGTCACCTATGATATAGCTAAAGTTTTCTCTGACAAGTATATACTCTATAGCAGTGTCAGCAAACCTTGTAGAGTCTGAGTGCCCAAACTGAAACCCAAACCCCCACTAATTTATCTCAAAGTGCTGGCAATATAATGCAGTATAATAATACCCGAATGACACACATAACTTCTATACAGACACACTAAGATAGAAGAGGGTATGGTGTGCTGTGTGCAATCAGCAGAGAGGGGAAGAGAACTGACAGCATTGAGAGCCAATAGGCTGCAGTTCTTTCCTCTGTGCTGGCTGACAGCTCACGTGACCACAGAGAGGGCCATAGGTTCGCCATCACTGCTCTATAGCAATGCCTTTTGTGCTGGGCTTGACTTTTGTCACTTAAAATGTTACTTTTATTCTTTTTTTAATCTGTTAATTCTTTGGTTTTACGTGTGTATTTATATAACCGTCCAACAGTTTCAATACAGAAAAGGGGACAGGTAGATTTTCTATATAGGGGATATGTATTGTAATAAAGATGAAGTTAAGTCAAGTTGTCTTTTTTTCTAGTTTTGCTTCCCATAGGAAGATAGATAGATAGATAGATAGATAGATAGATAGATAGATAGATAGATAGATAGATAGATAGATAGATAGATAGATAGATAGATAGATAGATAGATAGATAGATAGATAGATAGATAGATAGATAGATAGATAGATAGATAGATAGATAGATAGATAGATAGATAGATAGATAGATAGATAGATAGATAGATGTGTTTATTAATAACAGCATATAACAATACTAAAGGCTTTAATTCAGGACAAAATAATAGATTAGTGCACTAAAACAATTTTAATAGACTGTAAATTCTAGGTATAGATACATATGTCCAAAAATAAGTAAAAAAATGTAAAGGATATATATGCTTCCAGCTGAGAAAAAATAAGTAAAAGAATGTAAAGGATATATATGCTTTCAGCTGAGAGGCATTTATTGAAAAAACAGACATTAGAGATGGTCGAATTTTTTTTTCAAAAATTCGACCATTTCGACGGTTTCGACTTAATTGCAAAGCCCCTGAGCATGATATCATCACCAAACTTGCTGGAAATGTAGAGAAGGGTTGGGGGTATACTCCATAAAAGAAAGTATGTCTCTAACACAAATAGTTTTTTCACAAATTAAGTTCAAAGTCAAGTAAAAATTTCGAAAATCGGAATTTCGACTTTAACTTTGAACTTAATTTAGGCAAAAACGACATGTGCTAGAGCCATACTTTTTTCTTTCAAATGTTCCCCCAAACCTTCTCTACATTTCCAGCATTTTGGTGATGATACCGTTTTCAGGGGCTTTGCAATCAGCTCACAAAGTTAGCAAGTCGAAAAATTCGACCATCTCTAACAGACATGAGCTATGAGTACCAGCATGAAATTCCAGGAAAAGGCACAGTTGCACTCAACTGGCTGCAAACTAACAATTGTAGTTTTAAAAGTGAAAAAAGTAGCCCCATAACTGCTGAAACTATCACTGTGCTTTAGGAGTAGTTTTAAATACCATATTTTTCGGACCATAAGACGCACTTTTTTACCCCAGAAATTGTGGGGGGGGGGTGCCTGCGTCTTATGGTCCAAATGTGCGACCCCCACGGCCATCCGGCCGCTGGTGAATGCAACTTGGCTCCCCGACATCTCTCCCGGCAGATAGATCAGCTGTGTGCAGAGGGAGAGGAGATCAACTGTGTGATCTCAATCGGCACACCTCCTGTGTGCCGAGAGATCACACAGACGATGGGCTATGTCAGCTGTGTGATCTGCATCTGCCGGGAGAGCTGTGGGGAGCTGAATTGTATTGGCAGGCAGCTTCCTCACACACGCAGCAGAGAAGGGAGATCAGAGTGCAGATTCCCCCTGTGCTCCCCCTCCCTTCCCTCTCTGAGCTCTGTGGGAGGAAGAAGAGACGCTGAAGTCTGCTCTCTAGTGACAACATTTTAGTGGCTGAATAGGGGTACTGCATGAGTTTTTTTCACTTAACAAAGGAAATATTTTTTTCTGGTTTCCTGCTCTAAAAACTGGGTGTGTCTTATGGTCAAGTGCATCTTATAGTCTGAAAATACGGAACATACCATACTAAAACTTTAAATCAGGGGTCCTTAAACTGTTTAAACTGGGAGCCAGTTCAAGGTCCCTTGGGAAGATGGGAGGCCAAACTATAGTTTTGAAAAAAAAAATTCCCATGCATACTGCACATATTTTATTTGTTGTGCAAAACAATTTAAATAATTATGGGAAGTATGATATTGATAGCCTTGCATATCAATGCCTTCTTTGACTTTGAACCCCCAGATCTCGGAACACCTTTAGAAATCCAGTTTTTTATTAGGTTAATAATTTACCACTGGGAATATTTGCCCTCCAAATTTCACATATCACATATCATATCACATATCATATCAATTTCATCATATTAATCTTTCCCTGCAGTTATTCAATGGATATAAACCCTATACACAATACAAACTGGAACAGTGAATTATGATATTCTGAACAGGTTAACTTGGGGTATATATGCATGATAAAGTTGAGCTACTTAATTTGTTCAAGCTTAAACATTTGGGGAAAAAAACTTGAACTACTGTCTTTTGCCACTAGATGTCCTCTGTGCACCCTTACTCTCTTTATTACAGCTAGGCTTTCTCCATAAACAGGAGCTTTCAGATACATTCAGAAACATTCGGTTGACTGTTTCGAGAGCTAGACTAAAAGCCTTGGAGGGAATAATAGAGGCATTGGGCCATAGATTGAGGACATATGCTTTAATAGATAGAATGATGTCACTCTACTTATTTCTTTCTCTAAAATACTCATTAGTTTAATGTTAAAAAAATAAATATGTATTAAGTAGAGCCTCTAAGCCAGTGGTGGCCAACTGAGTTTAATATAGAGGGACACAAGTGCCGCCCTCGGGATCACTAAAGGGTCGCACATAACATTTTCAACCTCTACTGACTAAGGACAGCAGAAATAGCTAGAAGACATTATTGTAAATGTTTTAATAACACAACTTATTTTAAATGATACTTCAAGCATTAAGGAACACTGTGGTATGGTAATGCACATTTTGTGTCATATACATCGTAAAAGGTTATGTGCCTAAGCCTTTGATGATATCTATGGGGCATATAACCTTTGATTCAAGGTTATATGCCCCTATTCTGAGGCTATGTGCCACAATATATATTATACAATCACCTGGTGGAATAGTGGGAGCATAGGCACCAGTCTGCTGATCCCCCAGTCAAAACTAGAGAAGGAGAGGCGAGGGACTTGTGGGCCATCTGGGTGGCTGATTGGCTACCCCTATCACATACGTTTATCGGCACTCCTCCTCTTCCTACTCTAAGAAGTTCCGTGACGAGGACTCGTCAGCGGGGGATCGGTGAACAGGTGAGTTCCTATGCAATAACAGTTACGTTTCACGGGTGGCAAGTGGAGGACCGAGGGAGCCACTGAAGAACAACCAAAGGGTACTGGGCACCTGGGCTGTAAGTCTTCACGTCAATTTTAGCAAATACTATATATTATACCAATAAGCAATAGTAGAGTGTTGTACCGTGTTAGCCATCGATAAATAGAGAGAGTTTGGAGTTCAAGTGATACCGTTTATTGGCTAACTGAAGTCATTAGAGAAGCAAGCTTTCGGGATATCGCAGATCCCTTCTTCAGGCTAATACCTAGAAGGGATCTGCGATATCCCGAAAGCTTGCTTCTCTAATGACTTCAGTTAGCCAATAAACGGTATCACTTGAACTCCAAACTCTCTCTTATACCAATAAGGAAGCATTCTGTATATATATATATATATTATATAATTGTGACATATAACTTCTAAAGGTTACTCTTTCCACATTACGAGATTTTCCTACCTCTGCTCATCCCTGTAGCCATAATATATGACGCAAATCAAAGCGGTTTGTCTAAGTGTACATCATCTTCTAGACATCGCGGCCTACATCTTTGGCAGATCCAGTGTTCGGCAGTCCTGGCTAGGCAGTAAACACACTATACTTAGCTTCCACAAGTGATATATACTTTGTTTATACTGACTATAAGCTCACTGTGATAAATGCTTACCAGTCAGTAATTATTTCCACTGTCCTAAAATCATTATCTTCAACAGAACTATTTCCTGAGCTCAGCTTTTGTTTGCCTTTCAATTTCAAAATTTAAAAGTGTTTGGTAACCAGAGTTGTGTTTTATTCTGTTGTGTAGTTAGGAGCTAATGCCAAATGTTCCTAAGAACAAATATGCTGCAAATAGATAGAACATTTTGCTTTTTCACAGAAGCCCTCTTCAGTTCTAGTCACCAAGTCTACTGCATATCCCACTGAACATGTCTGCTCATATCTTGATATAAATATGCACATATTTACCTGTATAAGGAAGCCTACCTGTACCAAGAAGTCTACATAGGTTGTACTTGCTTTTCTCCTTCTGCAAATGTTAGTTTCCTGATTTTTGACACTTCTAAAGTTATGAATACACGTATAGATTTTTGCACAATCGACCATAGATTTGATCATGATGTTCAATATTTTGATCCAATATCAATTGTGCCTATATCGAACGTATGCACTGTATTTTCATCGACCGAATAAAGTTTCGTTCCACTGTTCTTTAATGAAATTTTGTTCGATTTTTGAACAAGAAATAACTTTATTAAAATGTATTAGATTGAACAAAAATGATCGAATGAAACAAAGGTACATTTGATTTACATTTGTTTTTTACAAGATAGATGAACATTTACCAACATTTACGATCAGCTTTCGAACCTTTTTATTTTCCCGATATCGTTCACTTTTGTTCGATGTTGGTCGAACAAAACCTTTGTTTGGTTTTATATTTTCGTTCGAATGATTAAAAAATCTATCTTTTTGAATCTAACGAAAAAATAGACCTGTGTTTTCCCACCTTTAATCACAATCCACAGAACATAAATGCCATAGTATAGTTAAAATTGACCTGCAGCTGCAGCTGCAGCTAAGCCGATACTGCAGAGTAACCTACCAGGTGATAGGTCCATTTTAACTATACCCTGGCATTTATGTGCTGTGGTTTCTGAGCTGCAACCGATACTGCAGAGATCCCCGATTGGAAATAAAAAACTATTTCTGACAGCAGGGGGGGTGTCTTTTTAGAGACCGCTCCTCTCACTGTGTTACATATTTTCTCAGCAAGATGTCACAAGCTGCAAGGATATCTCACCCAGATGCCCTTGTGGCTGTAGGAAATCCCCAGTCTCACAAGATTGTGACATCAGCTTCACATCTTCGAGACTTTGTAATGGGTGAAGAGGGGAGAGAGAAACCTTTCTTCACCCAGCCGCAGCCAACAGCCCCTTCCCCACGCTGGAGCTCCCTGCAGAGGACTGAGTCTCTGTCTATGTAGGAGTTGGGGCATTGTTGGTGTCAGCTGCTCTGAGAAGAATGGATCCAGAAGTGGCTTCATCTTGCCATATATAAAGATGTTGCCACCAACAGTGATAACGGGAGGATGTTTTAAGGTAAGTATGTTTTATTTCATTTTTTTGCAGCAGTTTTCCAGGATCTGAACTGCTGACAGGTACGTATTGTGCCTATTTCATGTATGTGCTTTTTTTTAGTTTTAGTTTAAAACTTATGATGAGTTAGTTATTACTTTCTTCACCCAAAGCTTTAAACAGCTAGGTAACCCACATTGTTACATTTAGGAATGCTAGCAATTTATAGCTGGGGAGAGAAGATAATTCTGACTCCATCTGTAGCATTTCATAATGCATATGTAAATGATTATTTGTCTGTCTCGACATTTTTTTCAAGTATGCAGGCCTGTTATTGTTATTTCAAGACCTTGGTCTGCTGATCAGACTGAGTTTAATAGATCCTGTGTGGAGATGGGACTACAATCAATGCAATTTTCCGTTTGGGCTTTAAGGCAGAGTGACTAGATGGTAGCTTTTCTACAGTGTGCACGGGCCCCCAAAAACAACTGAAGGACTCTTAAGCTAGGCATACACGGTTTGATTTTAGTACAATCGATCTTCAATATGATTTTAGATGTTGATCTTTTCATCTGACATCAATGGTAATTGAATCCAAAGTAGTACCACATGGAAGGTTTGTTTGTACTACAACCAAAATTGAGGATTTTAGTTTCGATTAAAAAACACAGGAAAGTCGTATATAAATGTGTTCATGCTATGGTTTTAGTTTGATCGTTGTACAATCAACCAAGATTTTCCAACATGCCCGATCACTTCTCGATTGATGTTTTGACCGTTGTCCAACAATTTTCGTCGAACTTACCATGTATGCAATAAACAATCAATAGAAGTTCGATCGGTGTAACTTTTAATAATTTAAAAAAAAAAATGGTATTTTATATACTGGCGATATATGAAGAAAAAAGTTTTTTTTAAATTCATTTTAAGTCGATCAAATGCTAAAATCGAACCGTGTATGCCTAGCTTAGACTGGGGGAAGATTTTCTGGTCTGATAAGCATGGTGGTGGCAGCATCTGAAGCATGGTGGTGGGAGTATTTTTTAGCTGCAGATACTGGTCAAGGTTGAGGAAAAGCTACATAGAGCATAAATACAAATTTCTTTTAATAACGTGGAATTGTATTAAATGCTTTTCCAAATGCAGGGTGTGCCATTTCCACAGACTTCAACAGGTCTGAAATATGTCTGCCTCAAAAATTTTAGTCAGTGTAGTTTGACCACAATGCGGAGTAGAAGCTCATATATTGAACTTGGCGGTGGGTGTGTGTTATGGCTTGGGTATGTATGGCAAGTTCCAGAATATGTATTCAAATACATTGCATGATGTTTCATAGGAGCTTCTCAAAAAAAGAAATGCAAAATGGACATCTGACTTAATTCCAACTGAGCATGTCTCTCATAAGCTGAAGTTATCTGTAGTAGAGGCTTCATGGGGGATCACCAGAGATGCTATTCAGCACCTGGTGATGTCTGTAAATAACACATTTGAAGTAGTCATTGCATGCAACAAATTAATAATAATCATAATCATGCCTGATTTAATATACCTATAATAACTTTTTACAATATGGTGTCATAAAATCAGGGTGACTACTTATAAAAAGTGTTGTCATTTCTACATGTTGAAACTAAAATGAATACAAACAACTTTAAATTCAATGCTGGTATGTCTACTATGATAACTTACTAATATATATCATTTTTTATTTTATCTTAAAGAAAAGGGAGGTAAATCAAAAACTCGAAATGCTGATTTTTGTTTCTCTTTTAATATACTGCATTCCTCTAATGAACCAAAGTATTTTCTATTTCATTTACTTTTACTAACTTCCCTAACATAACATTTATCATGGTAGAATTTATTAATAATGTTGCTATTGCGAATTTTAAATATAGAAATATAAATATTCAAAATATAGAAAATCGGCAATTCGAGAATTTGCAAAGATCTCAAACATAGTTCTATATCTTCGTAATTGCAAATATTCAAGATTTCAGTACCCAGAACTACTGTGCATTGCGTTCACAATATGCGCATGTACAAGTGCCGATTTGCGCAATGGAGGTAATAATCACTGGAGATTACAAATTCTCAAATTTGCTAATTTATTGACAATATTAAGCCAAAAAATTGTGTTATTATGCAAATACGATTATTGCCTATGCAGCTCATCACTATTTTTTAATGCTTAGTGACAGCTGCTGTTTTTTCTTAAAATACTTTAAAATTTTGACAAAATTGGAATCTTTTTGAAACATTTGTTTTTATATATGAATCTGTTTTCTACCCCAGATGATCACATCACAGTTATGTGAAGTACGCATTTTGCAAAGCTTGTGTTGGAATGGAGGATCGTTCTTCAGAACAATAACTACTGGTTAGATAAGAGATGACATATATGTCTGTCACTAGTGCTAGCAAAGGAATTTTGTATTTCTCTCTCCTAACAGTTTTAAGTTTTATTACCTGTTGATCTTGCCATGAGATTTATATATTTTTTTTTACTTCCCTATTAGGCCAAGTGACAGTTAGGTTGGGATATACTCCATAATACTGTCAGTGATGTTTACAATTATCTTTTTAAATTCACATGATAAATGGTCTTCCAAAAGAAAAGGGAAAAAAACTTAGCTTAAAAATACTAGCTTCAGATAGGCTTGATTTATTGGACTCTAAAAGGCTATTAATGCTACATGTCCATTTATGTTCACAGATGTCACACTTTATGTTGAAATATGATTTTACTGCAGAACAATCAGCACTGTCACCCTAGTACACGAATACAGGAAAATAACACATCTACTGGCAAGATCATTACAGTTACACTGAGGAAATATCTATAAAATGCTGTGTTACTGCTATTGACAGACTACAGATATATACTTTTTAATTGTTCTCATAAAGCCACATTAATCTTAATGCCAATAATGTCGTTTTTATAAAATTGCATGTTCAGACATAGATACCTAAAGCAATATGGGTGGCAAAGAAAGTTACAGGCTTTTAGAGTTACTGTATGCAAATATTTCTTAATGTTAAGTCCCTATTGTGAACAGAAAATAGCTGTTGATATTTACAGCTACATTGCTTCTGTCAATCCTGGTGTTCAAACTGAGCAGCCTGATTTTCCCTATATATCAACTCGAGCATGCTCAGATCTCCCACATAGATATTAATGTTTTCTTTCTCTGCCTATCATTGGAAATACTCCAGCTTTATAGACAGTGGTGACATTACAGGTCAGTGGACCTGCTAATGCTTAGAGCCTTCTAGGTCCGTGTGGACAAACTTCTTGACCTGTGGGCCACAATGGGTTCTTAAATTTGACAGAGGGGCCAGACTAAAGGCCCCCACACACATACCGAGCAGGGGCTGACAGTGTTATGCTTCTGCCGCAGATCCTGGGTTAGCGCGGGGGTACCAGGAGCAGGGAATCCACCCAAGGGTCTCTCCCAGAGCCCCCTAGAGGGAGATAGGCAGGGATCCCTTGAGGGGACCCTGTGGTCTTTCCCGCACTCGGGTGGCAAGGTCCTGCTTCCCTGGTGAAACCCCCCCAGGAAGTGTGCGGACTGAGGCCGTGGTGATGTCCCTTTAGGGGGAAGGCAGTAGAGAGCGTGGTCTTTAGACGTAGCTTGGGGTCCGAGCTGGCGGAGTTCTAGGATAATCCGTGAGACAGGCAAAGGGGTGAGGCAGGCGGCAGACGAGACGTAGTCAATAACAAGCAAGGGTCGAGGCAGGCGGCCGACGATAAGAAGAGTCGGGTACAAGCGGAGATCAGGGAGCCAGAAGTTCAAACGGAGTTCGGGGACGGAGCAGGGTCAAATACCGGGTAGTCAAAACAGGAAGAGCAAGCTCTGGCATTCACAATAGACAGAAGCTGTAACAATCCAGCACAGGCTTGAAGGACTGGCAGGCTTTTATAGGAAGTGCTATCCCAGTCCCTCCCAGGAAGGGAGGGACCGGACCTGGGGCACATCCCAACTGCCAGTCAACTAGAATTCGGCGTAGGGCTAAACACCGCTCGCGCCATGCCGCAGTGGCAGCCGCGCACTCGCTCTCAACGCACCCATGCGCCATGCGCGCACCGCCGCACGCGAGCGACAGCATCGCCCCGTGGCTGCTGTTATTGGATGACAAGGATTGGGTCCCTGGCGAAACGCCCCGGTGGCCCCAGATGTGTCTGCAACACCCGGGACCCCAGGAGAGGCAGCAGTGCAGGTGAGGGGGAACTCAGTATCGGCGGAGGGGGCGACCTCTCCTGACGGGCATCGCAGGATCTGACATAGCCCCCCCCTCAATGCACGTACTCCGGACGGCAATAACAGACCCCGGCCGATCGGGACAGCGAGAATGGAACTCGGCAACGAGGTCAGGAGCATGCACCCCGATCGTACCCACGAGGCCTCCTCAAGCCCAAAACCCTTCCACGGACCAAATACTGCAGACCACGGACCCCGTCAACCGAGAGTCCAGGACGGACTCCACTCGAACTCTCGACTCCAACCAGATAACGGGAGGAGGCGGAGACGAGGAGTCCGACCAGGGAAGGGGTCCACGACCACGGCTTGAGGAAAGGACACGTGGAAACCGGTGGACCCGGAGCAGGGGGGAAGGCGGAGCCGCACCGCAACGGGGTTGACCAGGCGATCCACGACATAGGGGCCTAGATACCGCGTTGCCAACCTACGGGACGGGACAGCGCAGAAGGCTAATCGAGTGAGGAAGAGAGCCATACCTTGTCACCCGGAACGAGGACGGGGAACGGAGCGCGATGCGGTCGGCGATACCCTTCATGGTCTCCTGAGCCTGGAGAGAGGCGGCTCAGCGGAGTCAACCCAAGCATGGTGCAAGGCGGTCAACCGGTCAGCAAACAGCGGGACCGTAGAGTCCGAACGTGGCCAGGCAGACAGGGATGGTAGCCGAATTCGGAAAAAGGGAGAGTAGGAGGTTGCGGAATGTCTCGAGTGTTGTATGCGAACTCAGCCGCCGGGAGGAGGGTGGCCCAATGTCTTGGGGCGTCGGAGGAGAAGCAGCGGAGAGATATTGTTCCAGAACTTGGTTTTTAAACCGTTCGCACTGTCCGTTCGCTTGGGGGTGATACCCGTAGGGTGGGGAACAAGAAAACCCAAGCAGGCGGGGCCAACTCCTTCCAGAAACCGGGAGGTGAACTGGGAACCCCGGTCCGTGACGACCCACAGGGAGCCCGATGAAGAACGCCGAGACGACTCCTGCAGAAGACTCGAGCGGTCCTGCAGCGAGGTCGAGCGGGAGTGCCACGAAGTGTGCAATCTTGGTGAACCTGTCGATGATGGAGAGGACCACTGTAGCGAGTTTGACGGCGGGAGGCCCGTCACGAAGTCCATGGCCAGTGGGACCAAGGACTGTCGGGACCGGCAAGGGAAAGAGAAGACCGACCGGACGGGTCCGGGGCGTTTGGAGCGGGCGCAGACAGGACAAGCCCGGACGTATGTCACACAGTCAGCCTTCACCGTGGGCCACCAGAAGTGGCTGTGAAGGAGGTCCAAGGTCCTCTGCATCCCGAAATGCCGGCGAGGGGACAGTCGGACACAGGCCGAGCCACCTCTGACGGACTGGCTGGGGCACGTAGACTGGTGGTTCCTCCAGGAAAACCCTCGGTTCACGGAGTTGGGGCGTAGGGGGAGCCTCGAGTCCCCCCCCCGCGTCTCTTCTCCTGTTCCATAGTTCGGGACCCAGAAGGAGGAAATGCTTTGCTGGCCGATCGTTTCCTGGTTCCGAGGACGGCTGGGGTACCGGGGAACATACGGGGATAGTGCGTCTGCCTTCTTGTTTTGCTGCCAGGGTATATGTCAGTGGAAAGCAAACCGTCGAAAGAGGTCCACGCGGGCTTGACGGGTTGAGCCTCTGGCCCTGACGAGGTAATGGAGGTTCTTCGTGATCTGTGAGGAATGAGAGCTTGTTGCGCCCCTTCCCAGAGGTAAACCTCCATTCCTCCAAGGCGCCTGCATGGCGAGAACTCCCGTCCCCCGCTGTAATGCATCCGCCGGAGTGAGTTTCCGGAGTAGAGCAGACGGGTGCAGCGAGTCCTTCTCTCCAGAGCGTGAGAGAGCAACGGGCTCCAATGGCATTCTCGAGCGTCTACCTCCATGACGTATGGCGTGCAGGTCCCGGGTGTCGTAGATGGGAGCCCGTGGGAAACGGTGTTCAGGTATTCGAACGGAGGACTGAGCGGCGATGCCGGCAAACCGGGCCTTGGTGCTGGTGAGCTGCGTGAAGCGGGCGGACGATCTGGAGAAACCGTTTATGAACCATCCTTAAAATTAGCAATCCCAAAATCGTTGACTGCCCTTTCATCTGCGGAACGGGCCACTCTAAATGGCCGAGACCTCTGGGTCCAAGTGAATGCCCGGGTGGAAATCACGAGCAAGGACTGGATGGTGTTTCCTCAAACTGGCATTCTCTGCCTTCGCTAAGGGCATGGAGGCCCCAACCGTTCCAGCACTTAACGCATAGTACCCTGTGCTGCTCAAAGGGACTCGAGTACACGAGTATGGCGTCCAGGTCACAATGACGAATCGGTCAGACATCGCGGCAAACCGTCATTGGATGATGCTGGAAGTCGCTGGGCAATTACAAAGAACCGAAGGCATTACCAATATTCAAAATGACCGAGTTTCGTCCTAAGCGGTTTCCACTCGTCCCCCCCCCCGGCCGTACGCACGAGGTTGTAGGCCCCCCTGAGATCCAATTTTGAGAAAAACCTGGATTGTGGAGGCCTGCGTGAGGTCCGCAAGTAGGGGGAGTCGTAGCGGTTCTTTATCGTGATGGCGTTCAGCTGCCGTAGTCGATAAGAAAGGGGAACTCGTCCTTTAGCGGTCTTGTTCGTACGAAAACTCCCCCCCCGCGGTGACTAATGGACGAATGAAGCCCTCTTGAGAGAGGGTCTCAATGTACTCCTCAGAGCGACGATTCCTGGCTCAGCAAGGGGAATATAGTGGCCATCGGAATCTTCGCCCCGGAGCAGGTCTATGGGGCCAATCGTAGGGCGATGCGGAGGCAACCGACGCCCCCCTTTGCTACATACTCCAAAACGGTGGTACTCGGGGAGGACAGGACGGAATCTGAGTGGGCCTCCGAGATGCGAGGAAGAGGTCCTCGAGCATGGCATGAACCCCCGACAGTAATCCGAAGAGAAGCTGAACACACCGGTAGCCCCAGTCAATTGAGGGGTTATGGGCGCACGACCAGGGCAGCCCCAGGACAACGGGGAACAGCCGGTGGTGGGAATGACCGAAACCCGGAATGAGTTCGATGGCCGGAGGGTGTGGGCGAGCAGGAACAGGTCTCCTGGGACACGGACCAGGGGGCACAGGGTGCCATCGGCCATCTGAGAGGGGTAAGGTCGGTCCTTTGTTGAAGCTGCAATTTGTGACCTTGGCGAACCGGTGTCTACGAAACAGTCACAGCACCCGAGTCCACAATCCGCATCTGGATATCTCCCCCGGGCGCCTGTAAGGAGAGAGGAGACAGAGGTGTGGCGGAGCTTGGTGACCTCAGACAACCCGGGGTTAACTGAGAAATGCTTACCCGCAGGGGGACCGACAGGACGAGTAGATGACCGGCCGCACCACAGTAGAGGCAAAGGTTGCCTGGAATCTTCTCGTTCGCCTCCTCTCGTTAACGATGAGCGAGTGGGCGAGTTGCCCCGATCTGCTGGCTCTGGGGAGAGCTCCTCTGGATGGCGACGGGGTGGTCTGGTGATGTAGAGGGAACAGCTACGGAGGTCCATAAGGTGTGGTGGTAGAACCCGCCCGTTCGGGGGCGGGTTCCCGAAGGCGCCGATCTATATCGATGGATAGATCCATCAGTTTCCTGCAGATTCTTCGGGATCCCACGCGGGCAACTCGTCTTTTAGGGCCTCTGACAGACCTACCCTGAACTGGCTGGCGGAGGGTAGCAGTCATTCCAGTCGAGTTCGACAGTGTTCAGAGCTGGGTCCGCGCTGCTGTTCGAGTTAAACGCCACGTTGGGTTCGCCTGGAGGAGGGAGATGACGGTACCGATCTTTACACGTTCTTCGGATAGTAGTCCGGGGTAACAGCCGAGAAGTGGAGGGACAAGGCGCGGTGGAACGTCTCGAACTCAGACCTGTCTCCCGAGACCTCGTGGGGAGAGGAGGCCTTGGCTCAGGAGAGCAGGGGGCGGCTACGGCACCTGGAGGTGGTACCTGGACTTGAGCCGTCCGTATGTGCTGAACAGAGATGGTGAGGTCACGGACCTGCTTGCAAAGGTCTGTTAGAAAATCTTCCCGGGAGGACAGGGCTGGTTTATTTTCTGTTATGCTTCTGCCGCAGATCCTGGGTTGCGCGGGGGTACCAGGAGCAGGAATCATGCCACCCGGGTCTTCTCCCAGAGCCCCCCTAGCGGGAGATAGGCAGGGATCCCTTGATGGGACCCTGTGGTCTTTTCCCCCTCACCCCTCCGGGTGGCAAGGTCCTGCTTCCCTGGTGAACCCCCCCAGGAAGGTGCGGCTCCGAGGCCCGTGGTGATGTCCCCTTTAAGGGGGAAGGCAGTACGTGGTCTTTAGACGTAGCTGGTCGAGTCTGCGGTTCTAGGAATAATCCGTGAGACAGGCAAAGGGTCGAGGCAGGCGGCGACGAGACGTAGTCAATAACAAGCAAGGGTCGAGGCAGCGGCGGCAGACGATAAGAAGAGTCGGGTACAAGCGGAGATCAGGGAGCCAGAAGTCAAACGAGGTCGGGGACGGAGCAGGTCAAATACCGGGTAGTCAAAACAGGAAGACAAGCTCTGGCAGTCACAATAGACCTAAGCTGTAACAATCCAGCACAGGCTTGAAGGACTGGCGCTTTTATAGGAGTGCTATCCAGTCCCTCCCAGGAGGGAGGCCGTGACCTGGGCACCCCCACTGCCAGTCACTAAATTCCGGCGAGGGCTCCCGCTCGCGCATAGCGCACGGCGCGCGCACGGGCGCGCCACAGCGCATGCGCACAGAGCGCGCACGTGCGCGGCGTACGCATCGCCACCGTGGCTGCTGTTTCGGATGACAAGGATGGGTCCCTGGCGAAACCCCGGTGGCCCCAGATGTGTCTGCACACCCGGACCCCCAGGAGAGGCAGGCAGTGCAGGTGAGGGGAACTCAGTATCGGCGGATGGGGGGCGACCTCTCCTGACGGGCACTCGCAGGATCCTGACAGACAGACAAGCGATGGATTGATGACATCATTAGGGTATCGGTGGGCACCCTTTGTGTGCCGGTCCCCATTAAAACTAATGGCATCGGCCAGAGATTTACGGACATGGCCGACCAAGGTTTGGGGCCCTACTATTTTGCCACCGACCGATGGTACGCACATCAATCGGCGGCAAAATCGGCCTTGGCTCACTACGTGTATGGGGGCCTTTAGAGACTGCCCAGAATCAGTGTTTAAGCTCCTTGTGGCCCCATTGTCATTGATGATTCATGATGAACATGCAGATGGGACATGGTAATCTTTTGCATTTTCTGTACTGCTTTCTCAAAAAAAAATCATACTGCCAGGGGAGTTAAAAAAGTAAGAAAAAAACATTATGAACATTCATTGCAGGTAATGCGCATTGGGGAGCCTACAAAGTAGGCGATGGGTCAGGTTAAAAAGCTAAACGAGCCAGATATGGCCCCATGCCATTGTTTGCCATGTCTGTTCTAGACTCTTGTAGATATAGAAAGTCACATGACCAGATTTAAACTCTTTAAAAAAAAAGTTCTTTGGAATGTA
Source organism: Ptychadena robeensis (assembly GCA_036250615.1). Classification (NCBI taxonomy): domain Eukaryota; kingdom Metazoa; phylum Chordata; class Amphibia; order Anura; family Ptychadenidae; genus Ptychadena; species Ptychadena robeensis. Next base: position 162,047,590 of record CM070032.1, read on the forward strand.
GATCTTTAGGGGTGAATTGTTTGGGGCTAAATTTCACAGTTTGTATGGCAAAAGTGAAGTAGATGACTTTACTGACTCTTAGAATACAGACTCAGGGCCTTCTCTAGGGCACATCAGGATGTCTCTATGGCTTTGTATATATGTTCAATTACTGTCCCTGGAAATTATAATTAGTTATGTTTTTTGCACACTACTGTGTCCCCCCTTAGCAAAGTACAGCAGTCATTGTGGATAGCTTTTGTGGCCATTGCAGTTCGGTAATTGTTTGCATGCATTTGTGATTCTGGACAGCTGACTTATTTGCATAAAATTTTACCTGGAACAAAGACTACAACAGTTTATCCAACACAAGAACACCTATCCCATCCACCACCACCCTAGCACCAAACCCAAGAATACAAAAAAAAGAACACCTATGAAGTGATCAGGATCATTATAATTTTTTTGTATTTACTATGTACTCTAGCAATGTAAAGAGTTTTATATTTTATTTCATACCTGTGAATTGAATGCCCAATAATAAAGGTAAATAAATACAGTTTTCAAATTAAATTTTTTTTAATGATTAAAAGCAGCAGTTCTCAACCTGTAGTTCAGGACCCCCTCGAACGACCATTTTACAGGGGTCGCCACATGTGGTGGGAAGTTAGGAGGTAGAGTAATAGCCCCCTCATAACTTCCCACTCTGCACATGATTTCAGGGTGGGAAAATAGAAGGGACACTTACCTGATCATGCCGGAAGTGACGCCAAGGTGTGTCACTGCCGGCATTTGGAAAACAAAGGTCACTCCCCCAGGATATCACTTCTGGGGTCTATAAAGGTTGAGAACCACTGATTTAAAAAAACAAGATCATCTTTCTTTATTTAGACGGGGGAAGGGGATGGAAAGTTCTCCCAGGACAAGTACCCTGCAAGGGAACTCATGGAGAAGCACATAATCAGTTTGATCAGCTGATTAACTAGTACAGCTCTGATTGGCTGATCTTGTTTTACCCAACATAGGAAGAAGATATGAGACCGTGAGATCAAATTTGCTTCAAGGATCTTGCTTTAGAACTTTTCCAGGTGAATTTGCTACATCCAATGATCTGTCCTGAAGGAACAACCCAGAGGAAAAGATGGCTGCAGTTTTCTATTTGGTAGGACAATGTGGAGGGCCATTAGCTTGAGCTCCCCTTCTCTTTTAAGAAAAAAAGTATCACTAACAATAATTTCTGATACAAAAAAAGAATCTTACACAGCTTTAGGTAAAACTATTGCAACAATGACAATGCAATGCGGAGATTTGCCTTTTTGTATTGAGCCAGTAGACACTGGGTAGGAATAATTTAGGTGAATTTATGTATATGGAGTTCTACACACTACATTTTCCTAAATGCTGAATGTTTAATGTTGGATTATCTTGTTCTTTAAGATTTAAAGCTTTGTAACAATCTGTCGGTTTTTATGGACAGAGCTAAACTCTGTTGTTTAAATTCTCGTGGAACCGGGAATCATTCCCAATTTTAAATGTTCTTGACAGGTTATGAGCTTAGTAATGCAGACTTTCTCACACTCCGTGCCAAATGATCTTTCAAGTAAAAACACAGAGCAAGTGCCCCTGGGATCTAAAAAGGAAAATATAATCTGTGCTGATAGCAATTACAAATTAATTGCTTCACCTTTCACTATACTTTATATGGAGATGTTCAAATTAAACAGGCTTAAATGTAATGGGTGTTCAATATATGAAGCCAAACTGGGAGATAAGCATGAAACAAAACTAAGGATTCAGATACAGAGAGTAGCAAGGGATGAGCTAAGAGTATAGAAATGACAAGTCTTTTGTATACAGTGAACATACTTAACTCAAAGAAGTGAAGATTTGTAAAATTACAAAGAACATCCAGAAATATTAAAGAACAAATAATGACTCCTTCATCAGATTTGAAAAAAAGCAAGAAATCCACTTGGGACGTTTAAGCATAAACCAACCCTGACTGATGAATCTACTTTTTAAAGTTTCACACGTCCCCCTCCAGATATTGCAGCTCACTGTGGTAGGGCCCGGGGTAATTGACCCTCGGTGAGATAAGGGAAGTGTTACCCTGGTCCAACGGGACCCCTGTCATTCATCATGTGTGTGTATTCACCCCGCGACTCTGCTTGGTGGACGGTGGCAGGGGACCCAAAGAGAAGGGAGAACAGAGCTCCAAGCTCAGACGTGGCAAAAGCCCGCCAAACAAACTGAGCAGTCACATTTATAACCTCTTTCCAGAAGTGGGGATTAACAGTTAATGGGCAGATTAATTAATCAAACTAACAGGTGCAAGAGAATGACCTCACCTTCTAGACACTTCCAACAGCTTTTACAGAAGGATATTGTTTTCTGAAAGAGATATTCACAGTATATACAGCAGTGTCATGCCATCTATACAAACAATATATATACAATTTAAGTGCAATTCCATTACACTATAGGTACATGAATAATTTTGCCCTGAAGCTAGAAATGTTTTATGCAGCAGTAACAATGCTGAAAGCCATGTTCCTTGCAACATCTTATTATTACACTGGTACAAAGGGACATCCTACATGATGATGTTGAGAATATGCATAATTTGAGCCACAATTAAATATGTCTAATTGGTTACAAGGGCTGGTAATGAGTCTAAAAGCATTAAACATTTGAAGAAGATCTACAAGGCCTCCAGATTAAGAGTGGTAAGAGTGGTGAGCTCACCAAGTGGTGAAGGAAGGTTTGTGGATGAAGAATTTCTTCATTAGGAGAACCCACTTAATGGCACCAAACATATGTTGGATGCACTGCCTGAGGCCTCAATAGCCTCAAGGCTATTTCACACTAGCCACTCTGCGACTGCGGTACAGTTTTATTTTTACCGGCAATGGACACGGTAGTGGTACTGCTACCACTTACGTTATCTATAATACAACTCTGTTTTTCCCATTCCACTATATGTGTCCTTTAAAATGCATGCTGCAGGTAAATGGTAAAACAGGTTTCCTATGGAATAACAACACACACGACCTCCATGTTCAACACATATGTCACACATATATTATATCTATTAACCATCACCCTCACCTTCCCCAAAAAACACATCACAAACTTCTTCTCATACCATAGCACCAAAAATCCAGGTACATAGCACCAAGTAGCCAAACACTTGATGTAACATGTGCACGCACCGGTTTAGATTCATCCTTGCTGCCACGCCCCCTGTAGCATACCTGTCAAGAATCTATTTTGTCCAGGAAAGTCATGTTTTTTATGAAAATTTTCTGGACAAATCCTGATTTAAATAATTTCCATATTTTAATTTTAAAATGGGTGTAACTTAGGAGGGAAGGGGCATTACTCTCCTATCAAAGTTTACACCCTGCTTGTGAAGGTTATGTACAGGTTGGGAAGTTAGTAGGCAGGTTAGTAACGCCCCCTCCCTCCTAAGTTAGCCAGCTACTAAATTGGAGGAATGGAAGGTAAGCCTCCCTATTCCGGAAGGGACATTCGGGATGCTATATCTAAGACTATATGCATATTCTGACAACCCAAAATTATGAAGTATGTGATGGGCTATGCGTATTACCTTATTTTTCAGACCATAAGACACACTTTTTCACCCCCAAATTCGGCGGGGAAAGTGCCCCCGTCTTGTGGTCTGAACTGTGCCTTGGCTTCCCGGCAAGGAGATTAGTCAGGGAGCTGTCAGATGAGAGATGCCAGCCGTTGTCCGGATCTCCCATTTGAACTGTATTATTGCTTATTCTAACAGAGCCCAGAGCCTTGCTCGCATAAGCAATGAAGAGAGAGATAGATGAACTGCCATCTATCCCTCTCTCAGTGTGCGTGTAAACTGCAATCACTGCAGCTTCCATGGACACAGGCAGCCAGAGAGGAGTCTGTGCAGCTGTCTACCCCCCTCCTCCCAATCAGTGTGGAGGTTACATAATGTGCTGTGAGTGTACTGCTGCTAGTGACATCTACTGGTTGAATTTGATATTGCATTAATTTAATTCATTGCCTTAACCCAATAGATGTGAAAATATATATTACATTTTTTGGGGGGTTTCCTGCTCTAAAAACGTATGGCCTGGAGCGTCTTATAGTCAGAAAAAGACAGTAATTCTATATAAACTATATGGGTGATAATATTCTTCCCAGGTCCCAGAAAGAATAGATTTTACCATGCCTTAATTGTGCACAATACTGGCAGGCACAGCGGGTTTTTTATCTGAATATATTATCAGAATATTTTATCTGTCAGTCATTGTTAGTAAGCTACAAATGCCAATGTGAGCTGAACTATATTGGAATAACCAACCATAAATATCTTAACTTTGGTATTCTGACACACACAAAGAGAGTTGCATTGCATTTCATTGGGCATTAAGATTTAGATTCCTGTGGTGTAGAAACTGATCAGATCCTTAGATTAAATACAGGAGGTAATGAAGTATGTCAGAGAAAACAAAGCCTGGTGTATTAACAAGGAGAATTTCCTGTATCCAGTAGGCTTGGATATGAGTTATGATTTGTACTTGAATTTCCCTGAATGTGTTCTCCATGGAGGTTTTGTACATTCTTAGCAGGGCTTGTAATATCACTTTTCCTTTCCAGTCACATTAAGGGGTTCTTCTCTTGACTACAGGGATTGTGATTGAATTTCCTACACGCATATACATTACTACATATGTTTATATGTACAATTCATTTTTGGGTCTGACCTAATAAAATCCAAGACCCAATTTTCTATTTCTACCAGTGTATATTATATAAAAAATTGGACAAACACAGTCACCATTCTTTTCACTTAAAATAGAATGTATGACTTTAGCACTGGTGAAATGTAAACTTAATTGTATTATGGTTAACAATAAGCTTTCCTACATTGCTATGTAGATTGGATTTTTTCCCATCTTTTCTCATGGGCTGCCTTATATTGTTTTCTTTTCCTTTCTAGGCACTCTGCTTTCTTTAACATAACTTTTTGCCATGAGTTGTGATATTTGTCATTGTTCAGTTTCAGCACTGTCATTTTTATTGTTGTGTTATCCTGTTATATAAAATATTTCGTTGAAATATGTATTAAAATGATTGAAAACAAACACAGCGTGCATTATAGGTACTTCCATTAAAAAAAAACCATGTAGTTCTAGGTATAGTCTTCTACAGGAGAACTTGTGGAGGAGAACTGGATTAACATGATCAGCATATTGGGTTTATTTTCCCTTATTCACTGGTCAAGTTATCATTTGATAATTTTTGCTTTCAAGATCAGCCACTGTAAGTCACTGAAAAGAAATTATAAAGAAAAGGGAGAGTGCCTCATTAGATGGATGCATTTTGGTCAATAGAAACATCATGATGTATGAACGCTTGGACATAAGCCAGGTACACATGGTTCGATGAAGAAACAGATTAGAGCAACATCGGTATCCGTGTGGGCTCCAGCTCTAATCTGTTACAACAGTGGTTCCCAAACTGGGGGGTGCGAAGGGATTCCAGGAGGGCAGGGGCCCTCATTCTTAACCTGTGGTTGAATAGGGAGGGGGGCACAATAATGTTCCTAAATAGAAAAGGGGGCCCTGCAAGGAAAGTTTGGGAACCACTGTGTTACAAGTTTTGAGCCATCAACACATCCAGCTCGAAAGAACTTGACCAAACAGGTTTCCAACATGTTGGAAAACCTTGGTCGAATCCATTTCTTTGAATGTGGACCGCTGGTCTCCATCCAATGTAATGGACGGGATGCCAGCTGCAAAAGAGCTGCGGTTTGATATGGGGGCAGCTCCAGCCTTGCGCGATGACGTCATCCCGCTTGGCTGGAGCTTCCTCTAAATGGCCGTGTATCGAGCCGTGTTTACCCAGCTTAAGTCTAGACAAGAGCTGATTTTACTCAATGCTACAAACTCTCATCAAACTTTAATACTCAGCAATTTTTATGTAATGGTTCTGAAGCAAATTAAAGTGCATAAACAAAAAAAAATTCCGGTTATTACGTTTTATTTGTTTTTGTCTATAAAGAGCAGAGGGTTGCTGTAATTGTAGAAACATTTTCTTCTCTCCCACCATTTCCCACCACGACCCTCCTGACTATTTCCAATCACTATTACAAACAACAAAGAATCTTGGAAATACAATTCTAATTTTAGGAATCTTTGGGTTACTTCCTCTGTCTACATTTGCACATAGATTTACAAGCTCTGTAAAAATAGTATCCACTGGATTGTTCCATTTTTGATTTGTCATAGACGGTGTTGCCAAGTTTCCAGTTTTGTTTCCTGTTTGTATTCCAGTGACATAAGAGGAGGGTTCGCTCTGTTTAATAAAATATACAAGCACTAAGAAAAAGTTAAGTTGTCTTAACTTGTAAATGGCTTCAGGCAGCACTTGTTCTGAATTATGTCTATTTTTTCTGTGTGGTCCTATAGTAGCTTAACAGGAAAAGTCTAATAGCTATATTCTTTTTAAAAAAAATACACATCTTATTATGAAGTGAAAGAGAGTAGATAAACTTGATCTTTACATTGGTTAAGGTGTTTTATGTATTTAGCAAAAAGCATACCTAAAGCTTAATTCCAATTTTCATTTTAAATAGGTAAAGCTGGCTATAGACTCTTCCATTTGCGGCCAATCGACCACTGTGCACGTTTGTGGCAATCGATTGGGTGAAATTTGGCTCAGAATCTAAGTCGACCACCTGGAGCGGCCTTTCCTGGGCGCTCCAAAGATTGTTCAAACATATCCATTTTTCTTTGGCCGATCATATTACTTTGCATGCGTTCCAGCGTCCCCATCCAAAGTATATGTCGGCGCACAAAGAGTATGTGCGGATTCTCGTAACAAACATGCATGATGCCACCATAACACGTGGTTGATCAGCCGAGAAATCCGTCAGACATTGTGCCGTCTATGGGGGCCATCTGTTTATTACAGATCATTACAATTAGATGAACCATACAGACCAAAGCTGAGTTTAGGATCCCCTAGCATTGCTCTGGTCAGGGCTGCCATCTGAGGGCTCCACAGGATGCTAACCTGCTCTGTAGCCGTGAGGACTAAGACTTTGGCTGCATGTCCTGAAAGCAGCATCAAGGCTGCTATCAGGAAACAGCATGCAGGACAGGGAACCCAGTTGCCATGCTGACTCCGCAACAACAATGGCGGACATGGCACCGACCGGACAGCGGACCGCCTAGCCCCCTTAGATGGGAACCCCTGTAACGCTGTCAGGCCCTGGCTCTGGTCACATAAAATTGTCATGTTTTTAGTTCTAAATCATTTTGCTGTTTATATAAATGATTAAAGCCCAGTTGTATACAGATCACCTCAATCGTAAAAAGATTAAATGACTGTCAGAATCAGATAAGGTTTTAAACAAAGTTCTTCAGAACTTTGCAGAACATTTCCTTGTTTGGCTGTTATACAAAACACTGTGGGATCCCTCTGTGACCTATGACTCCTCTGAAGCCTGGAGAATAAAATGCTGTACTTATTTTAAAATCAACAGAGTAATGGAAAGCAAGAAATGTTTTCATTGTAGCTCAACTTGTTGTGATGAATTAGGACATGAACTAGGGACTTTTGTAATTTTACTTCCAAATCATTTTGTGTATGGCTGAGTACATTTGGTAACAAAGTAAAACTGTACTAAACGAACGATAAAGGCATTTATGGCATGGATGGATAAGTATTTTATTTAACTGCTTTCTAAAATGTTAAATTGATGTAAAAATGGATGTAAAATGTGTCCTAAATGCTACATTCTAAGTATTTCTAGAAAAACATGCATGCTATCTCTTTGACACCCAACCAACAGATGCTGTACAAACTATTGGTATTATCTATTGGAGTAACCTAGAGCAGTGACTATTATAGTTATTTTCTGAAACAATACACAAAGGAATTTGTTTGGGCTTCAAGTATACTTTAAATCAACCTCAAAATACACCTACCGAGTGCTATTATTGTCCAGGTGACAATCCACCAATGCGAACAAAGCAAGTGCCCATAAGAATGATGTGCGGCTCTAAAAAGAGGGGAGGATGAGAGGAAGGAAACCCGCTTCTATTGCCCAGACTGTAATGTTGGACCTGTTCTGTCCCCTGTTTTAAAATGTATCACACAAGGGAGATGTTTTTGAAAATTATTTTAGTACTATATTGTATACAACGTTATTGCCTTTTTAAATGGCAAATAGTTTGGCCTGATGTTTGTGTTTTTTTATCTAATTTTAATATTAAATAAATGTTTTGTATAATTTACAGGTAAAATTGTGTGTTTCAAACTTTATTATATTCAGGATGTTGTCAATGGTTAATTAGCAACAGCTGTATAACCTTTAAGATCCATAAAAACTATAAACAGGGAAAAACTGGGTTCCAGAGATGTGACAGATATTCACCTCAAAAGAATTCAAATATGGTGATATGATTTATATTGTACAATCAATAAAACAGGGCATGAACAATCATACCAAAATGTACTTAACATACACGGAGATATAGAAAATATATGACAAAATGAAAATACAGCAAAGTATCCAGTCGTGACTCCACAATGTCTACTAGACCCTTGTTGGTTACAGTCCTCCAACATAAAAAATATATAATGCAAAACACTACACTGCTTTTGATACAGAGATCTGAAACTCAGTGAACCCCCAGGTTCACAAGGAAACCCCCAAGGAAACTAGGAGGTCTAATACAACCACTGAACAATAACCCCATACCATCATCCGTCCCACACCAAACTTGGTACAAAGCGGTGATACAGATAACCTTCTAAATCCAGAATTATCTTACAGACTCCAGACTTAAGCAGGGTACAGACGGCTCGAAGTACCCTGCAGCAGTGTGATGGCGTCATCATGCTGCTGTCAGATATTGGCAGAGTCGGGAAGACGGCTCTGCTCTCTCCCTGGCTCAGCTGAAGCTTTGCCTGGAGACCAGCAGTCTCTATGCAAAGTATCGGACAGTCATGTCCAATATGGCTGTTTTCAAGCGGGATTGATTTGTCTGCTCAAAAACAGCTATGGGTGCATATTTTATGGGCCAGATAGATGACCGTGAGCACTAGAGATGGTCGAAATTAATAAAATTCGATTCTACTTAAATTTCGAGTTTCCCAATCTAATTTCGATTCGACTGCGAAATTTTTTCTAGTCGAAGTCTAAAATTCGCATAACGCCAAAAATTTGCATAAACACTCAAAAATTTGCATAAAGCTTAAAATTCGCATAAGGTCAAAAATTCACATAAGG
>CM070032.1:162056954-162071618 GCA_036250615.1 Ptychadena robeensis
CCCTACCTCCGGCAAATGGGCTTAGCCCGTCTCGTCCCCCTAGCCCAGGCGTAACAGTTACTCAGTTACCATATTGTACAGACTATAAGACTCTCCAAAGCATAAGATGCACCCTATACAGCGCCTTATCTGAAAAAAACCTGCGGGCATGTGCACCGATGAGCAAGCAGAGCTGGGGTTAAAGGAGCAGGGGAGCTGTCAGGAGTTGCCTCTGACACACCACACTGCCTTCCCCACGCCACCTTTAGCGGCAGGGAAGCTGCTACTCAATCAGTAGCAACTTCCTTGCCTCCCTGCTACACCAGAAGCTCTTTTATCTGGTTCTGATGTTTAAATGCCAGCTACAGCTGGCTGACTAGCCAAGCTCAGTGCTTGGTCGATGGAGGCAGAGGGCATTTGAAATGTGCAACCACCCGTGGCTGAATCCACATTAGCACCATAAGGCACACTCAATTTGAGGGGGAAAACATGTCTCTTATGTTGCACAAAAATATTTTAGTTCAAAACACTTCTCCGTTTCCAGAATTAACAAGTTTTCTAAATACATAAATGGGTTCTGCATATGGTGCCAATCACAGTCCCACAATGAGGATAGGGAAAATTTTGCATCTAGTTGACTCTGACACACAGAGGGCATATTGATTTGGTCATGGTTATACCAGTGTAATGTGCAGGAATTGGACAATTTCCCCCTCAAAGAGAAACCTTTAAAAGTTATTCTGAATCCAGAAGCTAAATGTTCCATGGATCATTAGGAGCACTAGTTGTTATCAAACTTTTATCCAGTCATTTCCATATCTTTATGATAGAACAAATTACTAAACACATTCTTCTAGTAATGTCTTTTAGTTACTAGAAGAGGGTTTAATCCTGATGTTGTGAATACCGATCATATTGTCACTCCTTGGAGTTCTGGGTTGCACCCATCTTTTAGGGATTGGCCACCTTTAAGGAACTCTCAACCCCCTCTGCAACTGGGAGGGAATTCATCCTCCCTCCTGAGGGTAATATGAATTCCTTTGTCACCCTGTTGGGGTTCTCCGTGTTTTTACTTTCCAGACATCGTGTTTGGCACTGCAGCACTGCACTATATCCAATTTTTGAAATTGTTGGTATACTTGGGTTCTCCCTGAAGAAGCCCCGTCTGGGCGAAACATGTCGGAGGAATGACTATAACCATCAAGTCTTAAACATTCAATGTATTGAAATATTATGCAGTGGTCACATGCCAATGCAATTTAATGTGCTATGTGTAATAAGGTTTATCAGTATTTGCAACTAGGTCCAATATGTGTAAGAAAGACCTTTTAATCTTCATTTTCAATAATGTTAGGGACACTTTATTAATTAACTAAAAGACATTACCTGTGCTCTGGACATTTGCAGATATTGCATTTGTGTTTCTGTTTTTGGTAATGTTGTAATTTTGGTTTAATATAACACAATTTCTTTTTTATTTAAATGTATTAATAATTTTTCAGGAAGATTTGAACTATGTGACTTAATTCTATATTCATTTACGTTATCTTGTATTTTCTCTTGTAGATGGCAATAATTTATGTTTCTCAGCTGGTGCACATAAACCACACATAAAGCATGTGTCATTAAAAGACCATGTTACCAACATAACCTCCATTATAGTAACATATTAGTACCAGAACCTTATTTATCAAAATGTCATCTGAGATGAAGTGCAGAGAAGGGAACACAAACACCCAATCAAAGTTTTGTTTAAGTTTCCCTGTTAATGGTTAGCTGTTGGGATGAGAACCCTTTCACTTCACTGGAAGTCATCTCACTTTACGCTTTATTAATAAGTTCTAAATTAGGTGATTAAATGATCTTTGCATACATTATTGTAACTTCCATACAGACTCTTGGTAATAATTGTATAAAACAACTTGTCTGGAAAGTTAACTCTCACTCTACTGGTCAGAGCTCTGTGCAGAAGTTCCATTTGGCAGAACTTTGCAAATCGACCATTTTGGAGATCGGCTCATGTCTAAATCGACCACAAATTAGATTCCCAAGGTGGTGTTACATAGATTCCTGATCCGATCAATCGCCTGGAATGATCGGATCGGGAATCGATTGGTGACAAATCAACCTAAGTATGGCTACCTACCCTTGGTGACCGTTTTCTTTTTTTTTTTTTGGGGGGGGCGGTTATATCAGGTTTATGTAGATGTTGCCTGTTGAAGACTGCTGAAAACTACTCTTTCTGAAAACACTATTTGTTTTGTCTGGTTTCAGTACTTCTATAACGCAGATCAGAAAGATACATGCAGTAAATAAATGACAATAGTCTGTAAATTAGATGGTATTGTACACTAAGTGCTTGTCCCCACTTGCGAGGCCGCTGCTACAATACATTTCAATACAGCCACTAGCGGTCCCCATCCAAACCAATGGACATTGACCGTGATTTATGGTCATGTCCGATAACCCTGATTTCGAGTGTTGATTGATCCTGCTCAGGAAAGGGATGGCCGCATTAGATATGCGATAAATGGCCGTAAATGTGCATGGCGCTCAAAGTGGCCATCAATCTAGCGCATATCTATGCATGTATGGGCACCTTTACAGGGGCCTTAAACACTCCCCCTTCATATTGGGAGCTGTACACGCAATGTAATCACCCATCCCTCATACTGACCCATTTTTACTGTGTGAATTTTGTCCAGGCCCTCGTTTTTTTTCTATGATGATTGGAAAACCCTAGCTTGGCATTTTTAAATATCTTCTTAAACGTAGATTCACGAAACACAAAGCTGTCATTTACCTACATACAAGTCTCACTTTTCCTCTTTCTTATTTAAAGCACAAATCTGGATTGACCCGTGTCTCCTTGAAGAGGTGACAAGTTTAGTTCAAGGATGTAGAAAATATTCCAGAGAAGAATCTTTACAGTGCTGTGTCCATTTCAATGTTCCTCACCTTGTATTTGTTCTTGTTATATATAAATGTCATTAAATGACCCTTAATTGCAGTTGGAAGCAGGAGGTAATTTTAGTACTAGACGAGATCTAGACGAAGACTTGTCATGCTATCTAGTAACATGCATTTGGCATGATTTGCTACAAATCAAGTGCAGATGTAAATCAGAACAGCTACGAAATATTGCTGCGGGTCATTTGCATTTTCCTCAATTCGTTTCAACTGTGCCAAAACATACATCACCACACACTATACAAGGCTTATAAGAGAACAATGAAGTGTTTCAAGTTTCAGGTTTTGTTCAGTTTAGTAATGATCTTATATGCAAACAATGGATCTTTTTGAGTCCATAAATGCAGTGACAAGATCACATTTTCTAATAAACGTAATAACACATAATGGGTAAAAAGCAAATACAGATAAAAACAATATAAAATATATGGAGACTCTGTATACAAAGTTCATCATAGGTAACACACAATATATGTTAAAGTATTCACAAGATCTAAAGTCTACAATTAAAATGGAAACATATAACCCATTTTTAATCTTAAAGTGCCAATACGCCAAGTTAACCTGAATACTGAGGTTTTAGTTTAAACAATGGTAGACGCAGATTTTTTGCCAGTAACAGACGTGGTTACCGCTAGCACGTCCGTTACTGGCCAAAAAGGCCACAGCAGCCACACGGTAGTGTGAAGTGGCCCTAAAAAAATTTAAATTTGAAACTTTTGCAATAATACAGGAATGAAGAGAAAGCAAGGAGGAACTTGCGGTGTCCTCATCGCCTTGTTACTTTTTATGATGCTGTGATAGTCTAGTCGACTAGTGGTGATGGTGTCACAGATCACAGATTCAGTTAAGGAATACAAGTGTCCATTAATAAACAACTTGTAGCAATAACAGTCAACAAGACAAAAAAATTAGGCTAATGCCTCAAATTTCAAGGTAAATTAGCAGCATGGCTACAACATGGCACTGCTATCTATGTATTCACATTTCACCAGCTGAGTCCAGATCCCAAATACGGTTTTACCCAAGATGAAAAATCACCTCCCCTCTCCTGTGTCCTGAGTCTATGCCAAATGAGAGGGCTCTGTGTGCCCTTTTAGGTTTGAAATCGCGGACCCTTCATTTGTGGACTTCTGCTTCATGCTGGACAAAAGATAAAAACCCTTTGTGTTTGTCTGTACTGTATGCAACAAAATGGTAAAATGGAAGCGATCTTGACTCATTTTTGACTGCCAAAAAGATTCTGCTTCAGGGATTGGACTTCCTATGACTTCCTCCTAGGCTTGCCTACCATGGTGAATGTGTGCACTGTTAGGTACATGTAAAAAGTGTTTAGATTAAAAGATAACAAAAGATACTAAATCAGTTCAATTTGATTTGCATTTTATAACTTTGAAATATAATTTTTATCCAGATATTGCCAATAAAATGGCTACACAAAAAGATCCTGTTATGATATACTGCATGTTATATGGTCTAAATGTGTATATGGTCTAAATGTGTATGTTGCAATGGTAGAAAATTCGCAAGGAGATTACATCCTGCATCTGTCAAGGGCAAGCTCCAAACCTCATTTCAGGATTAGCTCAAGCATATTATCATTAAATGACTGGAGGCCGGAATTTTAAGGCAGATGTAGATCATTTCTTTTAGAAGTTTTCAAAGCCACAGGTGACACATTTCATTATGGGCTATTTGATTCCATCAAGAGTTATGTGATAGATGTGTCCTTTGGGACAGAAATTGGCTTAAGGTGCCCAGGAACTACAAACAACTATGATGTATAGTAAGAATAAATGTGGAAATAATCCACACTACCGCTTTATGCTCCTTTCATACAAATACAGTGTTCTGTTTCTAATCTAAAGAGCCCTGCTTATACTTTATTGTGTTTGCATTATGTTCAAGCCATGTATGGGTATAAACCAGACTTGCTACCTTTCGAGCCATGATTTAGGTGCCCATCTGTTCAAAAATCCTCAACTGCTTCATTTGAAATAGCATATGCTGAGTGTTTCAGACATTTATTGTTTTCATTTTAAACATAGTGGGTAAATATCAGATTATTGTTCCTGGTGTTGTAGCCTGAAAGGAGAATTTTTTTCTGCTAATACCCAGGGCATTTATCAGCCAATTTCCTTCCAAAATGATGTCTATGCGTGTATGGCAGTTCATAACTAGTGTTGAGCAGCATATGGTATATTCGAATTCACATAATTTCACGAATATACAAAGAAATATTCTAAATTCATAAAATTTGATTCGTCTGTATTCTCTTGCCTTACATTGCACATGCCCGTGCGCAATGATTCGCAAAGATTCGCAATGCAGCTTTACAGCTTCTCTTCCTCATTCTGTGATCTTAGCCAGTACGAGCGAAGTGTGTATTGCGAATATTCATTCGCAATGCGCACACATATGCGCAATGTATGCCGGTAAAAAAATGTTGAAGCATAATATGACGAATATCCGCCATTGCGAATATCTGAGTGCACATTCGCGAAATATTGTGAATTCTCGAATGACGGATATTCATCGAATATATTCGTATTTCGAATATTCTCGCTCAACACTATTCATAACTAGTTGTGTAGTGACCAGAGATAGGGCCAATAAAAAATTTTTTTAAACGTGCTGTATATATTGCTGTATAGTGCTTGATAGAGTTGGTGCGTCCCTTTCAGGGCTGCACCTGTTGTTGATAAGTTGTTGGGACCTTCCCATAATGACAGGGTTAATGCGCAGTTACAGACCTTAAGTCAGCCCCTGTCTGAGGCCATAAATACTAGTTCCTCAGAACATTCTGGGCTTTTTCCTGCTTTACCCTGGGTGAGGCAGCTCTCTTTATTACGAGTTGCCTCATGTGGTGATTACACTGCAGCTGCTATTTCACATTCTGCCACTAGATGTTGCTGAGACAACACACATTGTGTTCGCAAATTGCACATGTAGGAAGGCACATGAGAGGAAGGCCTATGACACATATGAATGAGGCTCATTTCATATGGGTAAAAGTAGTTTAATTCACTTTATGAAACATGTTGCATAACTTCATATGATACTTTTTTATATACCATAGTCAAAATAACTTAATAGACTGTCAAAGAACTGCATACATTTGCAAACAGAAATGTATACATTTGATACCTAGTCTTTGGTGAATGACGTGCCAGTCTATACTGCCCGCGGTTGTTAAACAATGGGCGCGGTTCGTGACGTGTGCAAACCGTACCCGCCATGTTTTTGGGCCTGTTTCCCAATCGTAATGTATAGTAAACAGCTCCCAAACAGCGGGCAGGCACTATGGGCATGCCAACGTGCCCATAATGCCCCCCGCATTTGCTGGGGCAGTATAGTGTGGACCCAGCCTTAAAAAGAATTCTTTTATACCATGCAAAGGGTCAACAATCTGTAATCGGCTTTAAGCAATGGCAAGGACAGACATGTGTTTAGAGAGCCTGAAGGTATTTTGTGTTTTATGACTAGAGACGAAAGAAAATGCTTTGGGGAAAAATTATTTTACCATTTTGTTACAGTGTTATAGACAATTAACGTAAAAGTACAATCATATTGGGTAAAACATGGAAAACTGTGATGAAGGTGAAAAAAAGGAAATGTTAAAAATGTGTAAGATTATAATAAAAAAATAAGAGAAAGAATAAAATATGCAGCTAATTCTGACAATTTGTTGACATTAAATGGGTAATTGTGGAAACACACTAACAAGTAATAAGTATTTTATACAAAGTGAGCAACTGATGACAAATTGTATAACTACATGGGTCACGAATAAGAAGTCATGAAAATACAGGGCCAAGTAACTGTTTTTGTTGCACTACTTGGACATTATAATTGCAAAATCAGGC
Source organism: Ptychadena robeensis (assembly GCA_036250615.1). Lineage (NCBI taxonomy): Eukaryota > Metazoa > Chordata > Amphibia > Anura > Ptychadenidae > Ptychadena > Ptychadena robeensis. The sequence goes on from CM070032.1 coordinate 162,063,770, forward strand.
AACCATTACAATACATGGCAACCAACAGAACATTGATTAAATACTTGGATAGCTAGCTAGAATCATTACAATACAATCTGTTCTACAAATTTAAACATCATGTTCCCAGCAAATAAAATGCCAATTTTTGCACAAAAGCCCCAGGAGTTGGAAGGATATTCCTCGATCTTCAATAACCATTTCAAGTCCATCAGCCTCTTAAAGCCATCTCCAATGCATGTCTTAAGACAGTAAATGTTTGGCAACAGTAGAAATCAGAACATTTTCACCATTTCAACATTTCATGCCTAGCAGGGCTATTTCTTCCACTATACAGAATATGCATAGGGGGCAGGAGACCCTGGGAAGCCCCCGCTCCCCTGCACCGCACGCATGTTTGGCATCCTCCCAGTCCTTGTGCGGGGGGTGTAGGGCATGTGTAGACGGATTGGCGGTGTAATTAGTGAGAGATGTGGGGAGTTGTCCTCGAATAGCACACCAACAACCCCCCCAGTCGCCACCCACCCCTTCGACATGTAAGAAACGGCCCTGATGCCCTGAGTTCCCTAGTTAGTAATCTTATCTAATCAAATGACTAATCACTATCCACAGGATCTTCGAAATAATTCCACCATCTTTACAGACCTCTATGAGTACTCCTTCTAAAGTACAGGCACACATTTTTTTGTAACATAACAATTAAATAGATGAAATGAAAAAGAAACAGCTGCTAGAAATGCATACATTGCCAAGAATACATACATTGATTAGCCAGCCTATATCAGCAAGTCTAGACAGATTGAAATGTTTGCACAAGGCACTCAGGGGCACATTTGATAAGAGCCAGACTGGCAATGCAGGTAAGGGAGACTAATGGTTCAGCACTGCTGTGCCTCCAGCTCAGTCGATGCCTTGCATGGAGACCCTGCAGTCTCCATGCAAAGCAATGGATATCGACTGTGGTCTACGGTCATGTCCGATATCCCTGTTTCCAAGTGGGATTGTTTGGTTCTGCTCGAAAACAGGGATGGCCCCATTAGATATGGGCCAGATAGATGGGTGTGAAGGCGGACGGCGCTCAAAGCAGCCATTAATCTGGCCCATATTTATACGTGTGTTCCCTGCTTAAATGTTTTGCTATCACTGGTTAACTCTAATATACAGTACAGGGTCAGGATATGATTTTTATAATGAAATGGAATGGAAAAGGAGAAACGGGAACTTGTGGTTTCAGCCATAATGGGAAATATTGGAAAAAATGGAAAGTAAACATAGAAAACAGACGACCTACAGATACTTCAAGCTCCAATTGTCATCATATTCTCTGCCATCCTACCGCCTTATGTTCCATACATGAGCATCATGAAAATTGCCATTAAGGAAATTTTCTGATGACCTGGCATCTGACTGTATGCAAGTACTAACGAAGAATAAATTAAGCACCAATCATAACATTACAGTTAAAATGTTTCTTTTTAATGGGTTCTAATTTTTCAATCAAAATCATCAAACTTACACCACTCATTAAGGGCGAGTTATACAGATCCTCCAGCTTCACTACTTAGATACAGAGCTAGAACAGAGAGCCAACAGAAATAAAAGTCCAAATTTGCATTCTCAGACCAGATTGGTGATTCCCTTAGTATGAAAGCCAAAGAACCAGCATTTCAGAATGCCAGCTATCATCCTAGAGAGGTCCAGCAGAGGAATTTCTCATATGACAGGTTTCATGTTATATTAGCAGAACATAATTACCATTTTTTAATCAGTAAGGTAAAATGAAACATAAGCTACAAGCAAATGTATAGAAAGCAAAGTCAGAAAGTATAGTTTACAGTTTTGTCTAAAGGGCTACTAATCTAATCATTTTCATATGCAGAACACATAGTGCTGCCTTTTCACTAAAATCATCTGCTCCTAATAATTCTGATTGCCGTAATCTGCCGTTCTCGGTGTGTAAGAAACGCACATGTGGTTTCCTTTTACTAAGTTACCTATAGACTGTACATTATGCAGACCAGATGGTTATGATTCTCTGTAGATGTTTAGATTAGTACTGTACACCAGGTATATGATACTGAAATAAAGCTGTAGCCATATGTGAAAATATACTTCTGTTCATCCATTCTTTTTTTCATATTTTACTTGTTAATGCTAATGTGGCTGTATTTAATTAATGAAATACATAGCAAATAGATGGGAGAAATGTAAATATGCTGAAAAACAAAACACCCGTATTAGGAATAAACATGGAGCCCCTTTGTTATTTATTGACATGGGATGCATCCATTGCAAATCAATGGGTGCATTCAGAGATGTATACAACATGCATTGATTTTTGAGGCATAAATTGTAAGCAACATGCCTATAGATAAAATGTGCTCTAAACCAAGGCAAATCGCATGCTGCCCAACTGGTGTCCTGGATGTGCTGCACTAATGCGTCTAGAATGCCAAATGAAGTCTAGACCCAAAGTGTATTCCCTTGGTTCCTGTTCATCTACTTGAGACTCATTACAGGGATTCTTAGACTGGAGCTAATGTTATAATGCATGAGCCCTTCTGTATGCAATTTTCCATCAAGAGCTCTGGCTTTGTAATGATGTATAAGCAGGGAGCGATTCAATAGAAGCAAAAACTCGCAAGTAGTGGGTTCATGCTGGCTGTGATTTAAACCAGAAGAGAACAAGTTGATTGCTCAAAAGGCAGAGCTAGACAATAGAGAGAAAGTAGAAAGACAGAGGATATACTTGAACGGGGGAAAATGATAATAAAACTATAAAAAAATCCCACCAGGTTCTCTTTTAAAGGGACACTGTTAGGTTAGGGTCATTTGTAAAGGGAGACTCTCTACTCATATTTACAGTGGTCTGCTGAAACATGACCTACTTTAGTGGTTGCCCGCTGCTGCAAGGTGGTAGAATATCACTCCTGCAGTACACATTGTAGGTTCCCCTGCTGGTCTGAACATTATTGGAAAAACAAGCCACTCAAGGAAACATTGTTGGGAAAAAATGTATTCACCTCACCAGGGTATTTCATTATGGGTAGGTAAATATTTGACATGTGGCCATAGTGCATCAGTGTTTTCCTTTTTGATGTGCATGTTGCTTAGCTGTAAGACTGAGACCATGGTTGCAATACTGTCTGAAACAATAAACTACAAATATGCAGAATAACATTTCTACAGTCACAATCAGGGAAACAACAAGTATATCTTTAGAGAATATCCATAGTATGGTGGATTTCTGAACTATGAAAGCATGGAAGTAGAATCTAAGCTTTAACACTTCTCCATTTTACAAGCACCAACCACTATTTTCTAAGTTCTTGTTTTGGCGCCACATGAAGGCTTCTTGAGGTAGATTTGTAACCAAATTACAAGGAATTTTGAACAGTTTAGCTGCCACAACAAAAGCATTTACACACCATTAATGACACTGTGCAGAAAAGAGAACAGGCTGTGAATAGTTGGTGATATTACATCAGAACTATTCTTGGCTCCTAAAGTCCCCGTGTCCCTATTTGGGGAGACATTGCAGAGGTTGGAGATTTTTTCCCCTCCTCCTGGTTGTTTAATTATGTTTTGGGATGCTGGCCTATAAACACATGGTAGGTAGTAAATAATATGTGAGATAAATGTTGAATAGAGAACCACCGTCCCTAAAACTGTAAATCTCTTCTGTAGAGTGATAATTTATGATTCTTAAGCAGGGTACAGACCTGCAGATATGGGCCAAATCGATGGCCGCTTCGAGCGCCGTGCGTGCTCACTAGAGATGGTCGAAAAATTTGCAGTGCGAATTTTTAAGTAGAAATTTCTACATAGTTTCTGCATAGTCGAATTTTGATGGGGTCATTTTGAGTTTTCACCGAAAAAGTCGAAAATCAGTCTGATATTTCGACTGAAATCGAAATTTCAACTTGAAAAAGAATCCTATTAGCGGTCAATGGGGTTGCTGGAACTTTGCTCAAATTGCCATGAGCTCTCAGGCTGAACAGCATGTCCATCTCGGACGGTGGTGCCTTGCACAGCGTATACGCGTGTGGGTCAGCCGTATGCAACTCTGGTTTGATCCCCACAGAGCACTAACAGCCTTTGGCAGAATTGTAGGCACTTTCAGTAGTAAGGCCTAGTTGGTACTGGCCAGCGAGACACCAACAGTTTGGACTGAAACTCAGGCACACGCCACTGTGGGTACCATCTGTACTGCATACAGACCAGTGCGGTATCTCCAGGTTGAGCCGGGTAGGACAGCAGGCCGTGCAGCCTGTCCGCAACCCGCCTCCCTGGGGGAACTGGCCACCACCGTTAATCCTCCCCCGCTGAATGTGTTGTTTTCCACGACATAATGCCCCACAATACTGATAGAGGTATCGGAGTGACAGGTTAAATCTGCCTGAGGCCAGAGTTAACCCCACATTGGGATGTGGCAGGAGCGACCCGTCATACAGACAGGTACAGTCTGGGAGACTCCAGGAGAGTGCTGGTGCTGGGTTGGCAGTGCAGGTCTGGCCCTAACAGCCCATCAGGGTCCTAAGGGACAGCTCAGGTGGTCCCAGCAAGGACCACTCAAGGGTCCCAGGAAGGGACAGACCTCAGAGGTGTCCCAGGACGCGCCGACCCAGACCTCAGAAGGGTCCCGTAAGGACAGCTCATAGGGTCCCGGAAGGCCGCAACTCCAGAAGCGTCCCAGATAGGCCGACCTCTGGGGTCCCGGGCATCCGGCCACAGACCTTCGGAGGGTCTCCGGGCATGGACGACTCGGGAGGTCCCCGAAGGGACAACTCGGGAGGGTCCCCCGGAGGGACAACTCCGGAGCCCCGCGGCCCCGGCCCCCAAGGGACAGACCTTCGGGTGGTCCCCGGAAGGACAGACTCTGGTGGTCCCCGAAGGGACATACTCGTGGTCCCCGAAGGGACCAGACTCAGCGTGGTCCCCCCCCCCCCCCCCCCCGGACGGACAGACTCAGGTGGGTCCCCGAAAGGCAGACTCGTGGGGGTCCCCGGAAGGGACACTCGGGGGGGTCCCGGGCGGACAGACTCTCCCCTGGCCTCGGGCCCGGGCAGGACCAGACTCGGAGGGTCCCCGGGCAGGGACGACCTCGGAGGTCCCGGCAGGCAACAGACTCGGGAGGTCCCGGCCAGGGACCAGTTTCAGCAGGGTCCCGGGCAGGACAGACTCATGTGTCCCGGGCAGGACACTCATGTGGTTCCCCGGAAGGACAGACTCAGGTGGTTGCCCGAAGGGGCTCGTTCCCACAGACTCGTGGGTTGGCCCGGAAGGGACGACTCGGCAGGGGTTCCCCGGCAGGACACCGGGCCCAGATCTCAGAAGGTCCCGGGCAGGGCAGTTCAGGAGGGTCCCGGGCAGGGACATTCAGAGGGTCCCGGGCAGGACAGGTTCAGGAGGGTCCCGGCAGGACCGGTCATGAAGGTCCCGGGCAGGTCAGAGTCAGAAAGGTCCCCCGGGCAGGGTCAGGTTCAGAGGTCCCGGGCCAGGGACAGGTTCAGGAGGTCCCCGGGCACTGACAGTTCATGAGGGTTCCGGCATGGTACAGGTTCAGAGGTTTCCGGGCCAGGGACGGTTCAGGAGGGTTCCGGGCAGGACAGTTTCAGGAGGGTTTCCGGCCAGGGACATGTTCATGAGGTTCCGCTTCTTCCTCAGGACATTCAGGAGGGTCCCCGGCGCCCCAAGGTCCGGTTTCAGAGGGTACAGAAAGGTTTGGTGAAGGGGCCAGGGCTGGCTTGGTAGCATCTAGACCAGAGGTTGAACGGCGCAACCTGAGGACCCGACAACCTCTAGCATGGAGGAATTTCGACCTTGGAGACAGATGGGCATTCGTCAGAGGGGTTTAGAGACCCACTTATATTTTGCAGCATGGGGTACCCCGGAGCAACTAGGGGGCCATGTTACACGCCGGCATGGGTCTTGTTTTTCCCCCCCCCCAAGACAGCAACCATACATTCACAGGTCAGAGGAGAACAGGACCATTCCTCCCCATGCATAGCCCGAGTCAGATAGCGTGTCAACCCATCACCCTCACACGATAGATATCAGACCATCATCCTCATCCTCCATTGTCGAGACAGTGGCATACAGTCCACAGCTGCATCTATAGGGGCAGCTTTCCTAAGCCTAGGTCTGTTACTGGGCATGAGGAGTGTTGAACGGTCTGGGCGAGGTCTTGGAGAGTACCATCTCTTGTTTGCAGACATCATCTATTTCGCTCTGGATTTTCCATCGGACCATCGTCCTAACCTCAGAGTCAGGGTAGTCAGATACTCCTCAAAGCGAACATTCCATCATAATCCATATTCTTAGGATCAGGGCCTGACCAGTACATGAGGGTTTTTTGAAGGGTGGTTTTCACGGCCGTTTTGTAAATCCTGCCCGTAGCCCTGATTCTCGCGGTCTGCACCTTGCGGTTCCATGTCTTATCAGGAGTAGTCCTTTTTTTTCCGGAAAAATCGTCATCTCTCTTGGTACTCTGGAGGTCAACAGGTACGGGGATTGGCACGAGTCATCTGGCCAAGGTGATGTGGATGACTGAACAGGCCCAAAGGATTATTTTTTTGTAGTTTCCATACCGGAGTCCCGAGGGCCATACTAGGTCTGAGGGTCCCTCTAGGACTTCCGTCCTGTTTTTTTTGCGTTGATAACCCCTGATATGTGCCTTTTTCCCCCAGCAAGGCGAAACAACCACTCCACCTGTTTGCCGGTGTCCCCGGTAGCTAGGAAGGGTTTTTCTTGGCCCGATTCCCTGCCGGTCTCAAAAGTATGTGAATCAGCCCCTTCACATTCACCACAATATAAGGGTAGGGTTCTCTGGGTCTCTTGTGGTACAGTCTGCCACCAATGTACGCTCCAGCGTGCTTATAACTTTTTTTTTCGTCTGGTTCATTCTTTTTCCTTTGGCCTGGTCTAGTGGGACGGACGGGCTCACGCCCTTTGCCGAGGTAGGGAAGGTAGTTGGTTGTTCTGATGGAGTGTCGTCTTCCGTTGACATGGAGGTACCAGGAAATGACCTATGTTAGCCCTGGTGGGCTCAAGGCGGACTGCCCACAGAGTGACAGCCCTGAAGTCTGGGCTTTTGCTGTTGTCCACCAGATCCCGAGACTCTCCAGGCAGCGTCAGCCCAGAGATACCCCAACCGGATAGGCCAGCCGACCTGCTGGAGCGGGAGCTAACTCTTCCTCCTGTTCTTCCCCCACTAGCCCCCCCAGGGGGTGTTTGGACCATCCCCTGAGGGGACCATATAGATTTTCCCGCACAGGGCCAGGTCCCCGCTTCCCCAGACAATCCCCCCCAGAAGGGGTCTGGTGGTGGACCCAGACCAGATGTCGGGGCTCAACGGATCCACCCACGGTTATCCGGGAAGCGGTCATGATGGAGTTCTGGATCCAGAGGGCCAACCAGTAAGGGGTGCAACCACCCAGGGTAGGTAGGACTAACCCAGATGGGTATCAAGGGGGAGGAGAGCCAGGAGTGACACAGGAATACGAACCGGGATGGTGGTCAGTGTCGCACGTCAGGGGCAGAGGCAGGTCGGATCCAAGGGGGTAACAAGCAGGGTCACCAAGGGAACAGGACGATTTCTAGGCAGGACAAGGTTTTGAGGCCAGGATTGGGTCTGCCAGGGTAACCCAATGACCAGCAGCTTCCTATTCACTGGCTGTGCTTAAATAGAGCTGCTCAAACCTGGACCATCAGCTGAGGACCTGTCAGACTGCTGATGATGTGATGGAACCTCAGCTGGACAAGGTCCCATGAAGCAGGCTGTGTGTCCACTCCTCTGCAATCCCAGTTCAGGTTACTCACCAGGATTGCAAGTGGCACACAGCCAACTCTCTCGCCACCTCTGCGAGGT
>CM070032.1:162071643-162083122 GCA_036250615.1 Ptychadena robeensis
CTGCTGAGCAACCCAGAACCGAGTTCTGGGTTCGAATCCCAGCAGGAACCTAACAGTAACTACGGGTTGGTTACCTGTCTGTCTAATACAGTGGTGGGCAACTGAATTGATATGGAGGGCCACAAGTGCGGCCCTTAGCAACACTTAAGGGCCGCACATAACATTTTCAATCTTTACTGATTTGTATAAGCATTTTTCACTGACTGCATGCATAACTAAATGACATATCATTTTTAAACAACACATCTTTGCCCGGGATCTTCTTAGAGCGGGAAGAGAAACAGAGGCAAGGGACTTGCTCAGGTACCGTCTGGGTCGCTGATTGGCTTACATGTTTTGCACCCTCCTGGGCAACCACTATCCCAGACGAGTATCCCAGACGAGGATGCATCAGCTGCAATCGGTGGACACATGAGTTTCTATGCCCTATGCATTAATAGTAAGGTTTCAGGGGCCACAATTGGAGGACCGAGGGGGGCCTCTGAAGAACGCCCAAAGGGCCACATGAGGTCCCCGGGTTGGGCACCTGGGTCTATTTACTTCTATAATAACATTGTATGCAATATCATGTCCTGCAGAAGCCTGTACAGGGTGAAACATGTTGGTTCATTTCATGCACATAGCAACCTAAACATGTAGTCTTTTTAAATATGTAAGCCTTTTAAAGAAATATATTTATAACAAAATGTAAAAAACAATATTTATGGATAAACAGTTTGATATGTTGTTATCTAAATACATGACTGGGTCCCGCATATGGTGCCTTTTTAGCTACAGATGATTCTTATGAGAATCTTGATGTGTAATAAGCAGGGCCACCATCAGGGGGGGACAGGGGGGACCCCTATCCCGGGCAGCTAGGGGGGTCTGGCGATCTGCACTTAGGACCCCGGATTGGCACAGCAGTCAGCTGTCACTGTCAGCCCGGACTGAGTACGATGTGATGTGAGCCCGTCCGGCGGGGGGTGGGGGGGCGGTGAATGGGGAAGGGGGTGGATTTGGAGTTGAGTTGTGATATTCCAGCTAGCACCCCCCCCCCTCCTGGTCAACAAATCCTGCCACGGGGGCCGGGCATTTTTGCTGTACCGGGGCAGCCCTGGTAATAAGCAATCATGTGTTCCAGTTACATAGTATTCTGACACCTTTAATATGGTAATGACTTGCTGTGTGCGTTGCTTTCAATGCCATGCTTGTTTCTTCACCACAATCCCACAATAGGGTATTTTTATTCTGCTGAGTCTGGTACAGTCACTTGGCTCACCATATGTAACAGTTGGAAGAGACAGGGCAAATGTGTTTTCTATTTAGATCCAGCAGATACTTTTTATATAGCATCGCTGCTGTACTTATTTCTAAAACTAACAACAAAAGAGCAATTTCCTAATTAGGACATAAGCACTGGATCAACACATTATGCAATGTGCCAGCGTCTTATTAACAAACTTTCATGAATAAAATAACTGAGCAAACAAAACTCAGTGGGTCTAAAGCTATTTCAGCAGCAACTTATGTTTTATTTAGACTATTTGACTAAAGTTGAAGGGAATTTTTTACATTCAGATTAAAAGATGATAAAGTGCCAAAGAAAATAGACAAAGAAATCTACTTTGTGGGTTGGACCTTACGTTATGTTACTATTTAGTTACTTATGTTACTATTTAGCTGTTTCGCCTCCCTTGTTTTTGTTAGCTCGACACTAGAGATAATGTTAAAGTGCATGTAAACGTGAGTATAAAGATGTAACATTATTAGTTAAAGCACACCTGAGCTCTCCTGTAGTTTGAATCCCTTGCTGGCAAACTCTTAGTGAAGCAGAAACTACACAGGAATCATCATGGCGACTTCCACAGATGAGAGCATTGCAGGTAAGTATATTGTTTTAGGATTTTTGGAGTGACTTTATGCCATTGTGACAGCTCACAGTTAAATTAAAATGTTATTTAATTTCTTTTAGTTTGTTTTTCCTTTTAGAGTTTAGGGGCACTTAACTTCTCAAGCAAAACAGAGTATTCAAATATTGTTATAATATTCTGCCCTTCAAAAGACTTACCTGTACAGTTGTAATTTCCCTTAATGTAATCCATTCTGAGCAAATGTCCTTCGAAGTCTCTAATGCTGAGGTACTACAGGTCCTATCAACATTCCCTTAAGTAACCTGTTGGAAATGCTCAGTAACATGGGAGACCTCCATACATATTTCATATGATGGGTGAATATATTCTTTTTATATTTAATATTTTTTCAATATTCACCATAAAAACTTCAGCAACGAAGTGTAAAGCATCCTGCATAATTTTGACTTAAAAATCTTATCTTCAGAGCCCTGTTGGAGAGATCACCCCTTACTTTACATCCTAGCAAGAGGTAAAGGGAAGTAATTAACTTGCATGTTAAAATATTAATGACCAATATAATGCAAAATTTCAACATTACTATGCAAATGCAGGCAAATGTGATGCAGATTGAAACTGAGCAGGTCAAGCACATCATCTGTACTTGATAGGCTCAGATTCAGCCTGCATGCATTTGCATGCTCATGTCGATTTTTTGGCATCTCATTGAACTTTTTTTTTTCTTAAAATTTAAAAAACAAAATTAAACAGTAGTAACAAAATAACAATCAACCAGCAGTACTGCAGAGTATCCAACAGGAATAGCCCAATACAGATCTGGTATGGTATGAATATACATAACACCTGCATACAGTCAATATTCCTGTATATTCCACTTTACAAAAAGATGTAAATGGTACTAAAGCCTCCAATAAGCCACATATATGAAGTTAAAAAGAGATAAATAAAGAGTCCAGGGTGCAAAACTTGTGAGACTGTATAGTGCTACAATGAACAAAACATACCGTATTGTTTTGCCATAAGATGCACTTTTTTAACAAAATAATCAGGAATAGTTAAGTTGTGACCACCTGCGGTCAACCACATATGGCTCTGCCAGTCAGGGCAGCAGGTGCGGAAACTGTCAGAGACAGCTTTCCTGCCTCCTTAACTCCTACTCTGCCCGTCAGAGCAGCTCCGGCCAGCAGAGTGGGAGAAAGCTGAAATATTTTGCTTTGATGTATAGGGTGCGTCCTATACATCAGAGCATCTTGTGAGCCAAAAAATACGGTATATTGTAATCAATAAAATCAGTAAACAAACAATAACAACATCTGGTCATTAAACTGTCATGTAATCCAATATCAATACAAAACTACTAACCTTCCACTGGAAGTGAGCATTGATCAATGCATGTCAATAGGCAATAGTATATTCTTATTGAGTGTTGTACCAAAGAAGGATAAAATAATTATTCTAACCTTCCCAGAGATCCCGAGACTTTTCCTGTCAAATATCATGCTGAGTGTTGGAAGATTTTCATTTAGTTTCTTAATTCTATTATATTCTTGTAACAGAAAGCATCTCCAAACGCTAAAGCATAATTTGGTTCTGGTGTCTACATTTTGCCCTGAACTTCTCTGGTTATACTTATGAGTGTTTCCCTGCTAATTTCTTCCCTAACAATTGATTTCTTATTGTGAGTGGCCTACAAAATGATTGAAAATACATACATGGTTTTTAATCATTTAGAACACATGGCCAGAAAATTGCATTGGGATGCAAAAATGCATGACATCTTCTTTAGTTTTACCATTTTCCTCATCATTCATCAAACTGTATCCTGTGTATTCTACTACTCTGATCTCCAAATCCAAAGAGGACTCTTTGTTATATTATCTAGTCACCTTTTCCTACATCCATTTCTGTCCATCCATCCCTGTTTCTTATGCACCTCATTACTCGTTATCCTATCTACACTTCTCCACTGACTCCATGGAACTGATTTAGATACCATAGTCAGGTGAAAATGTGTAAAATGCAGAAGCTGCATCCAAAAGCATTACTATCCATCACAAAAGGGTAAAGGTATATTTCAGTTTACACTTTTTTTGATAAGTTTCATCTGAGGATGAGATTTTGTGAATTGGAGATAACTTGAACATCTTCAGACATGGATTCTTTGCATTTAGAGTTTGGGAATATTTTATATGTAGATTAGTTTATATTTATGTATATGATAATGTAGATATGTGCATTCTGGTGCTTATGTATTTAGTTTAATGCTGCAAATAAAGACGGTTGAATTTTTCGACTAGCTGACTTTGTGAGCTGATTGCAAAGCCTCTGAAAATGGTATTATCACCAAAATTGCTGGAGATGTAGAGAAGGGTTGTGGAAACATTGGAAAAAAGTTTTCGACTTTCCAAATTTTTACATGACTTTGAACTTCGTTTATACAAAACTATTTGTGTTACAGCCACACAAAAATTTTTTTGTAGTATACCCCAACCCTTCTCTACATCTCCAGCAAGCTTGGTGATGATAGCATGTTCAGGGGCTTTGCAATTAACACAAAATCAACAAAATGGTTTAATATTTTAAAAAAAGATTTACCATCACTAGCTGCCTACCTAGATATTGAATAACTATATATATAATGATAAACGCTTGGAGGATATAGAAAGCATGCTGCAGTGGATTCTCACCTGGGTACTATTACAAGAGAATTCTTTTACAGGCTAGCATTGTTAATGTGCATGCACTTATTTAACATTTATCAAAATTGCTGGCTTAGAAAATGGTTATGTACAGAGATATTTATCTAGCTGAATGTATATTCAATCAAAAACAATATGTCTGCTCTTTGGTCCTACTATGCAATAATGCTGAACATCTGTTAAAAGTCTAAATAACTGTTTTACTACAAAACAAGGTTATACGCTATATCCCCATCAGAGGATTTGACATGTGGAAAAGTCGTTATGGCCGAAGTGATTTATTTAATGTCAGGGATTTAGTGACCCTCACTCCATAACTGGATGACATAATAATAGGATAATCTATACGGTATTGTGATGGTTTTACATTATGTTATTTAGGATTTCGTAAGCTAGCCATACACAGTCGGATTCCATGGCCGATCGATCACTTATCCGATCGATTCCGGCGATCTCAGCGGGAATCGGAGGTCCGATCGATCGGCCAATTAAGTCTGTCCGATCGCTGCATACCACCTTGTCCCAAGGATTCCTGGACGATTCCGTGTCCGATCGCTTACTTCCCGAATGGCAACTCCCCCTGATGTGTGCAGAATCGGATCAGAAAGACCAACATGTTGGTTCTCTGTCGGATCCGATTCTGGGCCCCCGAACGATCGGACGTGATCGGACGGACAAGGTGGGCTTCACGCGATTCCGGGACGATCGTTTCGCGTGCACGCGCCCGGAATCGATCGTCCCGGAATCTGATGGGAAACGGACCCGTGTATGGGGGTCTTTAAGTTTTTTCAGATCTGTTTTGAGTGATGTTCAGATATTTTTCTCTACCTGATATTTGCACAAAACTAGTGACATCACTGGCAGTTTGGTCCTCTGGAGCATATTCTGAAGTAGCCTCTGCATGTAATCACTGGCAATCAAGGCATGGCCTTATAGAACCTTTAAATGTATAAACTGTTTTTCTGGGCACCAATAGAGAAGTAGCAGTTCTTTAAGGTTCTGTCAATTCCAAGTTGGATCCTCCAGCGATGTTACTAGGTTTTTGTCACCAGTTTTTGTCACCAGTGTGACGTCATCACGCTGCTCTCCATCGCTCACAGCTCCGGCGGGCAACCTTTGTGTGCCGGTTGGCAGTTTGAATGGTGAGGCTAGTCCCCATTAAAACTAGTGTCATCAACCAGATACTTATGGACAACCAGATACTTACGGAGATACTTAGGGATCTGTCGCCCCATATAAGTACCCGCGATCGGTGGCTGGATTTGCCACCAACTGGCATCCCCAAGCATGCATGCACATCGGTCGGCGGCAAAATCTTAACTGCTAAGGTGCTCCATGATTTTTGAGCACCTCTCTAAGTAAACAATGTACATACACCCAGCCCTCCACAGGACTTAAAAGAAAGTACTATTTATCACAATATAGTACTGCAGTTATGACACTATAAGACACACCAGACCATAAGATGCAGCGCATAGTTTTGGAGTAAAACTTTGAAAAATATAACATATATTTCACATATAAAGTGAAAATACAGCATGTTCCAAAAAAATAGGTAGGACTGGACCAAGCAGTACTCACTCTATATTCCTCCAGGCAAGTGAAATGTCCTGTGTCAGAAGAGGGGTCTTGTGCAGAATGTACAGGGCTGAAACTTAACCCATGATTAGAGATGGTCTAATTTTTTTTTTTTATTCGACCATTTTGACGAGTTCATTGCGAAGCCCCTGAACATGGTGTCATCACCAAATTTAGAGAATGTAGAGAAGGGTTGGGGGTTTACTCCAAAAAAAGAATAACTCCAACACAAATAGTTTTTGCATAAATGAAGTTCAAAGTCAACTTAATTTATGCAAAAACTCCACGTGCTAGAGCAAAGACTTTTCTACATCTCCAGCAATTTTGGTGATGATACCATTTTCAGAGGCTTTGCAATCAGCTCGCAAATTTAGCTAGTCGAAAAATTTGACTACCTCTACCCATGATCACCTATTTACATTTGGGAGAAGAAACAAGCCTGTGTCACATATTTTTGTTTACTGCAATGCAGAATTTTTATGTAAATACACAACTCATGCTATCTAATGCTATTTTAACAGGTAAAATCTCCTTCTTGGCAGTGGCCTTTTAGCTTAGCTGGAGGGAATGGTACAAATTTACGCCTGCTTGGGATGCTATTGCTCCCAGGATGTTTGGAACTAAAAAAAAAACATATTCGAACTATAAGACATTAATTTTAATAGGAAAAAAGTGTGTCTTATAGTCTGAAAAATACAGTATCAGAACATTTTCTTCTAGTTCTTTACAGTTCAGACTGTAAAACGTTTGGTGAATAATTTCCTAAAAATTTATCTATACATGCATTACTAAGATAGAAATGTGGTACTTATAAATGTTTTATTATCTTCAATATGGCTAATTTGGGCTCCCCTGCATACATATGCACCCTTATTATTCAACTGTGAAATGCCAAAGCATTAATTCAGAGGTAATAATATGCCACTGCCAGCCCTATTCTGATCAGTGTAGGTTAGGTGTAGGAATTTACCATTTTTCTCTCCCCCCAGCTCTATACATTATGTTGCCCCTGCCCTTCCTTAATATACAACCCACATACAGAAAGCTAGATTGCCATGAATTTTGTCATTTGAAAAACCTATAAAATTGGTGAGCTGTTTGAACACTTTAGATAAGGTGAACAATAGCCCATAAGTAATATGCCAATCGGCATACATAAAAAGTAAGCAAAACATTTTCAGGGTTGTAATTGGCCAAAAAGGTAAACTTTAAAAAGCCAACTAAGGAGAAGTTTATATAATGTATAACCTGAAGGTAACATGACCTTATCTAAGGTAAAGAAATGCCTGTTTTGGAATCAAGTCAACATGTCAGAAAGGAGGTTGCATGAGGTCCTTTCTTAAGTGCAAGTTGTTCTGCATGAACTAAACAAAACAGTTATAAAGCCTTCCATACTGCTTGACATTTGTTAAATTCTATTTCCAGCCATGTAAACAAAAGACTCTTCAGAAGACCTTGGTTTCGTGCTTGGTTCTATAACATTTATGCAGTGCCAAGCTTCTCGGGTTTACCTCCTGGCAAGTGTAACTCAAGCTGTTGTCCAAGCAGCAAATCAGATTAAGGGCAGAGCAGAACATAATTTGTCTCCATGTTAAAGTACACATTGGTACAATTCAGAAAATACCTGAACCTATTGAGTTCAAGTTTAAAACAAAAATGTTATCATTATGTAGGAAGGCTGGTATGAAGCCCTGATACTAAGGCAATTACAATTTTAGCAGAAATTTTCTTATCATTATCACGATATCTAAGGGCTTGTTTTCATTATACGTCTGGACTTAGCGTCCCTCCGCTAAGTGTATTGCTTGGTGGGGATCCCGACATAGCACATAGACTTTGCCTGCTCGGTCGATGCTCTGTTTACACATCCGCCGATGCAGAAGCTTAACATACTCGACTACGTTCAGCCTTGCATCGGCAGAGCGGCTTGGCACAGTGAAGACTCAGCATCTGCCAAGCAGGTAAGTGTATGTGCTACGTTGGGATCCCTGCCAAGCAATACGCTTAGTGGAGGGGGTCCTGACGTATAATGGAATATAGCATTGAAGACATGATAATCTCATTATCACAAGCGAACAGGAAAAAAAGATATTGCTGACCTCCATTGGGAAATATTTGCTTGATTCAGTTATAGATATGGTCCAGATCGATGGCCGCTTCGAGCGCATGTGCACTCATGGCCATCTATCTGGCCCATATCTAATGCGGCCACCCCTGTTTTCGAGTGGGACCAATCAATCCCACTTGAAATCAGGGATATCGGACAAGACCGTAAACCATGGTCGATGTCCATAGCCTTGCATGGAGACCGTGGGTCCCCATGCAACACATCGGCTGAGCTAGAGACACAGCATTGCTGTGTCTCTAGCTCCTCCAATATTAGGCAGCAGTGTGATGACGTTATCACGCTGCTGCAGGGAACCTCAAAGGGCTCCTATATCGAGCCGTGTGTTACCTGCTTTAAGGCCCCCATAACCTTACAATCTTACCATTTAATTTTTGTACAATCAATTTTACTTCTACCAAAACCATGTAATATGAGGATCTTTCTAAACCTTTCAATCACTATGTATTCTATCATGGAGGACCCGGCACTACATAGTTGTTGGCAGATCTAATGGAAATTGTATGGAGTGATCTAAAGGTGTATGGGGGGCTTTAGTCACTAATGTTTACCAGCTATGCAGAGCAGGGAAGTCAAAGTACAGTAGTGAGTCATTACCCACATTAAGTTTATCAGTTTAATGAAGTGAAAAGTTTGATATGACAGCCTAGAAATAGTTTGCAGAATGTGCATTGCATTAAAAGAACAAACAGCAGTGTCCTATAGTTCTTTTCTCCTAAAGCTTTGGACTTTATATCAACAAAATACTTTGTAGGTGCATCACAATACAAGATGTATATAAGTTGTTTTTTTCCTATAGTTGCTGGAAAGGACTCTGGTGCATTTGAAATCTATTTAGCTGGTATCATTTGATAAAAGAAGGAGCATATTCTCTATTCCAACTAATGGTGAAAAATATTGGCTTTCCTAATAAACTACAGCTGCTATCCAACAACTTTTGTGCTAAATGACATGTCCCCTGCTGCGTGTTTTAATTCCTTCCATTTACAAAGCACAGTGGGTGCCACACTAGATAATACACCTTTAGGAAATTTTAAAAGGAAAAAAGGGAATCTTCAAATTCACTAAACTTTAACCAGTTACTAGGAATGGCATGTTTTTCCAGGAAAAGTAAGCTTTCAAGCATGAGATCAATTTCAGCTGATCAAATTGATCTTTCCTTAAATACTGGTCAGGATTTATTATAGTCAAGTTTGTATATTCATGTTTACCATTATACAGCCACTGATGGTATCTATTTCAATTACTAGTGCAGTTCACAAACTTTCGTTGCAGGGCCCCCCTTTTCTATTTAGGAACATTATCATGCCCCCCTCCCTATTCAAACACAGGTTATGAATGAAGGCCAGCACCCCCCTGGAATACCTTCCCGCCCCCCAGGGGGCCCACCCCCAGTTTGGGAACAATTGTACTAGTGAGAGTAGATCAAAGGTGTCACACTCAATCAAGGAGTGGGAAGAATTTAAGGACTTTTAAAAATTGAGGTTTTTCCTTCTTGTCAAATATAATGATGAATCTTTTATGTGGAAACAAACTAAACTTTTGCACACATTGATTTTGGAAAAAGCTAATCATAATACTATAACACATGTGAAATCAAATTTTAAATAAATGATACACCTGTGCATTTTAAAAGAAAAGAATCTCACGGGCCAAATATAATTAACTGCAGGACAGATTTGTCCCTCGGGCTGGAGTTTGACACACCTGGAGTAGATGTAATGAAGAAAACATGATGTGCTTGGTCTCTAATAGAACATTTTATGCTAAATTAGCTTTATGAACAGCTATTTAACACCAGGTCCCCGTATGGTGCACAGTTCTCATATTGTCAGGTGATGGTCTGTTATCATTATATACTTGTGTTGGACTGGCCTTCCTGCATAACATTTGCTGTTTCTGCCGTTCTTTGCACTGTGCTGACTCAGAAAGGAAATATTTTCAGTGTGCAGATGCTGATTCTTTGACAGAAGAGAGAAAAAAAGAAATGTCTTCCTTATATGGAAGTCAGAGACGTCAATGATAAACTCATTTTACTCCTGTTTATTCCATCTCCACCCATTAGCTGACACTGTTTACTGATGGAGGATACATGCTCCGGGTGGTTGTGTAGACTGTCATATGTTCAGATTATAATATGAGAAAAGGATTTATAAACAGAATATCATTAGATCACATTCTTAACCACAGAATATTACACAGTCAGCAAACTGCAATGTACTAGGCAAGGCAGCGGATAGAGTTCATAGTGAAAGAATTTAATTTTCTGTATGCTAGTTACACTCAAATCTACCAATCCATCCCTCCCTTGACCCTGTCTGTCCAGACAGGCCCGGAGCCAAAATACAGAGACCTAGGAGGAAAAAATGCATGATTGGAATGGTTTAGAAGGAGCTGGCATACTAATGGTTAGTACATCTTATAAACATGCTTAGTTATGTTATTATGATATCTTATGTTATTACTTTATCTTGTTCCAACTCTACCGGTCAGTTTAGTGTTTGAGGAGAACTCTCCACACTTCAGTCAGAGGATGGTGTGCATCGGATGGATTTATAAAACTGTAATTAATTCCTTTGTTTTCAGGTTTAAAACTTGTTACGGCAGCGACAGGGTTGTAAGGCCCTTGAAGGTGGTCTGGTCATGGAAAAGGCCATTGGAAGGCACCATTATAGGTACGGAGTCTCACCCTTTGTTAAGAATGTGAGAGTGCCAGCGAACTAATTCTGTAAGGTGCTTTATCTCAGGGAGTAACAAGCCTTCAAAAGATATTGGGTGAAAAGGTCACCAGTCTAGATGTCACCTGCTAACTCTGGGTCACGCTACACTATGGGCGTCCGAAAAGCAATGCAGGCAGAAAGACGTGACATTAGGCATACCATGGTCACTTTTTAGGCGTTCGTCCGATGGGAACATTCCTGAAACCCCCCAAGCGTCTGCACACTGTATGCAGGTGCCAGAACGCAGGGGAGGGGAGGTGCTTTCCAGGCTGCAACCTGGGAATAGTGTGATGCTGCCTAACATCTTCGCATGCATAGCTTTAAGACTTCAGCAAGCATGCAGAGCTTAAAGAAGTTGCATGTTGGTTTTGTCTTTCAACTATTTTTTATTACTATGTAATATGCTGGTGCTTCATAAATAAAAGTTAATACTAATACAATTAGTTTTATGTGCTGCATGAAGTGATTGCTTTATTTGATAAATACAGTGGGGGGGGGGGGGGG
>CM070032.1:162098437-162137662 GCA_036250615.1 Ptychadena robeensis
ACATAGACTCCCTGCCTCCCCCGGTCCCCCCTGTGGATCCCTGGTACCCGGCGTAACAAGCTGACACTAACCCCAACCACACCCTCCGCACTCCTCTGAGAGGTCTCTCTCTTCCCTAATCATCCATCACAAAGTCTGGCAGATGTGACGCAGATGTCACAATCCCGTGGGACTGGGCAGGTTCGATTTCCTACAGCCACAAGGGCACCTGGGAGAGATATTCCAAATGCTCTTGCGGCTGTATGATGTAGCGCCGAGGCACTACGTCAGACAGTGGAAGGAGCTGTCTCTTAAAAGGCATTGAGTAGCAATTACAATAGAAAAGTTGGCTATGACAAAGGTTTCCCTAAATAAGAAAGGGTGTGCAGCCAACGTTGGCTGCAAATCAAACATAGCTATTAACCAAAATGATTCCCTAGCAGCGCTCAGTTTGTGAATGTATGTGGTCTGACACTACACATGAATTTCTGTTGTTGATAAAAATGCAAACATGGCGTCCTATGGTAGTGCCAAATTTGAATTAATTGAGCTCCTCAGAATAGCCACTTCTTTCACTAATGTTTGTAAATGCAGACTGCATGACTAGGTGGTTGGATTGTAAACAGCTGTGGCAATGGATCTAAACAAAACACATGAATTTAGAGTTTAAAGGCTATAGTATATGTATATTTAACAAAAATACCATATTTCTCAGACTATAATGCACATTTTTTACCATTAGAATCAACCATTAGAATCAATGGGAAAGTGTCCCTATGTCTTATGATCCAAATATGTAAAAATATTTTGCAATATCTCTGCATCCCAGGGGACAGAAATGTGTTCTATTACCTCCAGCCAAGCCAATAAAAAACACTGCCAAGAAGAGATCTTATCTGCATTAGCACCATCAGTACCCATTCACACTTATGGAGAGACACATTTTACAATTAGATGGCATGCGTTGTCTATTAATATTTACATTCTGCATTACAATAAATACATTTTGTAACAAAGACTCATATATCCTGCCATATGTAAACAGAGTAAGTTGTTTGTGCCAGATTCTAAAATGTGTCTCTTCATAAGTTGGTCAGTGTGTTCAGAGAATGGATACTGCTCTTCTACAGACACATGCTAAAGTTTAAGCCCTGCAGCCAATACCTCCCTCCTGGCACTGTCCTTTTGGCTGGAAAAATTCAGAGTGAATACTGCATGGCCCAGTCCTGCATACATTGCTGGAACATTCTGTATATTCCCTTGATATCTGAATGGCTGTCTTTTTTTCCCTATTTTTCTTCAAAACTTTGGTATGATCCGGTGTGAAAAAGACGGTATCTGATTTTTGTTCTTTTCATTTAAGCAATGCATTTTGTTGGTATACAGACCATATTGAACATTTCTCCATTTATTGGTGGGTTTGTTCAATACCTAGTTCCCCAAGTTACTTTATCATATGCGCTGATAAAGCTTTTTTTAGCTTCCATGTCCCCTAAATTTAGTTTTTACACAAATTATGGTACTTGGCGGTTCCAGGTTACCAAAACTGGATGGACAGAAAGAAAATCTATTACCTAAGGGATAAAAGGGGAATAGGAAAAAAAAGACCTCAACATCAAAGGCAAAAAATCGGGTCAGTGACAGGAATGAATGAAGGTCAGTAGATATGGGAATTGTAGACATCAAATGAGAAAAGTAACACATTTCTCTTGAGGTAAGGGTCATTCAAAAACAGATGTGGACCGGCACTATCCAAACACTAAGGATATATGAAGTGCTGTGGAACATGAAAGATTCAGGTAAAATATATTAAGTGTAAAAACTTTGTTTAGGTTGGGACTATAAGGACAGTGTCTGCGTGCCTTCTGTTTATAAGACAGCTCTTCTACCCTGACACATAGTGATAAATGAGTCTCAGAAAACAACTTCTTTTCCTGGTGAGCTCTTAGGAGCATGTAGGAGAGATTACTGAGAGGGCTCCAGCTGTTCTGCATCTGTTTTACCACAAGATTAATTAAATAAAGTTAAGTTACAGTAATTTTTATTGGTGGAATTTTTTATACAGACTAGTTATAAATAAAGACAGTGTAAAACATGCTAAAAACACAAACAAAGCCTCACATGTTAATGTTGCGATGAGCTTAAACATCTCAAATAACACTATCATTATGTAACAAAATGTATAGTCCAATACACTACCAGTGAGTGTGATTGGAATTTGCTGTACTTTGGTGCTGGAATCTATACTGAGTGGATGAAGACATCTGGTTTAGATACATTTAATTTTTGACTGGAGGAGAAGATAATGTGTGGCCTGGATTAGAATATAAAAGGCCTGTGAATAGTTTTAGGTAGTTAAAGGAGAGGTGGACATATGCTTCTTTTTTAGGGTCCTTTCCCACTAGATGCATTGTGGTGCGTTTTTATTTTTAACGCATACGTTTTTACAGTACTGCGTTTCTCATGCATTTTTTATAACACCCTAATGTCTTATGCATATAGTGTGAAAGGGCCCTTTGGGTTTATATTCTCCCTCCCTCAGACTTGCTCCTACCTTTGCCACCTTCAAAAAAGCTCTAAAAACCCACCTCTTCAGCCTCTCCTACCCATCTTCTTCCTAACATCACCACCATGCCAGTCCCATCCCCCCCACCTATTGTATACCTTGTTCCTCAACCTATTAGATTGTAAGCCCGTCCGGGCAGGGTCCTCTACTCCTCCTGTGTCATTACCTGTACCTGTGTGTTATACTGTGTTGTATCTCCACTCTAATGTATTGTACAGCGCTGCGTAATATGCTGGCACTATATAAATAAATGTTAATAATAATAATATTCCCACTTTTAAGTCATGTTTTGAAATTCCTCTCTATAGGTGTAGTTGTTATATGTTAAAAGAGGGATGTTGGTATATACATAAATTACAAACCCATAATCTCTCCTCTCAAATGGAATCCACATGTTTTGAAATTGTTGGGGGAGGTATAAACTGCCACCTGCTTCCATTAAACAGTTCAGTGAGATGAGTATTAGCATCATTCCCCTTCAGCATAAGCA
Organism: Ptychadena robeensis; assembly: GCA_036250615.1. Lineage (NCBI taxonomy): Eukaryota > Metazoa > Chordata > Amphibia > Anura > Ptychadenidae > Ptychadena > Ptychadena robeensis. The sequence goes on from CM070032.1 coordinate 162,101,473, forward strand.
GTAGACTTCTTGATAGGCTATGGATGTGGTGTTCTCCAATAGGCAGCAGTGTAAAATGAATTAATGGAATGATTAAAGAAAAGTCAGAATATTTGAAGAATATTAAAATTTGGTCAGTTTGTGGCCTTTGAGGACTAGAGTTGGATACTCCTGTGAAGAGACATAGGGGAGGGTATTGATAAAGCAATGGCAGCAAGTAGCCCAGGCCCAAAATACAACTAGTTGATCCTTTATGTCCCATCAGCCAAAAATACCAGTTTCCCTTTTTTTGTATTCTTTGTTGCAATGGCAAATTTACAAACACACATTATAAACATGTACTTGATTCAGTTATGGCAGCATAGCATTTTTCAGGTGTGCTTCCTGATGGCATCAATGATGTAGTATACCACGAAATATTTATCAGAAGCCCATATAGCAACATGACATGGGAGGATCAATGGGCAATGGGTACAGAACCCTTTACTGTTAAACCATTCATAATGCCATGTCGATTTTTACCTATTGTAGTGTGTCAAGGATAGATAGATAGATAGATAGATAGATAGATAGATAGATAGATAGATAGATAGATAGATAGATAGATAGATAGCGCCGGATGCACTGAATTTCAAATCCAAATGCAGGCAAACAAACTCCATATATGTATTTATCTGATGTTTCCTTGGAGTTATTTTTTCCCTCCTCTACGCCACTTAAGTAATTTGGCTAGATGTTAGCATCTTGAAGAATAGGAGGGCCCCCAGAAATGATAGCACATGGAGTGGCTGCATTAACCAAAATATTACAAATGTCTGATATTTCCTTATGTTTGTATTAATATGACAATTGTTCTGCCATATCAGCATAAACACTGTGCATTTGTTTAATATATAATGCCTGTGGATGCTATTGTCTGTTGATCCCTTTTACCCAGTACATTACTAATACAATGCAGCCAACTAAATTGCATCTTCTATAGCCCTGACATTGGCATTGTCAATGAACTCAGACTTTATGAATGAACATTAAATTATTTAAATAAGTAAAAAAACATTTGTCTTGTAATGTTCCCATTGCTTCACTTCTATATAAGTTCAGAAGCAACCCACTAGGTGGCAGGATTTCTCTGTTCTGATTCTGGGAAAAGTTGTGTTGCTTAAAAGTTTGTTGGACTGGCTACTTTTATCCAAATTTAGTAGATGTTTGTATGTTGATGAATTGCAAGCAGATAGCCTTTTTCTTTCGTTCTAGTAAATCAAAATAAAAGTATTTCTGCAATGACAGCAAAAGGTTTTTAGACTAAAGACACAGCTTTTCAACACCTCCATCCATAGCTGACTGTGAAGAATGCATTCCAAATAGGTGACAATTTGGAGGTGTATACATGAGGTTTCAAATTAGCACTCTAAAGGAGCTAATCTGTGTTCCGTTAAGCAAAACAATGTGCAACTCCTCTTCCCTGCAAAGACATGTTAACTTTGCGTAGGTTTGTCTAACTGAGCTGTCTGTATATGTTGATAGGATGAGTTTCTGAAATTATTTGATGTATTATTTTATGCTTTTTGTATAGTGTCATGTGATTCCTGTTTTGAAGTTGGAATTGCATGCCGTTAAAATAACATTAAGCATGGTCTCAATGTAAACATTACTACATTTGTTAGTTACGGTACCCCTGGGCTGTGTACATAGCTGTTACCTATTTGGAAGCTTCATAACATACTGTATCTTTGGGCATCAAGTTGTTTGGCATTATCTGTGCTCCATTAGAAAACATCTTGTGTATGAAGAATCAGTACGGTAATTATTTTCTGACAATTTGACATGAAGAATTCCCAGTACTCAAGCATGATCAAAGAGTTGCATGCGGCGAACATAAACACAATCTCTGATCTAAATCTGAGATACATTTGAAGGTTCTCTGATCAAGGAATGCACTCCTGTGATGAGAGTTTTGCACAAGATATATATTATTCTGCCTAAACCTAAAAATAGAAACACATGGAAAGATCTTATATTATGGATATAATATGTTCTATGTCTTCCTTAACTGATAAAACCAATAAAGGCATACATCTTACCTTGGACACATGTAGTATTTCATCGTACTCTTTCCCACCTTGCAACCTGAAGCCCCAGGGTGCTCCTCCACTCATTGTAACGCAGATATAATCCCCAGTGCCCATTTTCCTTGTCTTCTATAAATTCCTTATTTTGGTGGTGAGGGAAAGTTCTGCTAAGTTAAAGCTGACTGATGTACTTGGTCAGACAGCAAGCAGATCTGAGCCTGCACAGCACTCCTCTGATACTTGTTGCACATTGAAATGTGGTGTTTCAGGAGGATGGAAGAGATGTAGACAAGTCCAAGGATCAGCCCACTGCATCGTCATAGGGAGAGCTCCATCCTCCAGCCCCTGGGAAAGCATCAGTGTTCTTTTTCAAACTATTAACACCAGCCCACTCATGCTGCTTTAATCTTTAATAAGAGGAAAGGACTCTTAGAATTTGGCAAAAACAACGTTATTGTGTAATACGTACAGTAAGAGGAAATATCATGTTACATTATTAACTTCAAAATTATGAAAAAACATTAAAAGCAATTAAATACATTTCAGCTCACAGCTTCTTAAATGATAGGGTGGGAATTTGTTTTCGTTTGTATTTACGTAGCATAGATGTAACCACCCTTCAACAGTAAATTCAACCTTTGGAGAAGGTGGTTTTCAACTAACTATTTTCGAAGCATATAAATTCTTCAAGGGTTAAACATTATTATAACACCTGTAATTATAAATGGCGTGTCTCAACTGTCCTAAGCTAGCCATACGTGCATCAACTTTTGCTTGAACAATCTTCGATACGGCCTGTGCAATTGAAATATGGACTTCAGTCTAAAATAGATTGATGGTACTAACACACAGTGTAATTGATTCACAATGATCAATTGTTTTCCAAAAGCCTATGCATGCTCCATAGTACAATCAAATATACATCCATCAAAATACCAAAACTGTCAGATACTTAAATGATCAACTGAATTAATTTTATTTTTCCCAGAGTACTACTTTAATGTTTTCAGGTCTGCACTGCAGGCAAGGCATGCCAGTTGAATTCCCATCTTTTACTATGAAGCCATGCTTTCCAGCCTCTTTGAAAGCTTTTCTACCCAACCCATCTAATGATGGTGTCAACCTGGACAATGCAGAACCAGCAGTCCTGCACTATAATGGAAGATACCAGTACCCCACCTACAGTCTGGAGCTTTAGGCAGCACAGTAAATTCACAGGTACTTTGTTATTTTCCATGAGCTGTAAATGAACTCAGGCCCAGGGAAAGCTACAGGATTTCTAGCTCATGCTTATATATGGTTTTTCTGTTTTAATGGTAGAATTTTAACTTGTATATGGGAATGCAATTATACATGCAATGATATACTGTGTTCATAGACATCAGTCTTCGAAAAGATTCCACATAAGATTCCAGAGCTTATGCAGTGATTGAAGACCTCTTCCTTTGTTTTCCAAAAAGAAGCAACATCCATGTGCCCAAACAGTTCCAGTTTAAGCAAGAAAAAGAAGAAGAAAGGGCACATGGATGTTGCTTATGTTTGGCAAAGAAAGGGACAGACCTTCAACCCTAGGAACAGAGTTCCCACAGTTAAACATGGTGGTGGGAGCATTATGATGTGGGCCTGTTTTGCTGCTACGCGTACAGGGAGCCTGATTCAGGTGCATGACTTGACTTGAAGAAATGTATGTTGACATTTTGAAGGATAATCTGCAGAAATCTGCTTGTAGTTATAGCTTAGGTCATTGTTGGGTCTTCCAACAGACAAGACAAGACAATGACCCAAAGCATACATTGAAATGAGTCCAACAGTTCCTCAAAATACCAAAACCAATATCCTAGATTAGTCTGCACAACAATGCTATTAAGAATCTGTGTCGGGTGCTCAAAGTGAATGTCCATGCTGGAAACCATGCGATTTGGACAAGCTGGAACAGCCAGGTGACCTGTTGTCAGCCTAGTAAAGAATTACGCTAAGAGAATGTTATGGCTCAGAACAGGTACACTATTGACTATTAACTGAGTGTATCAATAAAATATCCTAGTTGACTTTGTTTTTATATTTTATTTGTTTCCAAATTAACAAACAATTGTTGTTAATGGTCTTTTTCATAGATAAATCAAAAGTGTTGTGTAAATTTATAATGGAGCTAATCATTTTGACCTCAAGACAAAAAGCTTGACTATAATGAATGCTTCAAGTGTGTTATCAATTTTAGGACAAATGTATCTGACAAAGTATATCAGTGTTTTTCTATCTGAAGTGATTTTTAAAAAAATCTGCTTACCATTTCATCATTGTAAACTGGATACATTAGTGTGTGTGTACCTCTTTCCACACTCATCAAAGGCAAAGGAGGTTTTAAGCTCATTCCTTTGCATCCACCTATATAGGGGCCAGTACAACATGAGGGACAGGAATGACAGCTACGCTCTGACAGTTGAGGGTTCATATATTTTACTACTTAAAAACAAAGTAGAGCATCTTAAAAAGCAGTGCCAAATCAAGTGAGTATGTCTTATTTAAGGTGGGCATGGTTCATTAGGGTTGCTTATATTAATAAATATACAGTAATCAATTTATAATAAACATGGTCAAACAGAGACAGATATTTTTAGCACTGTTAATATATATACATCCAAAACTACAAAAACATTTAAATAAGTTAAGCAAAAACTAAAAATCTTCAAATATGAAAAACACCAAAACCAAACTACTTTGTATTGTTATGAAGCATTTATGACCAATTCCTTCAACTAATGTTGGCAAGCTTCATTGGTCAAAAAGATCAATGTTCCTGCTTCCTGCTCAAATTGTTAGGTTGAAATACTGATGGGTTAAAATTCTGCAGAAAGATTTAAACGTTTCCTCCGAAAGTTGGATACATTTATTCAATAGAATTCAGATCTTACAAACTTACAATGTCCCCCATTGTAATTTATTCATTGTAATGTCCCTCAAAGTCTGCATTGGGTGGTCTATGGGTCCCAGCTATGGTTGAGCAGAAGCACTCGCTCATATTGCTTAGCTCTGGCTGTGTTCCCTTATGTCAGTGGTTCCCAAACTGGGGAGTGGTTTGAATGAGGAGGGGGTGGGGGGCTCAAGAATGTCCCTAAATAGAAAAGGGAGGCCCTGCAAGAAAAGTTTGGGAACCACTGCCTTATGTAAACATGAACATGGGCTCAAGTAACCTGTTGGGCATGCGCAGTAATGTGACAAATTTGTCCCACACTACTGATCATGTCTGTACAGTTCAACTGGCAGCTAATGTTGATCAACGTGACCACAGGTGAACTGTATGGGTATGCGCAGTAGAAATTTTTTTTTTACTATGCTACTGCACATGTCCTTAGCTGCAGGTGACATCTAAAGACATGTGCAGTATTGTGCATGCCCAACAGGTTACTTGAGGGCATATTGATATTTACAGTCAAGTACCCAGCCTGGGCTTAGAGCGAGTGCTTTTGCTCAACCCTGGACATGAAGTGCATTACCACTGGAGACTTTGAGAGACATCTGCCCACAATGGGCTGGGGACATTTTTATAATTGTGCAGGTAAGTCTGTTGAATGGTAGAATTTAACAAAAAAATACTGTTTTAGTTCTAGGATTTCCATTTAAGTATTTAGGAATAGGTAAGAGTTGTGGGTGACGTCTGTACTCATTCCATTCCATTTTTATTTGTAATCATTTGTTTCATTTTTACATATAGAAATTTATTATTTCATTTCAACTTTTTGACCATCTCTATATGCCGCTTGTTGAATAACTGCATCTTACAGTTCACCTAACAGAGAATCCTCCAAGAACTGTGGTTTTACTATTAGAAACAGCATGCTACATACAGTAATTGTAGCTGGAGACGATCTGTTTTGATTGCCTCTGGGCAATATATAGTGTCTGTTTGGGTGTCTGCATCTGTTAGCAATACCTGCCTGAATGACGGCTACTTTCTCACAGACACAGAAGGATGATGCCGGATTGTCCATCCCCTCTTTTTTCATAGAACATAAGTGGCATTGTTTGTACAGTGCATTCTTTGAAATAATCATTAAAGATTATTTCTAGTGACAATTATTGCATGTGTGTACATACCTTAAGCCCCCCAAACACGTAAGATTTGTACCCGATTTTTCGGCCGATCGACCGAAAAATCGAATACAAATCATCCGGGCACCCTTTGTGTGACGTCACTTACTTTGGACAGAGATGCTGGTCCATGATTCCCCGCTCTCTCCCCGGCTCTTTCTGTGTACGGAAAAAAGCGACACCCCCTCCATTAACATGGAGGTCTATGGAACCGCCCCCCCCCCGCCCCCTTTTCGGGGTCGGAAGAACTCTGTGAGTCGGCAGCATAGCAGAAACGCTGCAGGCTCACGGAGAGATCCAAGATCAAGATCATACTGGCTTCAGGCGCCCAGGAGGTCAAACCAATTTATGAATTACGGACATATCCTTAATGTCTTAGATCGATTTGGTGGCCGGTTGCGGCCCAAATTACGCTTTTAAGCACTACGGTCGTTCGGCTGAAAAATCTGGTAAAAATCTAAGCGTGTATGGGTGGCTTTACACATACAGTACAATAAGCCCCAATCTTTATACTTATACATACCTTATCTAAGTATGTCTGGATGTTATTATAAATAAATGGATAGCATAATAATTTTCACTTTCATACAAACTTGGCATCATATATCTGCAATAAGCTGTGTGCTAAAATGCTACATTCTTTTTTATTTTATCAGTCTCTCTACAACATGTCTGAGGGCCCTTTCACACTCCCTGAGCTGCAGTTCAGTACCACAACGCAGTGCTGCTTGCCTTAATGCGAGGTACACAGGTTTTTATACAAACCTTTCACACTGGCCTCACATTTGAATTTATGATAATGTGCAATGCAGATTTGCAGGTGCAGCACAATCGTCTGTGGTAGACGCAAGCACAGCCCAGTGCAAAACACAGGGTTAACGGACATGAATAACAGACATGGTAGATCTACCGCAAGCACGTCCGTCACTGGCAACAAAACAATACTGCAGCCACAGTGTGAGTGTGAAAGGGCCCTAAAACATACAATGGACCCTTGAGTTACAACTGGCATGGCGTAAGACCTACTTGAGTTGCAGCCATAAACTTAGAATATCAGAGAAGCATTTCTCTCACAGTCATCTTTGCTTTGAACCCAATCTGCAAAAGGCTACAGACTCTTCCAATAAGTGAGAGAGATGACACCCGCAGATTGTTGATGTTCTTATGGAAGGGGAACTCCCTTTCCAAACAATAACCACCTTCCATTTTATCCTCTGTTCCTAAGAGGCAAACATGTCACCTTGAATGGCGATTACACATTTTTGTTTCTGGTAAGCTAGGCTCATTTTAACTTTTTGGTGAGAACACCAGGATAACTATTGGTTTCTGATCATTTACACATATTATAGACAGTTTTTTTAGTATGAACTGGTTAAGTAAGGCATACTATAGGAGGTTCAGAACACATTTTGTATATTCTTATTATTTCTTATGAGAAAATAGTCTTGGCTTTTCGTAGTTATTCGTCGTTATTTAAGGGTCCACTGTAGATGCATTTTGCATGCTCTCCTTACACTTCAGTAGGGTTGGCAAATTCTTCAAGAAAAAGTTCTCCTACAGAAACACTTGACGTGACGCACATCATCAATTTGATTAACTGGGTTGGTACAAATCAATGAGTTTCTCTATTTACCTCCTGGGCATTACAGGCTTATTGCGCCATTTTTCATGGCACAAAAATCCACTTCCAGGGCAATTGTGGCAGAGTACTGTGTAGTGATTCCCTGCTGTCCTACTGGTTCACTACACACTGCTGCCCCCTCCATTAACATGGCAGTCTATGGCGCAAACCCGCCATGGCGTAAAGTGCATTGACTCGGGGCTGGAAAAGCGCATTGAGCCTGCAGCTATGCAGAAATGCTGCAGGCTCACAGAGAGCCGCAGACTGCTCCCAATCTCGGCCCAGGCGGTTAAGTTAACATTTTCCATTTTAAAAAATACATATCAGTAACAAATAAAGCTCACAGACTATATATTTCACCATTTCTAACACATGTGAGTCAGGTTATAAAATTATGGATGATTCTACTATAAAGTTAATCAGTTTTAAGGTTCAGGAGAAACTATTATTGACTTTCTCTGGTAATAACTTAGGGGTAAAATATTTCTGTGCAACTGTTCTAATATGGTACCAGCGGAATGTCAGTCCAATCACATCAAAGGGCATTTTTGGGATTTTGCAGGCCAGATATGGGATGCCACATAAACATGCAACACATTATGCTTGCACCCATTGCAGAGCACAGGAATGCTCTGTGCCTCTGAAGAATGCCATGTTTAAAGTATTCCTAGTATATAAAATTCAACTTTGTTATGTATAGATACTAATTTAGAGAAAGTTGGGACACATTTATGATGTTGTTAAGCAGTTCTATACTGTAATATTATTCTAACCTTATTTACACCACAATCCTTTGTGAATTAAATGCTGCCCACCTAGAGCGATCTATTCGGTTCCAAGAAAATTTCAGTCAAACAGGGATCCAACGAGTTGGTAAATCCCCGTGTGCTCCCTATTACGTATCAGCCAAGAATTGATTGCACAAAGTGGTGCCCATGGAGTCGCCAAATGATCATTTGCCGTTTTTTGCGGCACTGTGTTGTGAACGATCATCAGGGCCGTTTTTACTGATAGGCAGTTGAAGCCATTGCTTAGGGCGCCACATTAAAGGGGGCGCCAAAATGGCAAGAAATGGCCAAGCATTTGACAGCTCCTTCCCCTTGCCCCAGGCGCCCCTCTTCGCTCTCTCTCTTCCTTCTGCTCTGTGTCTCTGGCCCTCCCCTGCCTGTGCACGCCGGCACCGCCTCCCCAACCACCCCATTGGCTCCATCCTCTTTGATTTACGTGTATACCATTAGCAAGGGGAGGCAGCCGGTGCGTCCATTGGTGGAGGGGCTCCCGCGCCCCACCCAGCCTTCATCGTGGGCTGCAGAATCCACATGGATGACGAGCAATAAGAGCACTTTGTATGTGGCATAGCCTGGAAAGTCAAGCAATTCCATTGAAACGTTCTTTGTCTGCTCTGTCAGCAGACTCTAGGCTAGGGGGCCCAGAGCAGCAATAATACAACACTGCTAAACAGCCCTGGGACTCCTGGGGGCTATATGACAGGCTGCCTGATCAGTATGCAGCCTCTCCTCACTGTTTTTTTCGTACTGCTTCTTGTGATTATGCTTCCTGTAGCTCCTCCCACAAATACATCCTCCCAGCCAATAGAAACGCAGGACAGAGCACACCTCCCACTCTGCAGCTCTGCTCTAGAATCTAAATTAAAAAAAACCTGTGTGACACTCGATTAGATATTGGCTATGTTATGTGCTCACACTCTCTGCATTTATTCTGCCTGGGTAGCCATTAGGTAGGGATGCTGAGCAGTAACCCCTGGCAACAGGATGCAGGCTAAACTCTGCTTCTAAACTCTCATCATCATCACTTATGTATTACAGTGCCCGGTATTAGGAAGTCATGACATCCAATGTAGGAATGTGATCTAATGAGTAAAGGTCAGGGAATGGACCTATGTGTGATGTAGGGGACTGAATAATGGAAGTGGATATTTCTCATGTACCAATGTCCCATCTCAGTGCTGAGCTCATCACAAAACTTTTGGACAATAGCGGAGACGTTTCCTGGATTCTCGGATAACTATAATATACTAAAGTCAAAATAATGTTTCTGCTTTTCACACTTTGGACATTTGCAGGAAAACTTAGTGTTAACCTGCTTTTAATTAGGATATGATGAATTCCCTATGCACAGCATACTGTTGTGTGTGTAGTCCTCCTGAGAGAGACTAAAGACGATATGGCACATTTCAGTTTTTCCTTAAGTATACTGCATACAGTCAGTAGTAGCCAATCATCTATGGCCACTAGCCATCCTTTACTACTTTCATAGCTGCGATATATTCAATCAATATAACTGTTGGTACCCAGAGCAGCAATAATACAACACTGCTAAACAGCCCTGGGACTCCTGGGGGCTATATCTAAAAAAACAAAACCCATTGTTATCTCAATAAAGAAGCCACAGCATGGCCTGGGAAGATGCCAACATCTTGCATCCAAGGCCCTATGTGGGGAAGCAGCGGACACCTCAAAGAGATCCGCTTGAGTTCACTAGTCTACAGGGAGTATCAGGGAATATGTGCGTACATGTCTCCTGCGTGCTGGAGGGAGGTTTAGGGGTTTGGGGGGGGGGGGCACCACCAAGAAAATCTGCTTAGGGCACCAAAATGGCTAGAATCGGCCCTGACGATCATTGATTATTCATTGATCGCATATGAATCGATGTGTGTATGGCTACCTTTAGATGGACAATAATCTCTTTGACAAATGTAAACCAAAGCCTGCCTTAGTAATGGAACATGTGAGAAATATCAAAAGTGACAAAACATTTCAAATATTGGCTTGAAATATATTTTACATTTGAATTTACATAAGATTTTATATTTAATTGACATTAGTTTTGGACTAAAACATTCAGATGTAAGATGAAGAGGGATTTCACCTTTCAACATGACAATGATTCAAGCAAACTGTACATCCAATTCAATCAAAGAATTGTTTAACCAAAAGTAATATAAACTTTTGGAATGATCTGGTCCATGGGTGGGAAAACTTTTTGACTCATGGGCCACATTGACTTCTTAAATATGATAAAGGAGCTGGACCAACAGCTTGTAATGGCTGACCTGCCATATATGTGCCAATGTCATGCATCGCTGGCATCACTAATGAAGGTGGTGATGTGTACTATGCAATGTGTGAAAGGAACGTTGTTATCTTTTAAAATTTCCTGCACTTAATCTTTGCAATGAGCAGAGATAATTCCTAGAAACTGTTGCCGCCATGAGGATGCGCCCACAGTGTCATGATCACATCACTGCATCGTCCCCAAAGCATCGTTTGGAGACCTCTAGGCATTATGTGTACTCAATATAGAGAACAAGCAGAGGGGAGCATCTTTTCAACAAGGTAAGGGTCTAAGTTTGCCCACCCCTGGTCTAGTCAATGCTGAATCCAAATAGAACATTTATGGGGTGCCTGAAGAGAGTGGTGCAAGCAAGATAACCCCACAATCTGACAAATTTGGATATGAAGTTATCAAAAAGAAAACACTAAAAAAATGGCAAAAAATTAGCCATTGATTAAAAATATTTAGATTGTACATTTAATTTATGAATCAAATATCCTGCTGACAGAAAAAAGGCAAAAAACGAATACAACTTCTAAAGCATTTGGGAACATATTATATAGTATGTTATTAGGTTTCAGTTTCAGTTAATATATTCTATATATTCTAGAATCATGCTTCAGCTATGTAATTCAGTACAATGTACTTTACAGGCTAGAACTATGGATATTTATAAGCCTGTAAGGCACACCTGCATTGTCATTTTTAGAAGTTCCATTTCCTTACTAGTTTCCTATGCCATAAAGAAATGGAAATATATATGGCCTGTGATAATACTGAAATACATTATTGTATTTAAAAAGGTTTCAAGGGAATACATTTTTTTCAGCTAGGTGATTTCCCATTGGCATTTAAAAAATATATGTTTTATGATGCTTGCCATCATATCAGCAACACTTTAATTATTAATATTGCCAAAAGTCCAACTTGGCATCATTGTAGAATTTCCCCAGAGTAAAAGGCTAGTATTCCTTTTAAAGTATGAAGCATAGTATGAGATCTTTATTGGTTCTTGGTTGCTTTCCATTACTTACTCATAAAAAAAGACAATTATCCCCAAAATAACTTAGAACTACAGAGTATCAGTTTTAAGGATTGGTGTTGTTAAACATTAGAATAAGGAATAAAGCACTTTCTATAACCCAGCAGCTGAATATGGAGTCGGTTTAAGTAGTTGTCTCCATGATGAAGCATGGTGGTGGCAGTATCATATTTGGGTTGCTTTTCTGTAGCTGAAACTGGGGGACTTTAGCTAAAGTTAACGATATTACTAACAGTCCTACATACCAGTCAATTTTGGGCCAAAACTATGAGATGTGTGCTAGAAAAATGAAGAGGAACTACACCATTCAGCATGGCAATGAGCCCAAGCATGCATGCAACTCAATAAAAGAATGGCTTTACCAGAAGAGACTTAAAGCGCACCTAAACTTGCATAATGAATTTCAAATAATCTGTCAAAAAAGATCAAAACAAAACTTTTGTGGTCGCTTACACAGGTGGCTGTCAACTGCATATTAGCACAACTAACCGGTAAGCGTGGCATTAGTCGTCTGCTGGTCAGTCTTGAGCATTTGATCCCGCTTGAACGAAATGCTGATTGAACGGGGATGCAACGTGTTGGTAAATCCCTATTTGATCGCCATTATTTTGTGAAACAAGTCTAATAGTAATCATTTTAATATGTGGCCAGGTCCTTTAGAAAAGGAGGGTCAGATTGAGAAGAGAGTCAAAGGTGGAGTGTAGAGAAGTAAACCTTTTCTGCAATAAAGGTAGTAATCACTGGAGATCATGAATTCTCGTAATTATGAATTTGTTGTGAATATTAGGTGATAAATTTGCAGTATTTTGCAAATATTGCTTGTGCTGCTCATCACTATATACCAACAACAGAAAAAGCTTACCTGCTCCAGGGGAGCCTGTGCTGTCCTTCCACATCGACATCCTGCATGCTTGTCACTGGACCCACCCCCCTGAAGGCAAGACAAATCACGCAAATTAATTTGTTTTTGTGCTTCAGTCATTTTTTTTATACATGCATTGATTGGTGAATATACAGGAGCAGAGGATTGTGGTGTTTATACAGAGGTTATAGAACTGCACTGGTTAGCTTGGGTTACAAAGGGGAAAGGAGTGGATTATAGGCCTATCTAAACATAGCCATAGCCATACACACATCAACGTTTGCTTGAGCTTTAACTTACATTCTATCCATTTTGCAATTTACATATCATCTTTCAGTCTAATATAGAGCAATAGTACCACCACACAGTATGATTGATGCATAACCAATTCCTTTCCCAAGGCCTTGTGGAAAACCAGATAAGTGTACAATTGAATGTTTTTATTCATTCTTTCTGCAGGTCAACCCATCATTAACATACCATATATACTGACCTGAATATAAGGTATACTAGGTATCTAATATTACCAAAAGAAATGGAAAACAAAATGACTCAAGTATAAGCCTAGGGTAGGAAATACAGCAGCTAAGGCACAGAAACACTAATAAATGCGCTTTTGTTTAGGGATGTCACTATTTCAAAGCTCCTAAGTTCTTGCAAAGTCCCTAAATTTATCATCACCAAAGCTGGGTTGTAGGAAAGTATTGCTCTGGCTTATTTAATTTCTATTAATAATAAATAAGTTCAAAGTTAAGTCGACTTCAACTTGACTTTGAACCCCTTTTAAACTGTTTTCATCTCTTGACTCGAGTATATGCTATAACATCATACTTGTGTATATATGCAGGGCAGCACAGAAGTGGTACGCTGCTACACAGGAAAAATTTAAAATAGCAATGCGTAGCTGCATTATTGTTACTATGTGCATCTGGGTAACCATTAGGAGGTATTCATGGTCCGGTCGCAGCTAACGGGGAAGCTTAGATGTCAGGAGGGTCACTATCAGAAATTTCGGGGCCCCATACAAGGTAATTTTTTGGGACCCCCTACCACTAGCACCCCCGGGTCTGTGGGCTCCAGAGGATGGCTTTCTAGGGGTGCACATTACTTTCTTAGTGAGCTACTCTGATGAGTACCAGGAGATGGTGTTTGGTACTCACCCCATATGTAGGGTGGTCTTCCTCACTGTCTTCCTCACTGTCTCCTGCGTCAGCTTCCTGCATGGTAGATTCTGCTGCAGATGGACCTCCCTGTTAATTGAGCGTCCGATAAGCAGTCTCTATCCACAGGTCAACAGCTGGCTTTGGGTCACATGTAACTCTCACAGTACAACACTATTTGAACCAATGCTTTTCTCTTATCAGATTTTACTCTTACAAGTTTGGGCCTAACTTCACGTCCGTTATTGGATCCACTGGGTTCCGTCAAGCCTCCATTGCATTTCTATAGACGTGGATGGCTGTATCAACATCAAACAACAGAGGCTTGGGCCAGCGGATCCGGGGCTCTGGCGAGCTGCGTAGACAGCCCTGTCAAAGACCCATTGCCACCGTCAATGGGTGGCTTGTGTTAAAATTCCTGCGTTCAACACAAGGATTTTTTGTGGACATGGAGCTAAGGCCTTACATATGCCTACTCCCTGACTTTCATCCCCCAGATCTCCAACACCCTTAGCGGTCCAGTCTTTTTGTTGGGGATTAGTCATTTACATTCCTAATTTGGCACCACTATCTGCAACCTTTTATAGTTATTAATGTTTCCCTGTGTTTATCCATGGGACATAAATTGTATACAATTAACACTTTTATAGTAGTGTATACATGATAAAGAGATGTTTTTGTATGTGTTCAAGCTTTAATCTCAATCTCCCTGCAATACCAATTTCAGCCACAATATCACTAATGAGCACTTGTCGTCAGAGTAGCAGCACATAATCGGCTACTTTCACACAAGTTGGGGAGGAGGAGAAGGGGGCTTGATGTTTTTGAAAGATCTGTACATTGACAGCAAATGTTCAGTGGGGCATCTTGTGGCTGAAGTTAATATTGCAGAGGGAATTTTTGTCAAATGGAAATAAAACTGGAACACTTCAAATAACTTTACAAACAACTTCACTTTATCTAATATACAATACTGTAATAGTAAAAAATTTTCAATTACCAGAAGCCTTTCAGTTTTTTTGTTAAATGTATACAATTTATGTCAATTGAATAACAGCAGGGAAACAATAATATAACTATAAAAGGTTGCAGTTAAGGGTATGAAACTGGAAAAGTAGGTACTCAGTTGTAAATTACTAATAAAAAAAAAAGATTTGAGCCCTGAGGGTGTTGGAGATCTGGTGATTGTGTAGAAGGTTTGGCACCGCCCCTTGTCATTTACCGAGGTATGCCAGGGTCATATCCTAGGCCCTCCATCACAGCCACGCTCCCTGCTAATCAGGGAGGCTGCTAGGAATAGTCCACTAACTGTGGCCTTGTGGCCTCCATGACTTCTCACTGTCACTCAACCATACCTGCACACTTGTAATCACCTCCGGAACTCCTTCGCCATAGGATTGATATCTTGCAGAGTCCACACCGCATTCACATACTCTCCGGCTTGCACCTCCTCCAAACTATCAGACTCATCCTCTGTTACAAGCGCAACAATCGGGCAAACTATGGGGATCCCCCCTCCCAGTTCCCGGCTCACCATCACCTCCACTAGGTCTACTGTCTCTCTCGGCTGGTTCCTCAACAATTTCCAGTGCTGGCTCTGGTACCTTCTAAGTATGGCCAGGGGGTCTCTCAACTTTCGCCAGCTCTTCGCCATTGGCCACAGAGGTGTGCTTGCTTTGTCTCCTTCCCTGAACAAGACATGGTACAGCTTCGCACCAAGGCCTGGAGCAGCTCTGCCGATACAGTCTACGTGGCAGTTAAAGGGGCAATGTCCTCATTGAAAGACGTTGCAGGAGTCCATACACACGATCACTTTGGTGTAAGATCTGGTACATTACGGTACATCTTAAAAGTAATGCCTGCCATTTGGGAGCAGCCATGGACATCTCAGCCTGTCTCTTCCTAGCCGCACATGCCACCCGATAACACCTTCTAGGGCCAGCCCATGGACCAGCAGTGTCCAGCCCCATGGGGGCTTGTGTCCAACGCGACACTCCACCACCACAACCAGTCAGCTCTTGGATACTCCAGGGAAGACCTAACTCCTCCCTTAACTTGACCTTATAAAACCTATCTCACAGGCTGGGTCCTCCCAAATGGCATTTTGGCAGTTACATCAGATAGGATCTTCTGGCTTGATCTTTGACCTTTACAAAGACAAAACCACAATCTATTCTATCAATATGATCATGTTACAACACTGCACATCTTTTCAGCAGAAACACACTTAACCCTTTATGTACAGGTTTCACATACTATTCATAACACTGCATTCAAGGCATGTTTATCATTGTCCTTATTAATCCTTCAAAAACTAATTTCTAACACATAATACATGGTCAAGTTTCCACTATGAAACACTATGAAATGTTGACATTTGGACTGCTGGTAGTCTCAGTGGTTACTTACTGACCCAGAAACTACTGAGATATGAGATCAGGAGGCTTAAACGGTGTTGTACTGTGAGAGTTACATTATGCCCAAAGCCAGATTTTGGCCTGTGGATGGAGACAGCTAATCAGAGGATCAATCAGAACAGAATAAACCATGCAGGAAGCTGATGCAGAGGACAGTGAGGAAGGCCAAATACATATGGGGTGAGTACCTAACACCATCTCCTGGTACTCATCTGAGTAGCTCACTAAAAATTTGAATCATGGGACAGTCCTCAGGGTAGTTGGAGGTTATGGCATAGTGGTAATAATAACATTATGTATATTAAAGCATGTAACATCACATGTGATTTCTAAATGGTTTAGCTGCAAAACAAACAGACTGGAGAATGTACATATGTACATTGTTTAGGAGACTACAATATTTACAGTACTTTTGGAAACGCAAACACTATCACATCCAAACACACGTATGGAGTATACTGGCCAACACACAACACTCATTTTCAAATATGTTACATTCAGAATGGATTTTGGTGTAAAAACATTCTAATGGTTTTATATACCTTGTTATTGTTATCACTTTCACTGTGTCAAGTACCATTTGCAGCTAGAGCTGGCAATCCACACATAAGCGTTTGCTCTTCAATCTTAGATTTGATCAGCCCCGTGATCATAGTACAATTGGATACAAGTCCATGGAAATCTATAAAACCTATCAATACATGTACCATTGACTGAAATTTACCAGCATGTATGATCACTGCTCGATTTATTTTATGTTAGATTTCCATCATTTCAAATCGATGAAATTTTCAAATTAAATGTTTTTTTTAAATTGATCAGAATGATAGAGTGTATGCTCATGTTTAGTTAAATGCTAAGCTGTATTCACCTCCCCCTCCACGTTAATTGGCTACCATCTGACAGGAATCGCGTGTTAGTGGAACACACAGGATTCCTGTCCGTTCTGTAGCAGACTCCTCACAGCGTAGTGACGTCACCACACTGTGAGGAGTCTGCTAAAAGCCGGCCATAGATCAGTACGTCAATGGCCGGCTGTTGCTGGTCGCTGTTGCACACAATCACTAACAACCACCCCCTTATCATTCCTATAAGCAAATTCCTGGAAACCATCAGAATGCAGACATGGTTAGCAGCAATGGACTCTTGACCTGGGCAAGGATGACTACGTAGAGAGGTGTTAATATACATTAACCTACCTTCTCCCCCCACTAAGCTGCCAGTCCCATCCCCTAAGGAAAACACACACTCGCTTTAACCTTTTAACTTGTGGATGTAACTGGCCACAGTTTTTATTAATAAATAAACACAAATGCAAAAAACAAAGAACCAGGTCCCCTACGACGACGAACCTGAAAGAAAGAAACAAGAGAAAAAACAAGAAAAAAAGGGGAAAAGGGGAGGGAGGGTGGGACTCTCAGTTTCTTGATCGCGAAGAGGCTCCTCCTCTTCCGCCGCCGGGTTTTATGCCCGCGCGGCTCCTCCTCTGCTCCCGATGTCACTTCCGGTCCGGCGCCTACAGCACTTCCGGCGCGACCGTCTTCGGCATCCTGCCCCCAGTCAAGCACCCTGCGCCTCGGTTCCCTGGCTGGGGTGTCCAATACAAACCAAACCAGCTAGTCAAAATTTTGCGACTAGACCAGTACTTTGGATTTTCATTGCTGGACTATATAGTTGGTGATTAGTTCTGGGACCTAATTAGAGGATATTAAAAACAAAACCTATAATATATTTATGTGTATATACTGTAAATATGTTACACAAAACTATGTGTGCTGTCTTTTTTTCCTTACTAATTTAAATTATTTTGTTCAAATGAGTAATGGGTATCATATACTTTGGTACCCAGGGTTAGGTGCTAATATCTGAGAGCCCGCTTATTGCCAGAGCATCCAGACTCTAATAAGACTCCATCCTTAAACTCACACTTTTGGCGGACAGGTTGTGGAGAAGAAGCTCTGTCTTTTGACTACAGGGTCCAGTCCATTATTGAGGGAGGGCATGGGGGCTGCTATGGACAGAAGGGTTTGATTCAACAGAGAACATGTACAGTGTTTCTCTGAAAAGAAAACAGGGTCTGATATTAACTTCTGCTATAAAAGATGGGATATTGCTTATTTTCAGAAGATACCTTAGTGTTCCATGAACAGCAATCTACACTCGATATTGGAGCTGTTCGAGGTTCTCGGCAGCGGCACAATGACACCTTAGCACTGCTGCCCGACATCTTCGGAGCACTGCTGTGTCTCCAGGTCCAGCGATGCTTTGCATGGATACCCCGCGGTCCCATGCAAAGCAATGGACATCGACCGTGATTTACGGCCATGTCCGATATCCCTGTTTTCGAGCAGAAGCATTAGATATAGGCCAGATAGATGGCCATGAAGCGCCCATCTATCTTGCCCATATCTTTGTGTTCCCAGTTTTATTTTTGAACAGGGAAGAGTAATCACACTTTGGAATATCTTGAGTGACAATTCACCCAGCGGACAGTTCGTGGCAAACATCAAGTGTTCACAGTCCACTGAAAATGCACACTATTCCTGTTCGATTTACCCCCCATAGGTTAAAATGGAGGCAAAGTCTGACCCTTCCCACACATTCAGATGGAAGATATGTGAGAGCAGCAATTTTCTCCCTATTCTAGCTAGTACAGCAGACACAGTCATGACTATGGCATTCTGCCATAGACATGAAAAGACGGCATAAAAAAAATATGTATTTTTGGGGGGAAGTTTAGCCATTGATCCCCCTATGGCATGACACTGTCCAGGTGGATGTGTGCTTTAGACACTTTCTTTTTGGCATTGTGGCTTTAATTATGACTTATGTTTGTTTGGCAAATTCACACTCCATTGAAGTCAATGACGGTTTGTCGTGAACATGCGAACATCGAATATTTAAGAAAGTTTGATTTTCCCATTTGCAAATAGCCACAGCCAATGTTTGTCCATCATCATTTATCATCATAACTCTCCAGAATTGCTGTCCAGAGTGTTAGTGTTGCTCTAGGTCTTGTGGGGTCTTTTGAGTGCCATTTTTTGGTGTGACTGACTTTGATGTGAGTTTTTCTGTCCTGCATAATATTGCCAATTGGTTTTACTTCTTTACATGTATAGCTGGACCTGGACAATATTTTAATTCACTTTGTTTTTAGAACTATAAGGGCTTGCTTTTTGAGTATCCTGAAAAATCATGCTAGAACATATATTTCAAATAAGTTCTTATTTACAGGGAAACAGGGTAGTAGAAAAAAAATACATAAACAATGTATATTTAAGAAAAGATATAACTTTAGGACAATCACCAAACATTTTCACAGAATGATTAGTTACAATGAATGTGATCAATGAAGTTCACTTGGGAAACAAACATATAGATGCAACAGATGCAATCAATGTAAGGTAAGCTTTACTTACATCCCTCACCCGCCAAATACACATGGCGGATGGGAGGAAAAACGCTAAAGACTTATAGGGCCCTCTCACACCAATGGCAGTCATGTTGTGATACCGCAACACAGTGCAGCTTGTATTAACGCAAGGCACATAGGTCTACATAGAAAAACCTGATGTAGCTTTTACACTGGCACCATGTTGCTTTGTGTGGTAATTAGTGATGTCGCGAATACGGAATTTGCTGTTCGCGAACGGCGAATGCTAACCTCCGCAAATGTCCGTGAACCCAGCGAACCAGCGAACCGCCATAGACTTCAATGGGCAGGCGAACGTTAAAAAACAAAGGGACCCTTTCTGGCCACAAGAGTGTTGGGAAAGTTATTTCAAGGGGACTAACACCTGGACAATGACATGGCAGAGGGGGATCTATGGCAAAACTCCCAAGAAATTTTTTTTTCACGCAATAAATCCGCACAAAGGATTTCTACAATGATAGTCAATGGGATTTGAACATAAGAGGGGAGCTGGAGAGCACTAAACAACATGGTTGGTAAATGCCTGTGTGAATTCCACCTGAAACAACCTGTGAAGATCTGCTTTCCACGTTGCCTACAGCTTAAAAGGTGAATTTTAATTTTATTCTTTCAATTGTTAAAATATTTGTGTTGTCAATGAAGTTAAAATAAGTGTGCAGATTACATAGTGTAATCTAAGTGTGTATTACTGTATATATTTAAGAGTCTTCGGTATGGAGGACACTGGGGGAGATGGACAGTGTGGAGGACACTGGTGGAGATGGACAGTGTGGAGGACACTGGGGGAGATGGACAGTGTGGAGGACACTGGGGGAGATAGTCAGTGTGGAGGACACTGGGGGAGATTCCCCATGGTTGGATGGATGGGATATTCAGTGAAGACTGTAGATCACACAGAACACTGCCCTAGCTAAAGGTTTCCCTATAGCAGCAGCAGCAGCAGCAGCAGCAGCAGCAGCAGCAGCAGCAGCAGCAGCAGCAGCAGCAGCTCTCTCTCTCCTAACTCTCTCCTTCTTCAGCAGAATGTTTAATGGTGTCCTGTACTTGATATGTTATAGGGGGTGTGAGGGTCTGTGAAGTGGGGGGTGCTCATTGGCTGGATTATGTCTGCTGACTGTGACTCACAGGGGTCAAAATTTCTGCAATGTTAAAAGATAGGGGGCGGATCGAACTCGCCATATGTTCGCGAAAATGCGAACGCGAACATGCGATAATCGCCGCGGATAGTTCGCGTGCGAACAGTCCGCGACATCACTAGTGGTAATGCGTTAAGTATCCTGAGAGACCTGTACAGTGAAATCCTGTGGAACTTCCTAAACCCATTGCAGGAACACATTAGCTTTTATTATTATTATCCTTTATTTATATAGCGCCAACATATTATGCAGCGCTGTACAATCAATAAGAGTTGACATGCAACACAAGATAACACAGAGGTACAGGATATAACACAGGAGGATAAGAGGACCCTGCCCGATCAGGCTTAAGGGTCCATTTCCGTTCGATTCCCAAACTATTGTTTGCAAAGTGAGCAAGTGGAAAAGGGAGAGAAGTTAAGCTAGCCACACATGGTTCAATCGACGTAAGATCAGATTTTGTAGTTCGATTAAAAAATCAAAAATCGATTTTAATTTAATCGATGGACCCCACATGGGGAGTACAATTATTCTTAAATTTCGACTGAAAACTTCATAGAAGAAATCGGAAATCGTCGACTGAATTCAGCCTACAATTTTAGTTTCAATCGGAAGTGATGTGTTAAAGGGGAGTAGCCACACACATCAAGTATCATTGACCAGGGCCGCCGTCAGGGGGGGACAGAGGGGACTCCTGTCCCGGGCCCGGGCAGCTAGGGGGGCCCGGCGGTGAGCCCTTAGGGGCCCAACGTGCTGCCTGATTTGCCTCTGCTTACAGCACCCTCTGCTCTGCTCTGCTCACTGTGTTCCCGGACTGTAGGAATGTAGTTCGATGATTGTACAATCGACCCAAATTTTCCAACCTGTCCGATCACGATTCAATAAATGATTTGACAATAATCTAACAATAATCGTTGATTGTACTATGTGGGAAGAAAAACGATTTTCTTTCAATCATTCAAAATTTTCATAGAAAAACGTTGATTGAACGCTAAAATTGAACCATAGATTAAGTAAATAACTTCATCCAGACTAACAGGGAAGAAGGAGGTGTGGTAAGAGTTAAGGTAGCCATGCACAGCTCCAGTTTGCATTCAATTCCCGAACAATCAATTGCTATATGCGTTCGCAGCAATAGATTTTCACCTTTTCCTTTGTTATACCCCCCCCCCTCCCCACCCCCCGGCTTCTACGGACAAAAAGGTCTACTAACGGACCTACCTCCAAACGTATGAAAATTTCAAACTGTAATCAACTCTTCCACTGAATAATGGGATTTAGAAATGGGTGAAACGAATCGATGTCAGAAGGATGCCGGAGTGTGTCCCAGAGGTAGAAAAGATACACAATAGCCACATAGGTGGCGAATAAGGTCCTAACTATACGATCTCCTGAAGAAGCCCCGTAGAATAGGGGTGAAATGTGTCGAGAGATCCTGGACTTTTTGTGGACCCAATGGAGTAATATGGACCCACAAACCTATTTTAGACCCTATTTTAATTGGAACAATTGCAGATTTATAGTGTACCGTTAAAGCCCCACCCTTTCATTCCTCATCCTCCCACTCTCTTTAAGTTTTGTCGCAGCAATAGATTGTTCGGGAATCGAACACTTAAGGCCCCCATACACGTGTCGGATTCGTACCGGATTCCGGCACGATCGATTCCGGGCGCGTGCACGCGAAACAATCGTGCCGGAATCGCATGCAGCCCACCTGGTCCGATCGTTCGCGTCCGATTGATCAGGGGCTCAGAATCGGATCCGACGGAGAACCAACATGTTGGTCTTTCTCATGCGATTCTGTCCGGATCAGGGGGAGTTGCCATTTGTGAGGTGGACAATCGGACACGGATCCGTCCCGGAATTCGTTGGACAAGGTGGTATGCTGCGATGGATACTCTTAATTGGCCGATTGATCACAACTGCGATTCCCGGCAGAATCGCCGGAATCGATCGGATGATGAATCGATTGGACATGGAATCCGACACGTGTATGGCTAGCTTAACTCTTTGAATGATCAATCCTGCTAGAACGAAATCTCGATTGCACAGGAATCCAAATCCCTGTTCGATCCCCATTACATTGAATGGGGACCATTCAAAGTATCAGGCAGGGATCAATCACCTAAAGTGGTGCACATCGATTCACCGAACAATTCTTGATTTTTGCATCACCTTGTTGCAATCGAACGTTCATCGATTGCATGAGAACCAACCCTTGTATGGGTACCTTAACAATCTAATAGGTTGGGGAACAGGCTATGTACATTATTTTCCGTTATCTAGCTCTCTCAGGAGGCTCAGACATATTACCCACGGGGTTAAACATACATTATATTTATATTATAATAAAATCTTTATTGCACAACTTTGTGTTATGTGTAAACGGGTTTTCCACATCCTAAGCTCCCAACAAGTGGTTTTTTTTTCAATGTAACTGTACCTTGCTGTCTCACTGAAAGTACTGGAGGTTTTTTAGGAAACCATGTTCATCCCCAGCCTCCCCATTCCTCTCAGCACAGGTCCTCTTCTAGCAGAGAACTAGCACATGAACATAAGCTGACTCAGTGGTGACGTGGAGCGCGCTCCCGATCAGGTGTAGGGGAAGGCATGGGTGACGGGCGCGCCCCCTGTTCAGGCAGTCAGAGTGAGCGGGCGCGCGCCTGTGCTCTAGCTGTGGCTGTCTGACGTGGCAGAGCTCGCTCCCATCCGCCTGCTGACTGTGTCGCCGGCTCCGCTGTAAGTTCCATAGAACTAGAACGGTGCAGCGCTGGAACGTCAGTGCCCGGACAGGTAATCGTGACACCGGTACATAGGGACACGTGACTAGCGGAGTAGCTCAGGGATAGCGGGAAGGAGATAGAGATGCTACAGGTGACATAGTGGGTAAGAGGAGACGTGTCACATAGAAAGTATCATAGATGGGGTGACACAATGATGGGCAGTAATGGCAGCTGATGAGTCTCATCTATCTATGGAGTGCTCATGTATGACCAGTAATACTAATGTTACTAATGTTATCAGATGTGTCACACATCAGCATATGGGCCAGGGAAGAAACTTCTCATAGTCCATCTACACAAGTTGTATTTCTGTGATCAGGCCACATAACCATCACAAAAGTGGATTATTACTTTTCTACATTGATGAAAATTGTTCTCTAAAGCTGGCCATACACCTTCAGATTTCTCTGTCAGATTTCCTTCAGATCAGATTTTGTTTTACCAAAACCATGTAATATGAGGACCTTTCTACACCTTCCAATCACTATGTATTCTATCAGGGAGGACACTATACTACATGGTTGTTGGTAGATCTGATCTGATCTGAAGGAAATCTGACAGAGAAATCTGAAGGTGTATGGCCAGCTTAAGTTGTGCCTACTTTTTCTGTATTTCAAGTTGTGAGTAAAGGGAGGAAAGATCAGAACCATCTGTGGCCAACGTTGTCACGGATAAAAAGTGAAGTTGTCACTAGAAGAAGTCTTCCAATAGAGACACTTATCCTGGTGACAACTATGCTGGAGGTTCACTTACTTTTTCCAGATTTTTCCAGGTGGCCAAAATAGTTGACAGGGTTTTACCCATTGCAGGATAAATCCAGTTTTGGATATACTAAAGTCTACATATAGAAAACTTTCTTTATAGATTTGCATAGAGAAGAGAAGGATTCCTATGAATAATTTTATTTATTTATGCTTGTTGTCTGTGTGTCCCTGTTGATGGCTGACTTCATTTCCTGTACCAAAGATGCAACAGGAAGTTAGAGGAAATCTTTTAAAGTGAGGGTAACTTTCTCCAAATTGTCTCCAAAAGCAATCCCACTTCTTGTTTTGGTGACAACTTTCGATGTTCCCTGTGACTATCGTCACCACTACAAATAGCAGAGGAAAATGGTGTCACAGAGAGAAAACAAACTTGAGAGAGGGATGAATTCTTCCTGACTCTTTATCAAATAGGATGATATAGGGTATATATGATATTTAAAAAAACCATACAATATCTTCTTGAGTCTAGTGTCCTTCCCATTGTCTACTAATAGTGGTTGGCTACAACAAGTATTAAGAGATAATTGGGTGTCAAATCAAATAAACATGACATTATATGTCCCCCGCTCACAGCGGCACAGACTTCAGTACTTAATTTAATAATTAATTTAACTTTTTCTGATTATTTTTTTATATTTATTAATTTTTTGTCTGTTCCTGGCAAAGAGTAATGATTGGGTGATGCAGAGACCAGCACCCATGTTACATACACAGGCCGATCTCCCAGCGGTCACAAATCTGGCGCGCCCACCTGGAAGGATTGACCAGGATCCTCCTGCATGTTGCATTGCACAGTGATCCGACATGTTAGTAAATTCCCGGCCAGAAGGTGCCTGCCAATCCCCGGACGTCATCACGCTGCAGTCGGTTCCTCATCTATTAAGGGAGAATCCAAATGTGTATGGCTACCTTTAGCCCTGCTTACTGCATGGATGTTCATGTATTGTGCCATATTGGAGGTGGGACAATGATACCCTTTCTGATCAAATCAATAGGAAGATGTCTGTATGTCTTATAGTCAGAGTATATAAAAAGTTTTTTTGTGTTTCCTTTAGTGCCAAGAGCAATAGGTCTACATCACAGGAGGTTTGAATTTGTTCCATTCCCTCCAAGCCAAAAGTACACTGCCAATAAGGAAATTTTAGCTGTATTACCACTACCACCACTAGCAGTACCCATTCTCTGAATACACTGACCAACCAGCTGAGAGAATTGAGGCTATTTAGATAGCACAAGTTATATACATTCTACATTGCAATAAAACAATTATGTAACACAGACCCGTCCCTCCTCCCATACGTGAATAGGTGCTCATGGGTAAGTTGTTAGTGCAAGATTGTAAAATGTGTCTCTCCATGAGTCGGTCAGTTGGTTCAGAAATAGGTACAACTGGTGTAAAGACACATGATAAAGTTTCAGCCTTGCAGATTATGCTGTAAGTAAGCTCTGCCTTCTGGTACTGGCCTATTAGCTTGGCAGGAGGAAGATAGAGTGAGTACTGCATGGCCCAGACCTGCCTAATATACTGGAACATATTATTTATTCACTTTATATGTAAATGACTGTGCTGACCCTTTTTTTAAAAAACTTTTCACTCCAAAACTGGTGTGCGTCTTATAGTGTGAAATAGTGGAACTTATTTTGAAATATTGCATTTTTGAAAAAAAAAATATTTTTATTGCAATCGAGGTTGTCCTGGGTTTGCCTTGTCAAGATATCCAAAGCCACCTGACCTGGAGAGGTCAAATGAAGCTGACCTTACCGATACTACATTTTTTTTGTAGTAGCAGGGCAGACGCAGCCTATTCAAAGCAATGGTATACTCTGTGCCTGTACACATAGGGGCGTCATAGCCCACGACGTGCTCTGTCATGCCAATGACAATGCGAGGCCTCACGTCATCATGGTTGTGGCATTCAATGGCAATGACGCATCCATGACACCAAGTGTAGACAGGATATTAGTTCTACTTAAACATAGATGATCATAGCGAGGGTCTATTCACATTATACACACCTTATGCATTATCGCATAACGAATGTTATAGTGCTAGAGGTAGTGTACTATTCAACACATGCATTAGCACTACCTCTAGCACTATAATATTCGTTATGCGATAATGCAGTGGAACGCATAACACACTTTTCTATGCACCTGTGTAATGTGCAATGTGTAGGTTATGGACTTTCCATGTTATTGTCCTACCACATGGAGTGGTCATCACCTAGAGTGACCTAGAGTCACTAGGTCAGTGATGGTGAATCTATGGTGCGCATAACAGTGGTGGCACCCGGAGCCCTCTCTATGGGCATGCAAACTGTCAGCCAGCACAGAGGAAAGAACTACAGCCTATTGACTCTCAATGCTGTCTGTTCTCTTCCCCTATCTTCTGATAGCACACAGTGCCCCATATTCTCTCCTATTTTATCTTATAAGAAAGTAGAGTGTGTGTTTACATGTTTCATGTGTGTTTATGAGTTGTGTGTGTGTAATTCAGGTAAAATTGCCATGCTGGCACCTTAAGATAAATAAGTGGGGTTTGGGTTTCAGTTTGGGCACTTTGTCTATAAAGGTTTCGCCATCATTGCACTAGGTTGAATTAGAAACAGTCATGTTCTGGAACCTTCTGGAATGGAACATTTAGAATCCTGACGCACAGTGTCAGGACCAGCTAATGAGTGATCATAGTGAAGTTATATATACAGATCAGATTTCAATAGGAAGAACTCTTTGGTAGGGGCTGCTGTTGTAGACATTTCAAGTACAACATGATCATATTACTATCTACTCTCTATATATATTGCCTAGGTCACCATACACCATTCAATATGACTTTATTTATCAAAAGTTTGTTAAATGAGGAATTTTCTACAACTCTACAACTAATCTGTATTCAATCATGGACCACATATGTTGTTGTTGGTGGATCTTAAAGATCTTGTACAGAGAGATTGCATGACCTTCATTGAACTTATCACCTATTGTTTAAATTGTTAAAAAACCCAACAGTATCAAGAGTTTAAATACACAGGGCGATTGCCTGTGAGCCGTCCGATGTTCCCTGCAGCAGCGTGATGACGTCAGACAGCTCTATCCCCAGCTCAGTTGGTGCTTCCATGCAAAGCAACGGACATCGGCCATATTTAACAGTCATGTCCAATATCCCTGGTTTCTAGTGAGATTAATTGGTCCCGCTCGAAAACAGCGATGGTCGCATATTATATGGGCCAGATAGATTAGCCGTTAGTGTGCATGTCGCTCGAAGCCGCCATCTCTGGTACATATCTACATGTGTGTACCCTGCTTAAAGCTAGCCATACAAATATCAAGCTATGTTAGATCAAGTTTTTCAATTTAAAAATCGTCTATTATAAATAAATAAATTGTACTGTACTACCACACACTGTAACTGATGAACCAATGATAAATTAGATTTCTGTTTGCAAAAAAAAGAAATAAATTTTTTTTTTCTTACGCTTGATTGTTCTGCAGATCAAGGTGTGTATGTCAAACTGTCAAATTGGATTGAAATTGAACACAAAATATAAAAAATTATATAATCAAAATAAACCAATCTTATGCCTGCCATACACCCACAGATGGATGCCGACAGACATCCTCCGATATGCACCGGAATGCAAACGTGATGACGTCATCACGTTTGCACCCTGGTGCATTATGGGGCCCCTTCAGTCGGCCGGCACCCTGGTCTTCATTGAACACGCCGGTCTTCATTGAAGCTAATGGCAATGGCTTGCATCGGCTTGAATCGGCCAGAAAATATCGGACATGTCCGTTCTCTGGCCTGCCGAGCTGTGGGGCCACAGGGATCTGTCGCCCCATGTGGGCACATGACGATAAGCGGCCGATTTTTCCGCTGACCGACGGCGCGAGCGCCCCCGCACGTCGGTCAGGTTAAAAATCGGCCGCTTATCGGCATGTGTATGCCAGGCTTTAGGCTAGTTCATAAATAGAGGCCTAAAGCTGACTATATGCGGGTCAATTCACATGCGAACGATCCCCATTTAAAGTAATGACAATAGAACGGGAATCTACCAACATGTCGGATTCCTGTTTAATTGACATTTCGCGATCAATTTTGTTTGGAAATTAAACTCTAAACTGACCCGTGTATCGCCAGATTAAAAATAATAGAAGTAGGCATGGACACAAAGAGGGTGTGGTTACACCATTGGTGTGGCTTAACACTAAGGCGAGGTAAAAGTACCTTACTGTTTTTCCTTGTCCATGTAATATGCTCTATGATAATGTCCACAAAGACCATCATGAAGTGTAGGTAGGTAGGTAGGCATACACTGGCCGATTCTCCCATTCTCTCAGAGGATCGGAGGGTACCCTTTGTGTGCCGGACATTACTTTGGATGGCATTGCCAGTCCCCATCCAAAGTAATGGATCGGCCAGGAATTTACCGACATGTCATATCACCGTGCGATCGGACATGCAGGAGGATCCTGGGCGATTTGTCCAGGTGGGCACACCAGATTTCAGTCCGATCGGCTGAAAAATCGGGCAGGGGTTTGCCCGTGTACGCCTACCGTTAGGAGTACCAATAGCTCTGTTTTAGTTTACCCAGGAAGTAAAAATAATCCTGACCAACGAATTAGGGTAGATGAATCTGGTCAGCTGATCAAACTGATCATGTGCTTCTTTATGATTTTTTTTCTTTAGAACTTTTCTTTGTAGAGTCTGTTATCTCTACTCCATACTACCAAGCTGAACTGCTTATTTTGTGTCTGGGGGAAAGTAATCAGGGATTTTGCTCCCAAGGCTGGTGGTGCTCTTCTCTATGGCAATTACGTGTGCTGTGACTTTAACTTAATTACTTGAACATTTTTTTTTACTAATGAGCATTATTTAATAAAATAATCTGAGACTATTAGTTTGGTAACACTTAATCTGTTGCCTTAAAATCCCTCTACCACATCCATTCAGGGTAAAAAGAAGACTTAAGGTCCCCATCCCCATCAAGCAGGATTTAGCTACATGTCCGTTACCTGCTCGACAGACCTATCTTTAATGTTTACAGATTAGAGCAGTGGTGGGCAACTGAGTTGATATGGAGGGCCACAAGTGCGGCCCTTTAGCATCACTAAAGGGCCGCACATAACATCGACCCAGACCCTCCCCCTGTCGACATCTCAGCAAGTGGTGGACCAGATCCCGACAGGCAGTCAAAACCCGACAGCACCCGCCCCCTCCTCCTGCCCCTGGGTGCAGCGCTCATATGTAGACCTGGTTTCCCTGACCAACATTGCCAATTTAACTGATGCAGGAGCGCCAAAGTTGATAAGAAAAATAGGTCAGCGTGTGACCACTTCACAGGTGAGTTGCTATGCCCTATACATTAACAGTTCGGTTTTGGGGGCTGCATGTGGAGGACCAAGGGGGGCCGCAGAACGGTCCCCGGGCCGCAGGATGGGCACCTAGGGATTAGAGCATCGAGGGCGGTGAATGCACAGGTTGCTCGATTGTGCTCTAACCTAATAAAATTGAACCGTGACACCTCTAGGTTGCTCTTCTCTTTAGCACACTGGGCCATGAGCAGGCTCTGGCTGTCCTTTCTTACAATATAGAGCCACATCACTGTATGGAATGAGCTGGTAAGAGGAGGAAGCAGTCATACATACAGTCATAGGCAGAGGAGAGGCCATGATGTAAAATAAATAAAAACAAAATTAGAGTTAAAGGGGTGATACGATTTGCTTTTTCATAAAATCTTAGGCTCTGCTTCCTCTGTGCCGAAATCCCAGCAAGGGGAAGATACTGTAAGTAGTTTCCTTTGGGTTATGATTATGTAACTTGTCCAGTGGCTGTTTCGTCATTGATACAAATGGCGATCAGTACTTCTCTGGAAAGGACATAGTAAATGGCGCCATTTTTGCTGCTAGTGTATGTATAGTCAGTGGTGCACATAAGTGGTACAAAAACTAGCTCTGCGTACCTGCATTATTGTTACAAAGCTCATATTCAGATAGTTGTTAGTACGCATATGAGCTGTGTAACAATAATACAGGTACGCAGAGCTAGTTTTGGGCCCCTTTTGAGTACCAGAGGACCACTTATGTGCACCCCTGTGTATAGTTATATACCGACACCACTTCAAAACATTTGGATGTTGGTCTGTTTTAGACGTACTTCTACTACATATGTTAAGTATCCAAAAATCCAAAACGATTTCCGTGTCTCTTGCACTATAAGATGCACCCCATAGCTTTGGAGAGCAAATTATAGAGAAAAACGTGTTATATAGTCAAACGTGTTAAGCAGGATTGGACCTTGCAGTATTTACTCTATATTCCTCCAGCCAAGTAAAAAAGCCAGTGCCAGGAGGGAGGTTTTAGCTCCAGCAGAGTGTGCAGGGCTGAAACTTTACTCCTGTGTTATACACTTGCAGAACCCAATCTCTGTCTTCACTGTGTTGTGTGCTCCATCAGGACCCCCTATGTTATGCGCAGCGCTTGGTGGGGTCCTGACAGATCACATACCTGCCTGGCGGATCCTCTGTTCACACATCCACTGATGCAGGGGTTAACGTACTGCACTACGTTGGGCCCTGCATCGGCGAATCAGCTGAACCCTATTTGAACAGAGGATGTGCCGGGCAGGTAATGTGTAAGTGCGGGGATCCCGACAACGTAGTGGAGTCATACCCTACACATACACCTGCCTGTTGGATCCTCTGTTCACATGGTGTTGAGCCTATCTGCCGATGCAGGGGTTAACGTAGTGCATGCACGGTGGTTCCTCTGTTCACACATCTCACGGGCATGTGCTGTGTAATGTGTATGTGCTCCATTGGAACCCCACCAAGCACTACAAAGGGGTTCCTAACAGAGCACACAACACAGTGGAGACATAGCCTTAACCATCTGACCAACTCATGGAGAGACACATTTTACTATCTGGCACAAACAACTTACCAATGACCACTTATTTACATATGGGAGGAAAGATGAGTCTGTGTCACATAATTTTTTTCATTGCAAAGCAAAATATAAATGTGAATAAAAATATGTGGCACAGACTTATCTCTCCTACCATATTTAAATAAGTGGATATCATCTTTAAATAGTATTATGATTGTTGTTTTATTTGTGATCTGTGTTATGTAATGGAAAACGGAAAAAGTATGTTTCCCCTGTCAAACTGATAGGGGATTAAGGGACTTTACCGGCAGTACCGAATATTTTATCAAAGTAAATTATTTATTATTAGTACAATAAGATAAATTTTCAAAGAAAATGTATTACAGTTTTTATCACATCACCAGTTTGTCAAAACGACTATAAATTCCTCCACTCAACATGTTTCGCATATATTGAATTTTTTCTGCTTCATCAGGAGGTAAACAGGGGATATCAATAGTCTCTGTGAGAGAACAACAAAAATGGGGTGAGTATCAGGGCTGAAATCTATTTCTTATAAATTAATTTAATCTGTTGTTAGACTTAGACTTCAACAGAAGAGGACTCTCCTATATTGAGAGTTACCTAAGAGACCTTACTTATATCCAGTAAGTCTAACAACAGATTAAATTAATTTATAAGAAATAGATTTCAGCCCTGATACTCACCCCATTTTTGTTGTTCTCTCACAGAGACTATTGATATCCCCTGTTTACCTCCTGATGAAGCAGAAAAAATTCAATATATGCGAAACATGTTGAGTGGAGGAATTTATAGTCGTTTTGACAAACTGGTGATGTGATAAAAACTGTAATACATTAATACAAAGTTAAAAAGTGCATAAGATCCCTTAAAACCCTTGGTTATGTAATGTAGTCTGTTAACATGAGGCCACTGGGTTCACTCTTGGAAGCCTTACCATAGATAAACAGAAAAACACCCTTTAATCCAGGGATGTGTTTCT
Organism: Ptychadena robeensis; assembly: GCA_036250615.1. Classification (NCBI taxonomy): domain Eukaryota; kingdom Metazoa; phylum Chordata; class Amphibia; order Anura; family Ptychadenidae; genus Ptychadena; species Ptychadena robeensis. The sequence goes on from CM070032.1 coordinate 162,133,794, forward strand.
TTATTGGAAAGGGTAGCTGAGGCCAGGAACAATGGTTTCATACATAGCAGCATAGCAGTCCAAAGATTTGGCAACCTCCAAAGTGTTTTTTTTTCGTGCCTTTTTTCTCCATTTATTTTCACCTGGTGATCCTGCCAGTAACACATTCCCTTTCCATACCTCATAGTGTAGTTACCATGATAAACCAGGAATACGACCACACATCAAAGGACAATTAAGCTGGAATATGTCACATTACAGCTCTTGGGTTAGATAAACTGTAAGGTGAAAACCAATGTAGGAGATTAGAATGTTTGTCCCTTTCAATTTATCTAAGCTATTTTTTTAAAGAATTTCTTAAAAAAAAATTTATTTATATCATAAACATACATCATATAAACATATAAAAATAATAAATACTTGTTCTTAGACCTTTGCCTCCCTTGTCCCTTTCTCAACAACAACACTAGAACTAACATTGGCAAACTACAGTCCATAGGCAATATCCGGCCCTTTAAGTCTTTAAATCTGGCCCTTTGTCATCTTGGTGTTAAGAAGCTTTAGCTCCCCTCTGCTTGTTCCCTGTAATGTGGAGATCATGCCTAGGGGATGATTGGTATGGTGTCCTAGAGGCCGCCGTCTGCCCATATTCACAATAGGATGTTTACCTTGACTACCTAAAGCCTCTTGTTAGTATAACATATTTATATAGCATCCAGTATATTACAAAATTCCACTGACAATTGTTTTGTGTAAAACAATTGACTTACCAAATGTCTTTTTGGATGAAAATAAAGCAGACATGGAGAGACAACACAAACAGGTTATTACATGGCTAAAGCTGGCCATACACAGGTAGATTTCGCATTCGATCCCTGAACAATTGACCGACGTGCACGTTTGAGGCAATCGTTTGGAAACTGACCACTGCCCACCTGATGTGATTGATTCCGCCACAAGAAAATGTCAGTCGAACAGGGATCCGACATGTTGCTAAATCCTTGTCCGATCCCCATTACTTTGGTTGGAGATCGTTTGCCAAAGGTAGTATGCATCTGTTTGCCGAACAAGAGTTTTCACTGCGTTGTGATTGATCATTGATCAATTGCAGAGGAATCAACGCCTGTATGGGAACAGTCAATGCAAACTTCTTTTTTCCAAGTGTCCAACCATTCATGAATGATTCCTGAAATTGTAAGGGGCGTATTATTCAAATTGCTGGTTCTGCATGAGAGGTCTTTTTTATTACACACATTTGGACTATATTTTTGGACTGCCGTAGTTCTTCACTTATCATAGGTCCAGCAGTCCTGCAGAGGTAAGGAACTCTGCATATACCCATGTATACCAGTGTGTACCTATGTGAATTGATGGTATAAACTTTACAGTGTAAGGGTCTCCATACACCTTTAGATTTCTCTGTCAGATTTGCTTTAGATCTTTTTTTGTTTTACTAAAACCATGTAATATGAGGGACATTCTAAACCATCAAGTCTACCTGTGTTCAATCGTAGAGGAACCTATACTACATAGTTGTTGGTAGATCTAAAGGATATCTGACCAAAAGATCTAAAGGTGTATGGCCAGCTTTAAACTTAATCCCATTATCCAAAAACATAGGGTTGGTAATTCCTTGTTGTACTGGTTTGCCATTCATGATGGAAAAGGAAGCAGCCCAGTCAGAACAAACAACCTCATTTTATAATGCTTTATCACATCTACAATGTAGGGTTGGAGTCATGGTTTCACCATTTAATTGTACTTTTTGTATGGGTGTCCGAATTTCTACTTGAGAATAGAGAGGGTACAAGAGTAAAATTGGAACTATATTTTCTTAGAAAAAGATAGGTGATCGGCCGACCCTCTGGTTTCAGGTTTCTCTGGGATTGTGTTAAAAAGGGGTTCAGTATGGAAGATGGCCATCCAGATAGGTCACAGGGATCTAGCAGTTTGACACTTTTGTTACCAGAAAGGGTTCACCTTAATGCGCGCACACAAATATTGGTTCAGTAACATAGCTTCATGTATATTTGTAGGTATAGTATATATATATTTTTATTGTCTGGACATCATGCTGTTCTATCCTGGATCCTATATTTGACTCATCTGAATTCAACAATTTTTTTGTTAAGACTTTCTAGGGGGAATAAACATTCACCTGCATACAAAATGTCCAGAGTGTGGATTAGGGTAGAGTGAATGGAACCCCACTGTGTTCTTAACCATGAAGCTAGGTTTCCATGGCGTTTAGGGATGCAGCGATCCCCCTGGTGTTAAATGCATGCCTTAAAGGGGATGTCACTGTCTAGAGGTTAACGCAGGGCAGTACATCATTCTCCGCAAGCGGACCCACTGAAAGCTGTGTAAGCAGGAGGGGGTGATTAGTCAAGAATATGTATGGGATGTGCCGACATCAAGGCATGTTATTAACGTCCGGGGTCTCCGCGTATACCTTAAAGCCATGGAAACATAGCCAAAAAGGCCCTTATACATGTAGCGAGCCGTGGGTGCCCAAAGCTCAGCCAGCCAGAGAATGGACATGTCCGTAAATCTCTGACCAATGCCACTAGTTTAAATGGGGACCACCGATACTCTCAGCGACGGGGTCGGGGGCCGTCACTTGTCTGTCAGCCCCCACTCGCTACATGTGTGGGGGCCTTAAATGTATCAGGCAGGACAGTTGTTGAAAGATCTATCCCCCATGACCAACCATGACCATGCCTGACAGCTGACCACACAACAGATATTTGTCAGGGAGAGGATGATGCTGGTCGTAATCACAGAACACGTTGATGGTGCTGTGTGTGTATTGTTAAACAATAAAATTCCTAGACTGCCTAGACCAGGGGTGGGCAAACTTTTTGACTTGTGGGTCACAATGAATATTTTAATTTGACAGAGGGGGGGGGGGGGGGGGGCAAAGAACCTGTAAAGGGAGATTTAAACAGATTACATTGATAAAGTGATACATTCCCCATACCACAAAAAAAGTAATAATCATGCAGCCAGGGAGGTTATAAAAGAGATATGGGAAAAAGTAATGATCATATATAAAAGTGGCTTTGTATTTTTAACATTCATTGCATGGGCAAGCGCTGGCCTCTAGCAGGAGAATATAACAATCATCTTCTAGGCATTATCTCCACTCATTGCAGGGAAGAAGCAGAGGGGAGACAGAGCGTCTTTACACCAAGGTGACAAAGGGCTGGATCAAAAGACTAAACGGGCAGGATATGGCCTGAGAGCCATAGTTTGCCCCACATTTGACCTAGATTTCTAATCCCCTAAAACTCACAGCCTTTTCAGAAAAACCTGTATGATATAATAGTTTAGGGAAATCTCTAAATTGTTATGTCGGAAGACACCTATACATATACCTATGTTCCTACATTTTTTAAACTTTCTACTGAAAGTAAAGGAGATAATGATGCCACTCTGCTGGATTTATTAGCTTAATGCTAATTACGTTGTATCATTTACATAACACTTATTACTAAATAAAGTCATGACATTGACCACTTATTCTTCATCTGCTATTAGTACTTTTCTTAAGCTAGGCATACAAAATTAGATTTTAGCGTTCGATCAACCTAAAACGATCAAAGTTTACATCGATCTAATTTAAATCGTATACTGCACACATGGTTCAAAACATTCATCCAAAGTGATTGGACATGTTGGGAAATTTTGTTCAATTTTATTCAATTTTATTCAATGAACACGTTAAAGCCCCCCATACACATTTAGATTGTGACACGATACTTTTGCCGATCGACCGCACTTGATAATGTCATCACACTCGGTCAATCGGCTGAAAAATCTGGTCACAATCAGCCAGGCACCTTTGGGTGACAGTACATGTCCGTCTGGTTTTGTGCTGCTAGCTCCCC
>CM070032.1:162137672-162151878 GCA_036250615.1 Ptychadena robeensis
TCCCGCCCGCAGTTTCGGAGGGAGAGAGCAGCTGCAGACAGGCTCTGTGTCCTCAACCCTGTCGGATCCCCGAGGGAGCTGAGGAGACATACCTGTACTTTGGATGGGACACTTGTGCCCGTCCAAAGTATGAAACTGATCTAAAAATTATGAACATGTCCGTATTGGCTTAGATCAATTTGGTGGCCAATTTCAGCCCTGTAAGCTTTAGATTTCCACCCGATTTTTCGGCCACTCGACCACCGGGAGCAGTAGATTGGATGAAAAATTTTGTGGTAGAAACTAAAATCGGCGTTGTTGGTCGTATTGCGATCGTATTACGATCGAACTTTCCATGTGGTAGTACTTTGGATTGGCTTACGATCGGTGTCCAATGAAAAGATTACGATCCAAAATTGAACATTACAATCCAAAATCGATGATTGATCGTGCTAAAATCTAACCGTGTATGCCTTGCTTTAGTTCGCTGTAGATATAATGTCTATTAACTTTCATGTTACACAAACCTAGTCATCTGCATGACAACAATCTCAGTCTTTTTGCTCCCCCCTCTCAGCTGTCTACAAGGACAACAATGTCTACTGACAAGTTGTAACGCTGTGGTACTTGTGATTCATCATTACAAGGCCACCACCTCCTTCTCTTGTGTCACAGGACGCATCATCCGTGATAACACTGAGTCTGGGCTGAAGTTGTTCCAGAGCTGTACAGTGTCCAAAGCTCAAGCTTCTGCCACGTCTCCCTCTGGAGCACACCGCCCTCCCTGCCTTCATGTTTAACAAAGCTTAGGAAATACGGCATTGTACACATTCAGCTCTTCCGTCACTGCTTTGGTTCAGGAGAGAAGGGTCACTTCATATTTACCAGAACATTTCTCGTTTTGAAAGTTACAGTAAAAAGTCCAAGCAAAGAATAAGTACAAAGAGTTGTCTGTTCATAACAACGTTTTGGGTACTTGGTATTATCCTAACAAAGTAAAGAGGACTGAAGAGCAGGAAGTACATGCTGCTTTGTCATGTTCATGATCTTTATGGTTTGAAGTATGAGATAAAAGTTGGAGTAACAGACCAGAAACCAAAATACTCATCACAATGATAGAACTGAATATATTATGTTTTTCTATAGTCATTATTAGAGATGGTCGAATTTTTTGACTTGCTAACTTTGTGAGCTGATTGAAAAGCCCCTGAACATGGTATCATCACCAAACTTGCTGGATATGTAGAGAAGGGCTGTGGGAACATTTGAAAAAAAGAAGTGTTGCTTTAGCACATGTACTTTTTGCATAAATTAAGTTCAAAGTTAAAGTCGAAATTCCGATTTTCGAAATTTTTATTTGACTTTGAACTTAATTTGTGCAAAAACTATTTGTGTTAGAGACATACTTTCTTTTTGGGAGTATACCCCCAACCCTTCTCTACATCTCCAGCAAGTTTGGTGATGATACCATGTTCAGGGGCTTTGCAATTAACTCGAAATCGGCAAAATCTCTAGTCATTATTTAAACATCAAGATACAACGCATGCAATGAAACCTGTCTGTAATGTCTTTAATGTACATTGGGGTGCTTTCCATTCACATTCTCTCCTCAAAAGTCTCAGAAAAGGGTATAGAATGTGTCCAAAGTGTGAAGTGTCACAGAACTCATGGGAGATTTGATTTATATGTGGAGAATGTAAAATATATGGGCTATCTTTATATAAAGAAATTATACATAAATAAAAGAAATTGATTTCCCTGTCGGTCTGCTGCAGCGCTTCTCAACTTGTGGGTCCGGACCCCCTTGGGGGTCGAACAACCATTTGACAGGGGTACCACATCCCCTGAAAGCATCAGAGCTGCTGCTAACAAGGGTGGGAAGTTAGAAGGGAGAGTAAGGCCATCCTCCCTCCTAACTTGGTAGGTATAGGGCGTTACCCTAACCCCCCCCCCCCCCTCCCGCACATCTTCATCACAACAAACAGGGTGGGAAAATAGGAGGGAAGGACCATAACTCTTACCTGATCCTGACGGAAGGGACGTAGCAGAGTATCAAGTGGTATTTGGAACACAGAACTGACACTTCTGTGTCCCAATTACAGGAAATGACACATCACGACATCACTTCTGGGGTCGCGCATTTAAAAAGGTTGAGAAGGTTAAGGGGGGAAACGCATAAATTAAAAGTGGTTTTAAAATAAAACAAAAAAACACATACATGAAATACTTTACATTACTTACCTGTCAGCAGTTTAGATCCTAGAAAACTGCTACACAAAAACAAATAAAGCATACTCACCTTCCTCACGTTTTCACTGTTAGTGGCAACATCTTTATTAATGGCAAGATGAAGCCACTTCTGGATCCATTCTTCTCAGGGCAGCTGACGCCAACAATGCCCCCCCCCCCACTCCTACACAGACAGAGACTCGCTCCTATGCAGGGAGCTCCGCTGTGGCGGGGAAGGGAGGGGCAGTCGGCTGCGGCTGGGTGAAGAGAGGCTTCTCTCTCCCCTCTTCACCATCACAAAGTCTTGCAAATGTGACGCTGACATCACATCTGCGAGACTGGGGATTTCCTAAAGCCACAAGGGCAACTGGGAGAGATATCCCAAATATCCTTGTAGCTTGTGACATATTGCTGAGGCGATATGTAACACAGTGGGAGGGGCGGTCTCTAAAAAGACATCCCTCCTGCTGTCAGAAATAGTTTTTTATTTTCAATCAGAGATCTCTGCAGTATTGGTAGTAGGTCCGCTTTAAAGCACTGAACTTTGGACACATTAAACAAATGTAATTTAAATGCAATGGAGACTAGGCCTTAGAAGGTATAACACATTATATTGCTGCCATTTATGAGAAATGTAAGTGCTTTCCGAATCAGAAAAAACACAGTTCCATGCAGTGCAACAAGTGCTAACTGTTTGCTCTGCTTGGGGGTGATCAGTAAGGTGATATTCATACATTGTTGGTGCCTTTTATACAGGAAAGCTTAGTATGTGCACAATGGTCATGTAACATTGCCAGCTTTGTTTGCCTTCACTGTCCTTTCTGTGAATGGACCTCAACTCCTCCTGTGTCATAACCTGTACCTGTGTTGTATTGCATCTCACCATAATTTAATGTACAGCGCTGCGTAATATGTTGCCGCTTTATAAATAAAAATTTATAATAGTCTTCTTTTTCAAAGTAATCGTTTTGCATCATCACAGTATCAGAATTATACAGTGCCTGCATTATGTAGATATGACTCTATTGAGATTGAAGTCCATGTACAAATGTTACCAAAATTTTCTTTCTGTTTTACAGGTAATCTGAGGTCCTGTATCATCTAATGAGAGTGTCAACAGAATGAGTCAGCAAGGCTATATGGCACATCCCCCTTACACACAGCCCCAGCCTGGATTGGCAGGTTATTCTCCAGGCTATGGACCTCCTCCAGTGTCAGCCAACTATGGGCATTGTTCCAGTCCAAATGTTGGTTCTCCACCTTCCCAGATGGGTCAGTCAGGGTTTTCATTTTTTACATGCCTTATGGTTGTACATTTTAACTTAACAGTAAAGCTGGCCATAGATCGAATAGTATAGATTTTTAGATCGATCATAGTAATAGATTGTTCACAAATCGATGCATGCATGAAGTGTGTGATCGACCGAAATGACAAGAAATCACACAAAAAAGTTCATTGGCCAGGGATCAGACATGTCTGTAGTCGATCGTATAACAAAACGATCTCAGGGGAATCTAGGTGTTTATGGCCAGCTTTAGGATATGTCTCCACAACGTTTTGGGATCCATCAGGACCCCTCACGCGGTGGAGACATAGCCTAAAACTGGCCATAGATATCTAAATTCCCCTGAGATCTCCCCTGAGATCACATACACTTTACCTGCCCCGCGAATACTCTGTTCTCACAGTGCTGAGCCTATCCGCCGATGCAGGGGTTAATGGTTAACCCCTGCATCCGTGGATGTCTGAACAGAGCATCCGCCAGGCAGGTAATGTGTATGTGATCCGTCGGGACCCCCACCAAGCACTGTGCTGAACGTAGGGGTCCCGACGGATCACAAAACGCAGTGAAAAAATGCCCTTAGTCATTGAAGCATCCTTAATTATAATCCTTTATAGAAACCTGAATCTCATATAAACTTGTATAACTAAAAGCGACACACAGAATTTTTTTATTGTTAAGTCCTTAGATGTATAAAACCTTATAGGGTACTTTAATTTTCCTATATATATGCAAATTCTTGTTGCAACCACACTACTGTGCCAGGCAATTTCCTTCCTTTCTCTTGTATTTTATTATGATACATAGATTACACGGTGCACATAGACTTTGCCTGCTCGGCGGATGTTTTGTTTACACATCCGCCAATGCAGAGGCTCAATGTACTCCACTACGTTCCGCCTTGCATCGGATAGGCTTGGCATCATGAAGCATCCACCCAGCAGGTAAGTCTATGTGCTACGTCGGGATCCCCGCCAAGCAATACGCTTAGCAGAGGGGGTCCCGACGTAAAGTGGAAACATACCCTAACAGGAAAGGATCTGGTGTAAATAATGTTGTGGAATGTATGAAATGTTATCAATTTTTATATTGGATTAGATTTGTATATTTTTATACAATTTAAAAAATGTTATTTCTGAGAAAGTATCATTTATAAACACATTTCAATTGTGATTTTTTTCAATGTTTTTAGGTGGGCTGAAACCTGCTGGATCTTTTGGACCTTCTGGGCCACTGAACTCTCTGCCACCTCCTCAAAATAATATATATAATGGACCAAATTCACCTACAAACATGCAAAGGTATGTTTTCTTTATTTAACCTCCCTAGCGTTCATAACCAGCCCAGCTCGTCCAGAGTTTGTGTGGATGAGCTCTGGATGAGCTGGGCTCCCATGAAAGCCACTTATCCCCAGAAAGCTACAGAGATGCTGCTTCCAGTCGCAGCATCTCCGGAGTTGTGCGGAAGGGGGAGGGGGTGGGTGGCGCCATAGACCTCCATGTTAATAGAGGGGCGTTGGCTTTCCATCCCTCCCAGCAGGCCGTGATTGCCCGTACCACGCTGTTAAAAAAGGGCGGGAGGTTAATGAATAATTCATTCAATATTTAAATTTATCATATATGTAGTGTAGTATACTGTAGTATGCGGTATATACATAGTATAAGATGCAATGCAATATGCAGGTATGTGGGCTATAAGATGCAATGCAATATAAAGCCCCTACCCCATACAGGGGTTGACTCCTGTTCGATTCCCTGAATGATTGATCACCATGCGCATTTGTGGTAATCGTTCAGGATCAATAATCTGGGGAACAGCCCCCGCTCCAAGAAATGTTGGTCAAACGGAACAGACATGTCCATAAATCCCGTTTGATCACCACTTCTTTGGATCAGGGTTCTCATCCAAATTATTGAACGAGAATCCATGGCACATTGATTTGCCGAAAGATCGAGCAGCACAAGATGACGTCACCACATCCCGCTTGGTCATTCGTCTATGGAACGGGTATTGACCCGTATATGGGGGGCTTCAGACGCACCCATATATACAGCTGCATAGAGAGGCGAATTTTTCTTTGGCCACCTGCAGCTGACACACAGGAGCTGTGTGTGTCAGCCACGAGTAGCCAGCTTTGTCTACTACAAAAGAAAGTTATTGCTAACCAGCCAGCAGAGAATCCCTGGCTGCTCCACAAACACTTCCCTCAAGTCTGACCCCCAACAAGTAGGTGTTCCAGAAGGCAGGGAAGCAAAGCCATAGAAAGAACTGTCTCCTGAAATTCCCACTCGGTCGGTGCATGGTAACTCCGTGCTTGGCACACTAGCTGAAATGTGAAGGCATGACCACCCACCGGCAGCTTAAACAAGAAGCTACCAGGCACAGGTCAAACTTCAGTTCCAGGAAGCAGAGAGGCTGAGGGAAGAACCTTTGAGGCTGAGGGAAGATTCTTTGTATGTGGAACATACATTGGTACATATACAGTTGCTTTGCTTTTCAATTGTTTTTGCAGGCAAACATGGAAAGAGGGTCACAGAGGCAGGGTACTCTTAAGCAGGGTACAGACGTGAAGATATGGGCCAGATCGATCTATCTGGCCCATAAAATATGCCACCGCTGTTTTCGAGCGGGACCAATCAATCCCGCTTGAAAACAGCCTTATCAGACTTGACCGTTAATACAGATGATGTCCGTTGCTTTGCCTAGAGAGCGCGGGTCTCCCTAGCTCCGCCGATATCTGACAGCAGCGTGATGACGTCATCACGCTGCTGCAGGTAACATTGGACAGCTCGAATATCGAGCCGTCTGTAGCCTGCTTTACTTACCCTAGCTGCACAAATTTGACATACAGATAGCAGGATGAACGATGGTTCCAAATCTCTGCTTTCTGTTAGATTGATGGTATTGGCGATTATAAGAGCAGCCATATGAATCTTTGATAGCTGACTATATCTATTTCATTATATGGATGCCTTTAGTTACGTGAGCATGCTAATTCCATGCACATCCTGCAACAGCAACTTCTTGGAACTCCTGTGGACACTCTTTGGCTCAAGATCTTACATTCAGATGCTTTCTTGGGCAGCCATCCTTTTTTTCTCTCTAAAAAAACTTTTTTTTTTATCAGTACACATGGTATCAGCAGTATTACAGCATAGGCCTCTGGATGGGCAGAGCCCAGGCATAGGATATCCCCACCTGGCTTACCACAGATTCCGAAAAAACACCCTTCAAAATCACACCCATTAGTCAGCTTTCAGGACAGACCAAGGAACAAAGCTTTCCATAAATCTATAACTTAGTTATGGTTACCTCCTTGACAGAGGTGGCAAGTGTAATCCAATCTTGAGGTTAAGGAAGGTCTATAAACAGTAGATATAAAATCATACTTTCAAAGGACTAGGTCAATGACTTATAGTTTAATTATTATTTTTTTACCAGCCGGCCTCCTGGACTTCCTCCTACAAGCAACACCTCTCCTTCCTACCCGCCTTTTGTCCAGTCTCCAACACAGTTCAACAGTGCACCACCTCCACAAGTCCATCAGGTGACCAACCAGATGAACAACATGCAAATAGGTGGCTATGGTAATATTTGTTTCTGTTCATATTCCATTACAATTTCAGCTGCAAATGGCAGATAGCACCGAAAACACAATCAGCTTGCAAAGGCGTTGTGGCCAACTTTGCCTAATATGAACTCGTTAGTGCTCTTTGCCGATTGTGGCGTGGCGCATGCCCATCGGTTGGCGGAAAAACGGTCCGCCGTTTGGTGCGTGTATGGCAGGCTTAATTCTCCTCCCTTCATGCTTGTTCTGTGTCTTAGGCTAGGCATACACGGCTCGATTTTTTAATAGATTTGATAGATATAAAAAAATTTGATCCTGCTCGGTCAAACAGGGAACCAACATGTTAACCCTGCTCGACTTCTATTACGTTGGATGGAGACCGAGGGGCCCCAACCAAAGTATCGGACGACATAGATGACGCAGCAGTGCTGTGCCCCAATATGGAGGAAGCTCCAACGCAGCAATATGACATCATCATGCTGTGCTCGATGGCTTCTCTGTCACGCGATAATCGACCCGTGTATGCCCAGTATACTATTGTGCACTGAACAAAAAAAGATTTAGCTACCCATTTCAGCTGTATATAAAGCTAAACATATAAAACTATATTGTTCCATAATGCATACATAAACTACATAAATTATTACCATGTATATACAATTATAACTAAGTATACCTGGAGTATAAGCCTAGGGTGGGAAATGCAGCATCCATGACACACAAACACACAGCAAATGTGCTCAATTGCAAAGCCCCTGAACATGGTATCATCACCCAAATTGTTTTAAAGCAGGGTTGCAAGATAAGTATTTTTTAAGAATAGCTCTAGCTCAGGTGTGGGCAGGTTTTGTCACCATCAATAATGATGGCTGTGATGTGTAATAGGTGACCTGTGACAGGGATGTTGTTATCTTTTTTGAATTTCCTGCACTTACAAAAATGCAAATTCCTAGAGACTGCCAGTTTTCGCTATGAGGATGTGACCTCAGTGTCATTATCACACCACCGCATCATTCCCAAAGCAATGTTTGCACACACCTAGGCTTTATGTGCACTCATTGCAAAGAAATATCAGAGGGGAGCATCTTTTCAACAAGGTGACAAATAGCCAGAAAAAAAACTAAATGGGCCAGATCTGGCCCCAGTTTGCCCACACCTCTTCTAGCTTACATAGATCTTGCATATACAACACTTCTGTGCTTTAAAAACCTAATTAACCTAGTAAATTTGCATAGAGTTTGCCCACATAATTTAGCTATTTTCATTTCCTGACTGGAATATAAGCTGAATTAAATTTTTGCATTAAGAAGGGAAATGTAACCTTTTTGTCATTTTAGCTCACATATCTTTTGTTCTCCTTATTTAAATTTCCACTATGGGTCTGTTTATTTGTCATTAATTGAATTATATATATATATGGGTTAGGATAATTATTTTTCAACCTACTTTTTCTGCAGTTCCTTCCTCTACTAGTAACTCACAGATGCCTCCTAGTCCAGTTATGCCCGGCGGTTTTCCATCTCAACCTCAGTCCATGGCGCCTGGCCTTCACACAGCTCCACCATCAATCAGCAGCCTCAATGGTTTACCTTCTGAACCTTTAGCACATCATGGCGGTATGCCAGATGGAATGACTGGACATCATCAGTTCCCACCACAAGTACAAGGCCAGCCTTCAAATTTTGGATATCCACCTCAAAATTGTAAGAACCTTTTTATTTTTTACTTTTTATTTGATACATAAAAAGTACTGTATTTTTCAGACTATAGGACGCACCTGACCATAAGACGCACCATGTTTTTAGAGCAGGAAAAAATGAAAAGAAAATGTGAAATGTTCTTAGTTGGTAGAAGGGTTGGGGGGTCATGGTGGATTCTTCACTCTCCCCATACACATTGATAGACCGCGCTTGATGACGTCATCACTGAGAATCGGCCACGCACCCTTTGAGCAATCAGATTGATCTTAACATTATGGACATGTCCGTAATGTATTAAATCAATTTGGGGGCAAATTTATGGCCAAATTTAAAGTTTAAGCATTCGATTTGCGGCAGATCAATGGCCGTAAGTATGCAGTCAGCCTGTGGCGAAATCGTCCATAAATCGAAAACTGTATGGGGGGCTTTGGCTATAGAATGATATGTAAAATACCTAAAAAGTATGTATTAAGCTGATGGTAACAGTCTCTGAGAAAATATTTTGATTCTATTTCTCATATCTTTACAGTAAACAGTTATGGTGCTCAGTTACCTGGACCTCCAATGCCTTACCCTGGTGCATTTCCTGGAAGCCAACAGCAAATGTCTGGACCACCTCAAAAGAAACTTGACCCAGACTCCATACCAAGCCCAGTAAGTGCTATTTTTGGCGGTGGGGGTATAGGCTGGGGGAGTGGGGGCAGAAGACATTTGCTGTGATTGCTGCGCTGCAGTATAAGCTGAGGGGAGCATTTCAAGACATTTTGGGGGCTGAAAAACTTGTCTTATATTTGCGTTTACGGTACTGCATTTGCTTGCAGATCCCAACTATTGGGATACCTGCAGAGAAGAGGAGGCATAAAATGATGGCATACACCAACACATAAATAATTTTGAAATTTGCCCCTGACTACTTAAGCCAGTTTATGTTTATTCTTAGATTGCCATCTACAACAATGAGCAGCAGCATTTTTTATATGTGTGGATGAATCTCCTTTGTTCTGATAGAACTGTGTTGTTACAACCAGTAAATGATAAAAATGTAATAATCATTACAATGTTTACCAGATACAAGTGATTGAGAATGATAAAGTCAGTAGAGGTGGACAGGTCTATGCAACCAATGTCAGAGGACAGGTGCCCCCACTCATCACCACAGATTGCACGATACAGGATCAAGGTAAGCTTTCTTCTCAGGAAGATCAAATGTCTTCTCACACACATATCTCTAACACAGAATTGGTAAAATATCCCTCCGCTGTGCACAGACTGTCTATAAGGACCTCATTTTCTCATCTATTAAAGAAGCCAGAATGATTTTTAAAGTTTTTAAAAGTGTACACACGAATCACAGGGATATATCTTTGCAGTGGCACTAGCTCCATACTAAGTGTAAATGTCCTTTTTTTTGTATTTACTTCCTGTGTGGTAATGCATGTGCAAACCATTTCTTTGCAAGCCTTTCATTGCAAAGCTGGGCATAGACGTGTTGTTTTTCCACTGCTCAGCCGACCCACTGGCCGTGATGATGTCATCATGCACGGCCACTAGTGCAGAGAATTGGCCGGGTACCTTTTGTATGCCGGCCATTACTTTGGATGGGGACTAATGGGATCGGCTAAGAATTTTCCGGCATGTCGGATCACTGTGCGATTCAACATGCGGCAGATTTCTGGTCAATCTAACCAGGTGGCGCACCCGATTTTCTGCCTCCCTGACTGCTGACCGATTGCATCAACGTGCACTGCGGTTGATCGGCTTAAGAATCGGGCAGGAATCTGCCTGTCTATGCCTAGCTCAACACAGTTATATGCCTTGTCTCAGTTCTGAGAAACAAATCGTACACTTATAGAACAATGATTGTGTTAATGCTAGAGAGACCTCTTATATGTTATTTATTTCACTTTTAGTGTAATGCACAAAAATGCGTCTATGAATCTACCTTTACTGATATATTTGTTCTGTGAGAAATTCAGCTATTGTTCACACTACAATATTTTATACATTGCAGGGAATGCCAGCCCACGTTACATTAGATGCACAACATACTGCTTCCCTACTTCCTCCGATATGGCTAAACAAGCTCAGATTCCTCTTGCTGCTGTCATCAAACCTCTAGCCGTGGTCCCCCCAAATGAGGTAAGGAAATGATTTGCCAGCCAAGCTCAAAATTATTGATTAAAGCTGGAGCTGTATGACCTCATTGTAGAGTAATGTGAAATGTTATCTCTTTTGTAGGAGTACTAGACACCTCCTACTGGTTCATATAAACCTCTGTGCTATTCTTCAGTGCAATATATATCCCAGCAGAAGAACATTATAGAGTCATTATGATTTAGAATGAATCCATAACCAAGAAGCAATATTTGTTGAACCACATAAGATTCAATTAGGGTAAAAAAAACCAGTTTGACTTTATTCCTTGCTCCTGCTGGCTTCCAGTAATATAAGCGGCTGGTCTGCAAAGCCTTTTGTTTTGGCATCTTCACTTGGTTTGATTGGAAATTATGTCAGGGTGGGTATATCTGAAGTGCTTGTCCAACAGGAATTGATCAAAGGTCACCAGTAAGGATACATAGATCGCTAAGCGATTGACCAAAAAGAAACTACATGTCTGATCACCTTATGTTGGATCTCTTTTTCGATATTGTTTCTTTGGTGCATTGTATCAGGCAGGCAGGAATCGATTTCCGATCGATCGACCTCACCAATCCCTGTATTCATTGGAAAAATTGGCAGCCATTTCACCTTTACTGAGTGCTAGTCTAGTTATTAAAGTCAAAAGTTTGGACAGTAAGTTTGGCTGTAATCTGAGGTGCTTTAGGGTATGTTTCCACGGTGTGGAGGCCTCTGCCGGTCAGGATGTTAATGTAATGCAGTATGTCAACCTCCGTCCGGCAGACCACCAGTGCGGTAGGCGTGTGTGATTGGCTCCGTCAACATCCCCACAGTGTTCTCCCCAAAAAAATTTTTCAGCCTCTCTGATAGGCAGCCGGCCAGCGGCAGCACACAAGTCCTCTGACAGGCGGCGCCTCCCCATTCTTCAGGAGCGCGCCGCAGCCACTGAAATACTCCGGCCCGCGGCTCCGGTAGTGTGCCGCGGGCCGGAGTCTTTCAGTGGCTGTGGCGCGCTCCTGAAGAATGGGAGGCGCCGCCTGTCAGGCTGCTCGCCGCGGAGGGCTCTGGGGAGAACACTGTCCCCATCAAGGAATGTGCTTAGCACGCAGCGGAAACATACCCTAAAGGCTTAATTTACATGTACACCTACCACCACTGTTTGTGTGTGATTTCACAAAATGTTTAGGTGCTTTGTCATATTTGTTGTTGTTAACCCTATGAGAGAATGCCTGAAAGGTGACTGGAAAACTGAGCTGTGGTGTTTTTCAGACAGCCGGGTGCTGGAAACGCTGCGTTTCTAGACGCAAGTGTAAATGTAGCCTTGTGCTGTTTCTGTGGCTGATAATGCTAATTAATTGAGGCTCTGCAGAAGATGTAACTCCTGGTCCTTCTTTTTTATGTTAGGCCTCATGAGAGCCTGTTTCATCATAGTCTTTGTGACTGTACGAAGGATACATTTAAGTTTTTATTCTGTTTTGACCTACCAACATAGTAATTGTGAACTGTCATCAAAGCAACAGATGGCTACTTTAAATAATCTAAACTTAGTTCTGGTCTGGTTAACCCTTTATGTTTACTACATAATTCCAGATGTGTTCCTTCATAAGTTGACGTCTTTAAAATTCAAAAATGATGTAGAAAATAGTAAACAATAATGTAACACCATTGAATGAAAAGGTATGCTCAAACATTTGATTGGTACTGTACATGATAAATTGTATTTCCGACTGATCTAACTTCATAATATTGTATGGACAGCTCAGTGGACAGATAAACCGGTAAGAACACATCTATTGTCCACGGGTATTTACGAGCCAGTATGCTACACAAAGGCTTTAGCTTCAAGTTCAAATATCACTGGCAAGAGCTAGACCATATCTTTGAGTCTAATTATAACTGCCCTGGTAAATGTCATTCGTGGAGTCACTGTTTCTATAAGATGTCAGATGAGGCAGTGCTATAGTGCCTCTGTCCTGATCTGTACACTATTGTTTATCCGATTTTTCCTATTAAGCACATCAGTGACGCTTGCATGATTCACCCCTTTCTGTATCTGTTTTAGCAACAGAGCTTACTGTAAACCTGGAGAAATGACAGGATCATCAGACAGCTCGGGGAAAGTTTGTTGGAAAGATAATGGCTTTTTTTACTCCCCCTTAAAAAGATTTAGTATGCTGACCTCCCTGTATTATAAAGTTCAGTGTACTCAGAAATCTTCCCCGCATTTCGAAAATGTTTAGGTATAGGATATATTATATGTACCCAAAAGGTCCCCATACGTGGGGTTTTCAGTTTGATTCTTGAAAAATCGATCAGCATGTGCATTGCGGAAATCGAACACGACCACAATTTCTTCGAGTGGGATCAATCGAGAAAGCTAGATCGAACAGGGAACCAACAGGGTACCCAGGGTATACATCAAAAGTATTGAATGGGAATTGATTGTGCAAAGTGGTGTGCATCGATTCGCCATTCAATCAATGAACACTCAAGCACAGCATGGTGACGTCCTGATTGAAATTGGACGACCCGTGTATGGGCACCCTAATGTTCCACTGTTTTACTAAATAAATATGTACCCTTGTGTACGGTTTTTCAAATTGTGGCTCCTATATTTACATTTGGTATGGTAATCATTTTCTTAGTATTTCATCAGTGACCTTTTTGTATATTTTCATAGTTTTTTTGTTCATAATTTGTGTGAGATTTCAAAACTAAGAAGCAAAAGTATTCGAGAATACCCTGTTTCTCCAGAAATAAGGCATCCTCCGAACACAAGGCACCCTTACATTTTTGCCTCACGCTGAAATATAAGGCATCCCCCCGAAAATAAGTCACCCCTGAAGTTACGGTACTATAACTCTGCACAGGGGGGATCAGAGGGGACAATCAAAATGATACAGGATTCAGAAGTGGTTACTAAAATGGTAATCCCCCCTCTGAGTCTCCTGTGCCATTGTGATCCCCCCCTCTGATCCCCCCTGTGTCATTTTAAGTGATTCCCCAACCTGATACCCCAGTGCAGTATTCTTCTTCATGAAAAAATAAGACATCCCCCAAAAATAAGACGTAGGGCATCTTTGGGAGCAAATATGACTGGTGACTGCGATGGCCACTCCAAAATGTTCCAGCCTTTAATCTGCAACCATGCTCTAGTGGACTTGGAGGTATGCTTGGAATCACTGTCCTGTTGAAAGGTACAATGCCTCTCAAGCGTTGATCGCTGGGCCAAAAGTCGACTGCAGTATGCCAAAAGTCATGTGGACAAGCCACAAAAGTTTTGGCATAGTGTTCTGTGGACTGATGAAACAAAATTAGAACTGTTTGGG
>CM070032.1:162189858-162201835 GCA_036250615.1 Ptychadena robeensis
TTCTAGTGCCATTCATGAAAACATAGATTCCTGGTGGTAGGTCCGCTTTAAGTTTATATTTAATGCTCTCCGCATTTCTACATTTGTAATTGTTATAATCCATGCATTGTTGTTATTCTGTATGACTATATATGTGGCAAAACCATTTTGTACATGGTGAGGGAAAGTTAGGGAAGTGAAGTCAGTGTTAGGATTAGATAGTGAATGTTGCTTTGTGTTAGGATTAGATGGAAAACAATGTATATTTCTCATACAAAGAAAAAATATATATATTATTTCCCCTTAGTCTTTCCAATATTGTCCATGTGCCACATCCCAAATATTGACATGTAAACAAAACAAAACAAAAAGAATGGAGATTCCACTCCGGGACTTTTAAGGCACAATTTTACCCAGATTCATATAGAAACAATTTTTATTAAAATCACAGAGCATGATTATACAATAACAGAGCATGATTATATAATACATCATTTTCGTCAGTCAACAACAAGGTTGTATGTACATAGATGGCAACAAATATTTTATTACAATGACAAAACCTATGTACATTCAACCTTGTGGTTGACTGATGAAAAAGATGTATTGTATAATCATGCTCTGTTATTGTAAATTAAGGTCTGTGATTTTAATAAAAATTGTTTCTATATGAATCTGGGTAAAATTGTCTTATTGTCTTTTTCTTCAAATCAACCGATTTATTCAATCCCTACATATTTCCTCATAGACACTTGTGTTGATTGCGATTTTTATAGCGAATATCGGTACAACGAGAATTCGTAAGGATCTCCAATATAGTGCTATATCTTCGGGATCGAGAATATTCGAGATTCTGGGAAAAGTGGCATGCATTGCGTTTACAATGTGAGCATGTACAAGTACCGATTTGCACAATGAATGGTAATAAATGACTTCTGTAAGTGTTGTCTCATGTGCTGATTACACTGCAGCTGCTATTTCACATTGTGCCACCAGATGGTGCCGTGACAGCACACATTGCGTTTGCAATATGCGCATGTACAAATGCTGATTTTCGCTGTGAAAAGAATGAACAACCTCTTTCACATCTGCATTGCTTTTGTGTCCACAACAGGAGACTATACTTGTCAGACAACACAACAACTGTTCTGGTGTCAACTTTAGCTTTTCTCAGTTTTTCTCTCTTAAAGAATGGTCACCAGTACCTATCTTGGAAAGCCCCTGCGAGAAATATAAACCCAAAATATTTTGCAATTGGTTACCATTCTATTTGAACCTAGAAAAATGGTTTGGGGAATATTTTAATATTTCCCAGCAGGCCTCCCCTAGGTTCAGTCACTTCACAAATGTGATTGTGTAAATCCCAGGTCTCCTTGTGTAATAGTGACAGGAATTTCCACTGAATGAAGTGACTGTGAAATGGGGTAATTAATGTAGGCAGTGAAACACAGGATGTATCTACATGTCATGCATGGTAAACATTGTTATCCTCCTCCTTACAGTGTGCTGTTCTGTACACTACCATCAGCGGACAAAGACGCCTGTTAGTTCATAACATCAGCCTCAACTGCAGTTCACAACTTGCAGATCTGTACAAGAGTTGTGAAACAGATGCCCTCATAAACTTCTTTGCTAAATCAGGTAATATATATATATCATGTTACAAATTACATATAGATATACCTATGAAAATATACACAAGGACAAGACGTCATAATGCATAACGTAAAATAGAATAAATCACAGTTATTGATGGTGTTCATCTCAGACGTCAGATTTCGCATAATATATGTGCAGAGATACTGCAATATTTCAATAGTTATCACATTCCTGGATCTGGTGCCATTGAACAATACACAGTAAATATATTCTAGTGGAAGTGCAGCTCATTCCTATCATTCCAGATAAAGATGCACTTAAATTATTCTGGAGTTCTGGTATTTATTTATCCTTGCTTAATCCTTTTACTGTCTTTTCTCAGCTTACAAAGCCATCCTGCATCACCCTCTGAAGACAGTACGGGATGTGTTGATCAGTCAGACAGCTCACATGTTAGCATGCTATAGGAAGAATTGTGCAAGTCCATCAGCTGTTAGCCAAGTAAGTAGAAATACAGTAGACCAGTGGTGACCAACTGAGTTGATATGGAGGGCCACAAGTGCGGCCCTTGGCATCACTAAAGGGCCACACATAACATTTTAAACCTATATTGACTTGTATAAGTATTTTATAATGACAAATGACAGCAGGCATAGCTAGAAGACATTATTTTTGATTTTTAAATAACAAAAATTTAGTATAATTGTTTTAAATACTGCAATCATTAGGGGACACTGTAGTATGGTAATGCACATTTTGTGTCATATACATCGTCAAAGGTTATGTGCTGCAATATACACTATACAATCACACCCCTTCATTGGTGGAATAGTGGAGTGGAATAGTGGAATTGCACTCACCAGTCTGCTGATCCCCTGCCAACACTACAGGAGAAGAGGAGGAGAGGCGAGGGACTTGCTCTGATTGGCTTTTGCATATGCCTATCACGCAAGTTTATCACCTCTCCTCCTCTTCCCAGAAGAAGGACTTGGACCTTTTGGCAGGGGATCGGCGGACATCTGATTCCCCAATGCCCTATGCATTAACAGTTAGGTTTCAGGGGCCACAGGTGGAGGACTGAGGGGGCCGTCAAAGAACACCCAAAGTTCCGCATGTGGCCCCTGAGCCACAGGTTGGGCACCTGGGCAGTATACATTCAAGATACAACTTCATACGACAAACTCAAGATACGACCAAAATTTTCATTTTCACATACGGCCAAAGTTTTGTTTTACAACCGCAATTTGTTTATGCTTTTCAGGCGCTCTCCTATGGCAGAAGCCATTCATGGTGCTTTAAAGCATTGACTTCTGTTTTTTATCATGAAAAGGTTAGGAAAGTGGTAAATTGGGAAGTGCAGAATGGATTATTGCCATTTCCATTATTTTCTATAGGAAAAATGGTTTTGACTTACAACCAAGCCTTCTAAACAAATTAAGTTCGTAAGTCATGGGTCACTGTAATCAACAAGAACATTGTTGTCTTCTGACAAAGCAGAAGCAAATACTATTTCTTTTCTAACTGTCCAATGTGAATACAGTATTGTTATTGTAGTTGCTCTTTTTTCAGACAGTTTATTAGTTTTTATTAACCTCCTGGGCGTTACGCCTGAAACCAGTACAGGCGCAGTTTAATCTTTGGCGCCATAGACTTCCAGGTTAATGGAGGGGGCAGTACTTTCCCCCCCACACACTGCCGGCTTCTTTTTAACACTGGTGGTGGTGAGCCGGGAGGGCAGCAGGCAATCACGCAGAGTACAGTGTACTCCGCCTCGATTGCCTGGGAAACGGCTTTCTGTGTCATGAGAAATGGCGCGAAAAGCCCGTAACGCACAGGAGGTAAAATGGATTTCTCACCTAGGATTTGTGTTTTTAAAGATTTTTGCTATTGTGGCCCTGTTACCCTCCAACCCACACTTGAAGTTCATTTTTTACACAGTGTTAAATCATAATATGATATAGGTATAAGGTACAGAATATAACACAGAGTGCAGTTACTAGCAATGAATGTAATTTTTTGTCTTACATTAGAAACTTTGTCACGAAACGGATTATAACAGCTTATAAAACAGATTGTAAGAGATTATAAAAAAGTGATGCTTAGGAAGTAAATAGTGTAGTACTTTCCCCATTTCTCTCTGCAGCTTATTCTGCCTGACTCCATGAAAGTGCTCCCAGTCTACATAAACTGCTTGTTGAAGAATGAGGTTCTGGTGGGCAGCACAGAGATTGCCACTGATGAGCGGGCATTTCACAGACAGCTGGTTATGGGGATGGATGTGGCCAGCTCCCAGCTCTTCTTTTACCCGCTTCTTTTACCTTTGGTAAGTCATAAAATTTTTGTAAACAAACATGCATTATCATTGAATTATTTCCTGTATATGTATAGTAACAATGTCCTATTACGCTTTACGAATATGTATTAAGGTCCCAGGCTTGTTTTACAGCAGGGATTTGGAAATTTTTTGACTCGTTTGCCACATTGGCTTCTTAAATTTGATAAAGGAGCTGGACCAAGAGTCTATAATGGCCGACCCGCCATGTGTGTGCCAATTCCATGCATCGCTGGCATCACTTATGATTGCAGTGATTTAAATGAGGCGACGTGTGACAGGGATGTTGTAATCTTTTTACATTTCCTGCACTTCAGCAGAGATAATTCCTAGAGACTGCCTGTTGTCACCATAAGGATGATCAGTCATGATCTCGTCACTGCATCATCCCCAAGGCAATGTTTTGACACCTTTAGGGCTTGTCCCCACTATAGCGTTCTCTCGCGATTATAAATACGGCGAGAAACCACTGGCTATTCTTTTTCCCCTTTGAAGTGTGGAGGGGGGGGGGACAAGAAATCTTGCCCCACCCCACCCAATCGCCCCTGATTGCACCCCTAGAGAATGAATGGGCGTGTTTGAAAACTAATATTTTGAGACACGTTTTTTAAACACGTCCATTCATCCTTATGGACGTGATTGGCCGCGGCCATCAATCAAAAACGCAGTGGGGATGAGCCCCATTAAATACATGGGCACGATCGCCATGAATAAAATCGTGGGTGATCGCTTAAGTAAGGAAGGAAGGCCTTAGGCATTATGTGAACTAATTGCAGAGAACAGGCGGAGGGGAGCATCTTTTCTACGATGTGACAATTGGCCGGATCCGACCCCAGGGCCTTAGTTTGACAGCCCTGGCTTACAGCAATGGCTAGCCCTACTTTGTCAGCTTGTTTCTTACACTAAAAACCAATAGTTTGAAAAGTTTGAAAAATGGATGCAAGCAGTTCTCTTAAATGTACACCTGAAATAACATTTGAGGTTCTTAACAGAATGACTTGAAATTGTTTAAAAATGTAAGAGATTGAATAATTTATGTTGCAAAATGTTGTGGATCTAGTAAACCCAATAGTCTGTTATGTATGAGAGTGTGGAAACACATTAAAGTGAAAGCAATGCTAACATTTTGCTGGTTGCCTTGTGAAAACTATAGACCCACGAGACAATAATCTATAAGAGCATTTCACAGACTGCATTAGAACAGGTTCTGTGAAGAATATTCAGTCATTGCACACAATAGAGTTTTGCTTGATCTACAAATATAAAGGAAAAGGAGGAAAGTGAAACAGTTATAGATATTGGTGAGGGGTGTGGGTGTTTTCAGCTTTCCATTGGGGTATCAATTAATTAATTTACAGTGTATCTCTGTGTGTGTATTGTAAGAATTACTTTACAAACTAATTGCTGTTGTTCTTGCAGCATACATTGGACACTAAGAGTGACGCCATTCCCTCCGCTGTTCGTTGTTCTGAGGAGCGCTTGTCTGAAGGAGGGATATTTCTTCTAGCCAATGGAATTAGCATGTTCCTATGGTTGGGTGTCAGTTCCCCACCAGAATTCATCCAAGGAATATTCAATGTGCCTTCCTATGCACACATCACACCAGAAGCTGTAAGTCAATTATATCATTTAGCGTTTCACAATTAGTACAATGTTACTGTCCATCAGCTATAGACCAACAATGCAGAGCAGTCAGTTAGCAGTTACTGGGGATAAAGCAGTATAGAGGAAACTTTCTTCCCTGTTCAAATTGTTCAAATCTAAAGCTGGGAATAGACGGTACGATATACCGTCTATTCCTTATCCGATTCTTTGCACTAGGAGCATCGAGAATCGGACGGAACTCTTCATCTGCAGCTCATTACTAATGGGATCGGGCTAAAATTTACCGTCCTGTCGGATAACTGTGCGGCTGATTTTAGCCCAATCCTCGTCAGTTGCAGCCTCCAATTCCTGCACGACCCAATCCTTAACCTCCCTAGCGGTTGAGACGAACGGTGAACAGGTTGTTCGTTCAGTGAACAGGGTCCTCTCAACCGCCGGGGAACCCGGCGGCGGGGAGACCCTATGCCTCCCCGGAAAGCTGCAGCGATTGTCTTCATCGCTGCAGCATTTCCGGGTTGGCGGCACCGCCACGATCGGGGCGGGGGGGGGGGCGGCACCATAGACCTCCATGTTAATGGAGGAGCGCCGGCTTTCTCTCACACGCAGCTGTTGTCAGTAATGACAACAGCTGCGAGTAGAGCTCCGGCGGGAAGCCGGAAACGACAGGCAGTGTACTGTGTACACTGCCTCGATCAGTGCGCTAGGAAGGTTAAGGGATGCAGGAGTGCACACGGCATCGGATCGGGAATTGGTACGTGTATGCCCAGCTTAAGGCCTAGAGGAGGTCTAACTCTATGGTAGGGGCAGCAATTGTAAAAGCTTCAATAAGCAAGCACAAACTGCATGTAACATGGTTTATATCTCTTTTTTAACTCTAGAAATCTATGCATTCATGAGAAAGTAATAATAACTTCATTTTTAAGGCCAAAAGGAGCTCTGTAGGATAGCACTGTCACTGTCATCACACACGATCAATCGGCCAAAAAATCAGGTTAAAACCGACCAGCACCCTTTGTGTGCCAGCACTTATTGTATTTCTGTCGGGTCCCCCTAGCTGCTTGTGCCGCTGTCAGAACCCGAGCAGCTAGAGGGACCCGATGGACAGCATCTAGGGACCGGCTTGGCAGCTCTGTTCTCACTGTCACAGCACAGCCTAGATCGATTTGGCGGCTGATTTCGACCCTTTAAGCCTTAGATTTCTCCCAATTTTTCAGTGGTCAATCGGACTAAAAATCAGGAGAAAATCTAAGCATGTATTTTATTTACTGTCTGCAATCCCTTTGCAACAGGAATATAAGATTAAATATTTATAAAGTAAAGCCGGCCATACACTGTGCATGTTGTGCAATAGATCGCAGAATGCACTGGCATGGTGTTTGGTCATTCTGGAATGGAGCAAAAGATCGAGCCGCGTTCAGCCAGCTTTAGGGAAATCTGTTAGGGCCCTTCCACACTAGCTGCAGTGCAATGTTTGCATTTTTGAATCAACTAATAAATCAAGATTTGTCATTTACAGTTTGTTTATGCATTAATGTAATATTAATTAATTACATTAATTAATGTATTTTATTGCAGACATCTCTTCCTCAACTGGACAGTTCTCATTCTAGAAAATTAAGGGAAATTATGGAATTCATTCAGAACAAAAGTTCACACTCAATGAAGGTATAAAATTCTACAAAATGGCTACTAACAGAAATGGAAATGTATTGTTTATTTAGCTGCCAATTCATGAACTTGCAAGACGCACCGGCATATAAGACGCACCCAGTTTTTAGAGCAGAAAATCAGAAAAAAAAATTTAATACGTTTTCACATCAAAATGTTAATGCAATATTTTCAGTGAATGCAATATCCAATTCAGCCAGCAGGTGTCACTAGCAGCAGTAAACTCTCAGCTACACGACGTCATCTCTACAATGTACACAGGAGGAGGGGGGGGGGGGCTGTCACTTCTCCTCTCACTGTGTCCGTGGGGAGTGAATGCTGTTACCACGGACAGAAGAGAAAAAGTAGATGCAAGTTCATCTATACTTTTCTCCTAATTTCCTATGCCAGTTCAGGGCTGGCATAGGCAATTACACAGTTCAGATGTGAGAGTCGGCATTAGCCGGCATCTCAAATCTGAGAGCTTCTCCAGCTCCCCCAGCTGGTTTCCGTGTCGGGGGAGCTGGCGGGCAGCCAAGGTGTGACCACCGGCGGCCGCGTATTCGGCATATAAGACGCAGGCACTTTTTGCCCCCAATTTTGGGGGTGAAAAAGTGCGTCTTATATGCCGAAAAATACGGTATGTTATATTTTTCCCCACTAGTCATGATGGCAGTAGGTGTGTGTTATATGTAAGAAGGACATTTGCTTGACAGTGTTCTAGAGAGCAGGAAGGTAGCAGACTTTTCTACACTATACTGGACGGATAGTGGAGTCTGTGAGCTAGGCTGTTACTGTCAGTACAAGGGGTTATTGGCCACTGTACTGTGCTACTGCCTATATCCTAGGTGCCCAACCTGAGGCCCGGGGGCCGCATGCGGCCCTTTGGCCATTGTCCAGCAGCCCCACTTGGTCCTCCACATGCGGCCCCCAAAACCTTACTGTTAATGCACAGGACATAGGAACTCACCTGTGAGGTTGTCACACACTGACCCGGCTTTCCTTATTAACTTTGGCCATTCATACATCAGTAACATTGGCAATGTTGATTGTGGAAACCAGGTCTACATAGCGCTGCACCCAGGGGCAAGAGGGGGGGGTAGTTGCTGTCGGGTTTTGACTGCCTGTTGGGATCTGGGACCGCGTGCTGAGATGTCGATGAGTGGAGGGTCTGAAGCGATGTTATGTGCGGCCCTTTAGTGATGCAGAGGGCCGCATTTGTGGCCCTCCATATCAACTCAGTTGCCCACCACTGGCCTATATAATATGCACCAAATTTTGGGACTATAAGACACACTTTCACCACAAAATTGGTGTCTGCGTCTTTTATTCTGAAGTGGTCACGGGTGGCTACACATTGGTTAGTGGAGGAGTTCTCAGATGAGATCTTCAATCTGTACGTCATTGATTACATTAGTGGAGCTCTGATGATGTACTCAATGAAGAGCTAAGTCAGATGGAAGGGCTGCCAGCCTTCATCTCTCCCATCCAGCATTGCCTGTGTGAAAGCTGGAATTCTGCATCTGCACTGTCTGTGATCAATTCAGAGACAGTGCAGATGCATCAGGAGTTGGGCACAAGCTCTGACGGTCAGGGCTAGAGGCTGGAAAGCTGTCAGAGACAGCTGTCAGGTTGAAGCATGGAGCTCTGGCCAGCAGGAAAGAGACAAAATATTTTTCAGACACCCAAAAGTATAGGGTGCATCCTATACATTGGAGCATCATATAGTCCAAAAAATACAGTATATAGTTTTAATATTTTATTTAATATTTTAATATTATATTTTTAAGAACATGCTACACGAAGAAAAAATGCTAAGATGAGAGATCCCCCCCATGTCTTTATGAAACAGTTACTTTCATTGTCACAACATTTAGCCAGGGCATTCTTGGTACCAACTCAGCCTACTAATCCATTTCATTTATTATTTAGCATCAGGGTTTTGTTTTCATGTGCACTCATCATTCTACATACCACCTATAGTAGGATCTTCAGTCATGGCTTACTCCCTGCACTGAGACAATCACCACCGCTACTATATGGTGTTAGTCACACGTTTTTGTGTTTTCAGAAGTATTCTAAAGTTGTTGAACAAGGTAGGGAAGGAAAATATTTACTTATGGGTAACAGAGCTTTAAAGGTGCACACTGCTGTTTTATTCTACATGGAGAAGGACAAACACTCTAAAAATATCTTTCATGTATTTTCTCATATTTGTACCACCTGCAGCAATAAACAAGCGCTGTAATCAATCAACAATTACTGTAACCACTATAAAACCAGACATACTTTGGCCATATGTGATATAAAATACGCTCATCAGGATATTTTCATAACTTATTTTTTTGACAAATTTCAGCTTGTGTTGGTGAAGCAGAAGGACAAGGGAGAGATGGCTTTCAGACAGCTGCTGGTAGAAGATAAAGGCCTACTTGGTGGAGCTTCATACATGGATTTCCTCTGCCTCGTTCACAAAGAGATTCGCCAGCTCCTTACATAATCCTTCCAAGATGCCTTCCATGAAATGTCCATAAACATGTCAGCAGACGCTCTGCATCCAGCTGCCGCTTGCTGTGGAGTAATGTGCTGCAGAAGCCATTATGTGACCTCAGTCACTATTACAGTGCTTTATTTCATAGAAAGTTCTCCCTTTTCTAAGACCCAAAGACAAATGTGGCCTCTCCCTGGAAACACATATATGAGCGATGATTCAAAGGGAAATACTGTTTGTTTGTTTGTTTGTATGTATTTATGTCTGAAAATGTTTCCTCCAATCACTTCATGATGATATTGTTACAATCCTTCCAATAATCTTCCCTGTGCTTTTGCTATGCACACATATTTAAATATCTGATATTAAGACCAGAGATTATCATATCAGGAGTTCAGGGGACTATGTTTTCTCACTATTAAAGGTGAACTTGAAGTTATTTTCACTGGTCTCACTGATGTCTCTGCATTAACAACAACCCTCAGCATTTCTCATTGGGTAAAATGATGCTCTTCCTTTACCATCCCCTGCACTCAGCTAAATCCCCCTGCTCCTCAACTCATTCATACTTATCAACAGCTGCAGTGCTGCTATATGTCAACATCCACAGCCAGAAATGCTGGCATGAACTGTAGGCATTGAATTATTCAGAAATAAATATAATAAACAGAACTTTTACAGATATAGCAGATACAAATTAACCTCCCTAGCGCACTGCTGAGGTCCAGATTTCTGTACCAGAAGCGCACCATAGACTCTAATTGAATTTTTTTTATGTTGTAGTCCTGTAACTTCCAAAAATCTGTCCGTACAAGGGTCTAATAGACATCCTGACTATAATAATGTTTGAAACACACAATTATTATAGAAAAAAAGTACATTAAAAGATTATGAAATGTATCATTTGAATGCTTAAATCTCTTGAATACTTATTTGGTATGAAAGATTTCAAAACAGTATTTATTGATTTCAAAACAGTATTTATGTTTGTTTATAATAACATTTTTATTTTGTTTTTGTTTTGAATTGTATTGGATACAGTTATCACTGTATCCAATACAATGGCATTCTCTGAAAGGGTTAACTTCAAAGATCACATGTGGAATGACAATGGGGGTGATATTCCAGTTGTGCTCTTTGAAGATATCCCTATTTGCATATGAATATACCAATTTGCACATGAATGTCCCGCGGCCCTGCGGGACATTCATGGGCAAATTGGGACATTCATGCGTAAATTGGGCTTGTAGAGAGGTGTCACAGCCTTGCTTCAGATCCTGCACAGCACAGAGCAGAGTGTGCAGCCGGCGATTCTGAGCTGGACGGCACTATCTTGTCAGCTGCAATACTGCATAAGCAAGTGCAGGACGAGATAGTGCCGTCAGAAGCGCTAGGGAGGTTAATGCAGCTACAATATGAACCTCCTGAGCATTTTCCCTGAGTCTGTTTACAAGTATAACATCAGGGCATTTTACCTGTCCAGTGGGGGCGTTACTATCCCTGCTAAGTTCCCACCCACATCATCTGCCCAAACTGGGTGGGAACTTAGGAAGGAGAGTGACACCCCCTACTACGCCCTACCATGGCGTCACTTCCGCTATTTGGAACAAGGAAGTATCACTCCACCTTAGTACTTCCTTGTTCAGGATATGGGAAATTACATCACAGACTAATTGGGGGGGGGGGGGTAGTCTCCCTCCCAAGTTCCCACCCAGCTAAGCTAGTGCAGATGATGTGGGTGGGAACTTAGGAGGGAGAGTAACGTCCCCCTCCCTCATATGTTATTCAGTGACTTCACTTTCGGTATTTGGAACAAGGAAGTATCACTCCACCTCCATACTTCCTTGTTCCGGATACCGGAAGTGGCGTCACCGGTGTAACTTCCTGACGTTTTTCCCTTAATCAGTAAGGAAAAAGTTGACAGGTATGCAAAGAGGGAAGGGAAAGTTGACAGGTGGCTGGTAGCAAAGAGGGATCAGCCATCAGCTGAGAGTAGGGGTATTAGAAGAAAGATCCTAGATCCTCCTTCACCACCACACCAAGCTCAGTGCAAATGGTGTGCATAGAATAATCCTTTGGCTGCACATCTGCCATATAAGATGCATGCGCTTTGTGCGTCTTAGAATGCGAAAAATACTGTATTTTTCACTTTCAAAATAACAGTGATGATTGTCCTCTATTCTAAAATATTTACAGTAGTAAACCTGACCCCAACCCAACTTTTTAGAACTGTATACGAAAAGAAACTCTGCTACTAATATTTTGAGTCTTGTATGTACTTTGATGCAGAGATTTCCACCGCAGCACCTGGAACCTGGGGGGGG
>CM070032.1:162204364-162215443 GCA_036250615.1 Ptychadena robeensis
CGTAACGCTTTTGGTACAGAAATCTGGACCTCGGCGAAACGCTCAGGAGGTTAAAAAGCAGTACAGGAAATATAATCAGATTACAATCTGTTCAGATTTCCCATCCAAACCCCCACATTCCTGAGAACCCCGGACGTCTATGCCTTTATGATAATACAGTCCTATGGCATTGTAAGCACGTCCGGGCAGGGTCCTCTACTCCTCCTGTGTCATTACCTATACCTGTGTATTATACTGTGTTGTATCTCCACTCAATGTACAATGTATTGTACAGCGCTGCGTAATATGCTGGCGCTATATAAATAAATGTTAATAATTATAACATGGCAAGGGCAATCCCCACCTACACCATGTCATCGCTGATGTCAGGGATGTGGAACAAGGGCCGAGGATGGCGCAGATGGTAGCAGGTAAGCTACCCCAGAGTGTCGCTCAATATTACCAATCTACCCCAAGCTACTTGGGGTTACCGTTCTGAAGCTTTAACTGTCAGAAAAAAAAAAGAAACCCTTAGTCATTAATAGCACACACACTGTCAGTTTCCACTTTCCATTGCGTTAAGTGCTTAACCTTCTGAGCGTTTGGCCCGAATTAACTCAGTTAACTGCAGCCGTGCTCAGGGTCTCGCCGTCTTCTGACGGCGGTCGGGACCATCGGCATGTATGCCGATGCTTCCAGGTCCGCCCCCGATCGCGTCACCGGTGACGCGAACGGGGCGGGGGTAGGCGGCGCCATAGACCTCCGTCAAACTGGAGGGGCGTCGCCTTTATTTTTTATGAAAAAACCGTGCCACGTGGCAAACGCTCAGAGGGTTAAGGATAAAGCTAGCCATATATGCATAAATAAATTCTGTTTAATCATTCTTCTATTCAGTATTCATGTGCAATATTAATATTGCGGGTCAGCCTTAAAGAGGACCTACCACCATAAATTCATTGTTTCATGAATGGCACTAGAAGTACCATTAGGGAGGAATGTATAAAAAAAAACTTACCTGTAAGGAGTAATTAAACAAGATCCCTCACAGCGCCTCCTCTCTCCCTGGCTCTGATCACGGGCTGCTGCAGCTCCCCCCAGAACTCACCACAAAGAAAGACTGGTAAATCTCTAATCTCAGCTCTCCATTTAACCAAATGACACATATTTCCCCATAGAAAACCATTATATTACCCCCCCCCCGGAAGCCAAGAGTGAGATCTCGCTTATGATTCCAGGAACAGCAGGAAAGTTTATTTTTTTAAGGTTGTGGAGTGCTATGCCATCTTTATACCAGTTCAGAGGCAAGTCAAACTTTCATTTTACATATATATATTTTAGATTTTACATATACATCCGCTTTATATCGCTGGTACCACCACACAACGTAAAACCAAAGGATTCCTTACCTAAGCCCTGTGCACATCCTCCATCATACCATCAGATACATATCCATCGAAAACACCTCAAAAACTCATCAGATAATTTGAACAATCAAATGGAATTTGCCAACAAGTCAGATCACTGCTCCATAGATTTCATGTTCCATTTCTCTCAGCTATCATCTTTCTCATTGGTTGGCAGATTTGGAGAAAAAGGATTCCATTTTCAAATGATCGATCTTGAAGTCAATTAACAGGAATAATCAAACCATGTGTGTGTGAGATACTTGCAGAGAATATATGGGTAATGTTTTCTGAGTATTAGTGGTTCATCCATTGTGTAAACTTCATCCAGTAATGTGCGATGTGTAAAGCCCCCCATACACCTTTAGATTCCTCCATACAATTTCCATGAGACCTGCCAACAACTATGTAGTATAGTGACCTCCCTGATAGAATACATAGTGATTGGAAGGTGTAGAAAGGTCCTCATATTACATGGTTTTGGTAATAGAAAAGTTGGTTGTACAGAAATTGCATGGTAATTGTATGTGGTGTATGGGGGGCTTAAAAGGTGATCGGGGTAAAAAGTTATTCTCCTTAATGCCTGCCATACACTAACAGATGGGTGCGGACAGACAAGCTCCGATGAGCTGTGGAATGCAAACGTGATGACGTCATCATGTTTGCATCCTGGTGCATTATGGGGCTGCTTTAGTCGGCCGGCACCCTTTGTGTGCCGGCCATTAGCTTCAATGAAGACGCCGGTCTTGCATCGGCCAGAGAATATCGGACATGTCCGTTCTCTGGCCGGCCGAGCTGTAGGGCGACAGGGATCTGTCGCCCCATGTGGGCACACACCGATAAGCGGCCGATTTTTCCGCTGACCAATGGCGCGAGCGCGCACGCCCGTCGGTCAGGTGAAAAATCGGCAGCTTATCGGCATGAGTATGCCAGGCATTACTCAATGTAGAGGGAGACTATACTTTGTATTCCCTGCCATTATCATTCAGTGGCAGTATTAGGCCATGTCTCCACTTGAGCGACTTACCACGATTCTAAATCGTGGCGGGGAGATCACTGGCACTTGCAGGAAGGAAGTGGGGGATGAGAGAGGACATCTTGCCCCAGCCTGCCTGATCGCGCCCATAGAGAGCGAATGAGCGCTGTTAAAATGACATGCAATTTTTAACCGCACCCATTCACCTCTATAGCAGTACTGCGTCTGAACGTGGATGTGGTGATAAGTCCCATTAAATTTATTGCATCGATCACCCCGATCATCATGGCAATCTTTAAATTGCACCGCTGTTCATGGCTCATGTGGGGACAAGCCCTAACTCCTGATGTATTGCTAAAAATGTGTGAGCTGATTGCTCACATGCTATCATCACCAAACTTGCTGGAGATGTAGAGAAGGGTTGTGGGAACATATGAAAAAAAAGTTTGATTTTTAAAATTTTAACTTGACTTTGAACTTAATTTATGCAAAAACTATTTGTGTAAGAGCAATCCTTTTTTTTTGTAGTATACCCCCAACCCTCCTCTACATCTCAAGCAAGTTTGGTGGTGATACCATGCTCAGGGGCTTTGCAATTAATTCGTAATCGGCAAATAATAAAAAAAAAAAAGAAAGATCTCTAATAGGAAAATCTGTTGCTTTGGATATGTGAATGAGATTCCCAAATATGCAGTATTTAAGGGCTGCAGAGGGATGCACTTTAACCTTCCTAGTGCACCGCCCATACCACGCCAATTTTTAACAGTGCGGTACGGGCAATCGCGGCAGTGTACAAAATACACTGCCTGTCTTTTCTTCACTCCCCCCTCCACACAGCCGGTGTCATTAATGACACCGGCTGTGTGGGCGGGAAAGCCAGCGTGCTTCCATTAACATGACTGTTACCTCTTCCACATCCATCACTAGAGATGGTCGAATTTTGTTTTCAAAAATTCGACCATTTCGACTTAATTGCAAAGCCCCTGAACATGGTATCATCACCAAACTTGCTGGAGATGTAGAGAAGGGTTGGGGGTATACTCCATAAAAGAAAGTATGTCTCTAACACAAACAGTCTTTTAACAAATTAAGTTCAAAGTCAAGTAAAAATTTCGAAAATTGGAATTTCGACTTTAACTTTGAACTTAATTTATGCAAAAACGACATGTGCTAGAGCCATACTTTTTTCTTTCAAAATGTTCCCCCAACCCTTCTCTACATCTCCAGCAATTTTGATGATGATACCGTTTTCAGGGGCTTTGCAATCAGCTCACAAAGTTAGCAAGTCGAAAAATTCGACCATCTCTATCCATCACTATGACGCGATCAGGGCGGTGCCGAAACCCTGGAAATGCTGCAGCGATGAAGACAATTGCTGCAGCTGTCCGTGGGTATTTTGGGATACACCCGATGCCCACTTCCGCTGCGGTTGGGGCGACCCTGAACTGCGAACGAACAGGGTTCATCTCAACGGCTAGGGAGGTTAAACCAATTATGTATTTTTTTAGTTTTTTTGTGGTGATGTGGCAATGACAGCCTACATTTTTTTGTATCAGTACAATGATAGGGTGAGCTGTATTTTACGGATTCACAGTGAATGGATACCTACATGGCACTGGTGGAGGAGGATCTCTGATCTAGACTCCAAAATCTCTGAAACCACATTGTAACAGCCTATAATACTATAACTCAGTATGCTTATATATTTTTTTTTTGGTTGGCTAGACTGATATGCACCCACTTTAAAATGGTAAATGTGAAAGATAAAGGACACGTTACACAGGTAATTCAATCATTCTTCAATTAACAGATATCTCATCAATATAATGCTGGGGTCTTTCTATCCGACGAAAGCCCATGCAGTTGTCATCATTTGCAGCTTTTCAGTCCTTAGGAAGAGTATCACCATTCATTTTCTTTAGTTTTGTTCATCCTGATTCAGCAAGCAGAACTCATCCTGCTCCCACATAATATCTAACTTAATATGCACATAGTATGACTAAAAACAAGCCTTGCGTACCTTTATTTTCCTTACTATGCGCATCTGTGTACTACACAGAGAGGGGAGAGATGTACACGGCTTCCCACCCTCATGTGTGAGTAGATTGGACTTACAGGGTAAAATCTGACAAGAGAAAAGCACTGTTACAGCTGGAATAGGACTATGAAAGCTTGACATTTGGACTGCAGGTAGTCTCGGGGGTTAGTTACTAACCCAGAAAATGTCAGGGTGGAACTACTGAGGTATGAGATCTGGGGGTTGAAACGTGTTGTACTGTGAGCGTTACATGTGACCCAAAGCCAGCTGGTGACTGGAGACAGGGTGGATGGAGACAGCTAATCGGAGGATCAGGAACAGGGAGGTCCATCTGCAGCAGAATCTACTATGTAGAAAGCAGAGGACAGTGAGGGAGACAGTGAGGAAGACTACCCTACATATGGGGTGAGCAGGGCTGAGGAGTCGGAGTCGAGGAGTCGGAGACATTTTTGGGT
This sequence comes from Ptychadena robeensis, assembly GCA_036250615.1. Classification (NCBI taxonomy): domain Eukaryota; kingdom Metazoa; phylum Chordata; class Amphibia; order Anura; family Ptychadenidae; genus Ptychadena; species Ptychadena robeensis. Next base: position 162,209,216 of record CM070032.1, read on the forward strand.
ACCTGGAGTCGGAGTCGGCAAAAAATGGACCGACTCCTACTAAGTTTAAATGGGAATTAAAAATTTTTAAAAATAGAAAAAATGTTACTTTAAATGTCGCAACTAACAAACAGTCATAACGAACATAATGACTTCTCTGCTATAAGAATAAACGCATGCAGTGCGTAACATTACAGCGCCCACTGTGACCCTAGCCTAAAGGCCCCCACACACGTACCCAGTGGGGGCCGACAGACCAGCTCAGGTGAGCTCCAGACTGCAGCGTGATGACCTTATCACTCTGCTCTCCAGAGCTGACAGCATCGGCCGGCACCCTTTGTGTGCTGGCCGTTAGTGTCAGTGGAGACCAGCATCTTCATTGAAGCTGACACGAACAGCATCGGCCAGAGATTATCGGACATGTCCGTTCTCTGGCCGGCCGAGCTGTGCGGCATCAGCGATCTGTCACCCCATGTGGGCACCCCCGATCGGCGAGGGTGCACGCCCATTGGTCGGCGGCAAAATCGCCCGCAGCTCGGTGCGTGTATGGCAGCCTTAACTCTCGCTGATATTGAAGTAAATGTTTGTTGCCGGACTAGAGACGCTTGTATAAGTGAAGGGAATGGATCCCCAATAGTTCAAGACTGAACCGTAAAGCATTTGGAAAACTGCTGTCATTCACTGAGGCGACAAATACTTAGATTGCTAGCTTCAACTTTACACATGACTCTGGGGTTCAAGGGAAATCATGAATCATGTTTGAAGTGCCCCTTCGCCCGCCTCTTCTTGGAGCCTTCCACTGCCCTATCTTCACACGGGTAGATCTGTAAAAAGATTTGAGTACAATCAATTAACTTGCTAAACACTAACACTAAATCTGTTTACAAACCTACCCGTGTGTGCCTTCCTTCGGGCGCAATCAATACAGTCGGCTAAAAGGAACTTGATTGAACGGGGTTCCAACATGTTGAAAAGACCCCATTCAATCTCTAATACTTTGCACGGAGACATGAGTCTTCATGGAAAGTATTGAAACAGCTGCAGCTCCTGCCTCCTCCACAGCCGTCGGCTGTCAGTGTGAAGGGGGCGGAGCCAGCACTCCTCACTCGGAAGCTGTGTGAGTGAGGCTGCTGTATGAGACAGGCTGCTTCTCCCAAGCTTGTGGCGTGTTGTAAATCACACACTGCAAGCTGGGGAGAAGGGGTCCCCATTGAACAGGAATTGATGTGCCCATGTGGTGCACAATTGATCCCCGATCAATCACAGCGTGGTGCCTAGCAGCAGCATCTTCTGCCTAACTCCCTTTTTCTGCTTTAATTGGCCATTACAGTACAGTGTTGGTTTCCTGGCCAGTAGTTCTGGGGTAAATGTATGTCGCCTTCCATTCCTTCAATGGATGGAGAATACATTAGCATATTTAATACAGAGGAGTCGGAGTCGAGGAGTCGGAAGAATCTGAAACTGAGGAGTCGGAGTTGGGAAATTTATCGACCGACTCCACAGCCCTCGGGGTGAGTACCAAATCTGCTGGTACTCATCTGAGGAGCTCACTAAGAAAGTTCTGTGCACCCCTGTATATATAGATCATATTTCAATTGTGAACTGAATAGTTTGGGAACATTTCCCTGTCACATCGTTACCGTATAACTCTTGCAATACCTGGCAAGATCATACACACAATCATAATGTAACACGTGTGGATATCTCAACATAAATTTGACTGAATTTTACTTAAAAAAAAAAAAGGTTTATTATGAAGAAGCTTCAACATCTACAATATTCTTAAAAGTTACCTCACATTTTTGTTACATCACAATTCTTTTGAGCTGATAAAAAAAGGAAGATGAATGATTATTCATGAATTCAGCGTGGGGCAAACCCCCCTCTATGTGGTCCTCCACGTCCTCTGAAACCTCCTCTGTCACCACGGAAACTTCCTCGGTTCCTTTCTCTGCCTCTTTCTCCCCTTCCAGAGGAGGGCCCGCCCCGATTTCCACCTCGGGAAGAACCAAAGTTGGATGAGCCAAAGCCACGGTCTGATTTGAGTGGGGGCGTTTTGGGGCGCAGCCTCTCTATCTCCTCTGTGCAGCCTGTGAGTGTGGAATTAGGATTGTTGAAGTTCGAGGCGTATGTCTCGGCATTGAAGTTGCTGTTGGTCAGAGTTGGTCCCACAGTGAGCCAGCCTGAAAATGGAAGAGATGTCACGGATATCAGAACATATGGAGAACATGTGATATGATCAACAGTCTTCATTTACAGTTACCACCTAGCTCATATCACTCTATGCAGTGAGGGATTTAACAGATTTATATATATATAAAACAAAAGACGGGTTTTAAAACAAAGCATCATTTAGGCCTTGAATGGATGCCGATAAAAACTGCGTCTCAATTCATCGAGTTCTAATTCTCTCAGGTGGGATGGGGCAAGATGTCCAACCCCCCACTTCCTGTTTGCAGGTGATGAGCTGTGATTCTAATCAAAGGAGAAGCAGGAGATCACTGGGTGCTAGCGATCTCCGCCCAAGTGTAGACATGCCCTTACTGCTATAGCTGCATGTACTGTCACATGTTCGCTAATAGCTTACGTCACCTGTTTTCACCATAACTGAAGAGAATGGCCAATTGGAGCCACTCAGAATATTGAATAAATGAGGTTTAAAGTGTTTTATTCGTCAACAATATACAAATACCATATATACTCAAGTATAAGCCGCTCCGAGTATAAGCCGAGGTACCTAATTTTATCTACAAAAGGGGAATACATATTGACTCGAGTATAAGCTGAGGGGTAGGAAATGCAAAGCCAGATGGTGTAGTTTTATAAATAAGAAAGATATAGAGGAAGCACCATTACCCCTAGGAATGAATCAAACAGGTGAATCTAAGTGCCACACCCTCAGTAAAGAGAACACAGGTTCATTGTTATTACAGGATGAGGTTTCAAGGAACTTCTTATGATTCAAACATGAAAATTATTTTGGGGGCTGAAAAAAACTCAGCTTATACTCGGGTATATACGGTATCTGCCTGGGCAGAGGATTACAGAACCTGTAAAACTGTCAGCATAAGGAAACAGAATCCTGCAAATACTGAAGCTTCACTTAAAGACTTGAGGCCCCCCCATACACGTCTAGATTTTCCTTTCAATCCACTTAAAAAGAAACATTTTGGTGGATCAGTTAAAATCGGTGATTGATTGTAATCTATGCCAACTGTAGTAACAGATGTTTTGGGGGATCGACTGAAAGCGTAATTGAATTTCCATACAACTGATTAAAATATTCCAGCATGTCCGATCATTTTTTGATCGAAACATTTCCCAATTTTAATCCTTTAAGGTCGATCTAACCATGTGGGCTGCCATAGATTTTCAATCAATCAACAAAAAAAATGGATTGAATTAGGCCGATTGAGCGAAAGAACTAGACGTGTATGGGGGCTTTTATTCATTGCACTTTGGGATTTGTTTTACTATTTTTTGTTCTCTTTCTGAGCTACAAACACACACCACATATACACACATACACACACGCCACATACACACACACACACCACATACACACCACATACACACACACACCCTTATAGGTCAATCAATTCCAGAAAGCTCAGTTTCCTTAATTGTTTGAGCAGCTAAAGGTCAGGAAAAGAGCCAGGATTGAATGAATACCTGGTCTTATGGTGCTGTCCCTCCCGAAGAGGTGGAGCCGCCTTCTCCCGAGACAGAAATGCTCAATAATGTGAAAGATCTCCACAGGCTTTTCGATGTTTCCTATTTCAGGCTCCTCTGTGATGATGAGGTCAATGTCAACATTGGCATGGATGAAATCTCCATCAGTGCTGCGGTGAACTGTTCCTTTGATGCCCATAAGGCAATGCTCCTATAGAAACAATTGTTAGTCGTGTTCGGTACGCTTGAATGCAACAATGAAGATGCTATATTGAACACCGTAGCATTTTACCTCCCTGGCAGTACAATCAAAGCAGTATACATATCATGTTTCAAAAAAATGCACTAGGTCTCATTTTCGGGTAGGTCTTATATTAAGTAATTTTACTTCCCTACACTGAATTTCTGCACTAAAATGTGTTTGATATATTATATAGAATGGCCACAACATATCACTGCCGTCCAAGCTTTTTTTTTCAGATTCTCAGAGCTCAGCTTCAGCTTGAGAACTTCTATTTTTTTACTTGCAGCTAGGTCTTACTTCAGGGGTAGGGCTTTCTTTCAGTAAACACGGTAGTACACTGCTGCGTTTCCCTGCCCTCCCTCTATGTGGGATGGGAAACCGCCACCACCTGTTTAACATGGAGGTCAATGACGTGCCCCCTCTCCAGTGTGACAGATGATGCAGAAGAGGCGGTAACAAACTCACTCTGAGCCACCATGAAGGTTTAGGCAGAACTACCACCAGAAATCTAGGTTTTCATGAATGGCAATAGAAGTGCAGATTATAGGGAGGAATGCAGATAATAAATAAATAAAAATACCTGTAATGAGCAAATTAAGAAGATAACCCCGCAGCTCTCCCTCACTTCTGGGTTCTGTTCTAGGCAAGGCAAGGCAGTACGTCACAAGAGAGCTTTGTTTTCTGGGTAATCTTGTGATTCATGTAATTATATTGAGGAAAATTCCCATAGAAGATCATTGAACTGGGGGTGCAATATCGCGGGTGGCCACTGGGGGGGGGGGCGTTCAATGATCTTCTATGAGAAATTTTCCTCAATATAATTACGTGAATCACAAGATTACCCAGAAAACAAAGCGCTTGTGACACGCTGCCTTGCCTAGACCAGAACCCAGAAGTGAGGGAGAACTTCGGGGTTATCTTCTTAAATTGCTCATTACAGTTTTTTTTTAGTTTGTTTCTGCATTCCTCCCTATTATTGGCACTTCTAGTACCATTCATGAAAACATAGATTTCTGGTGGTAGGTCCGCTACACTTTTATTTTCTATTACTACCATTCTGAAACATAAGCTATTAAGAAATGAAAGGTGAGACACAACCCCCCACCCCCAAAACCTGGTGTAAGGGTCTCATTGTATAGAGAGCAGAAGTAAGCTAAACTTGTGTTATATTAATGATACGAACACAAATGAATACGTTTCAATCCCTGCTCTGCCCACAATGCATCACACTCTACCTTCGTCCTCTGGAAGATTGCCTTGGGGTCCAGGGTCTTGGTCTTGCCTGGATTATCCTTATTGGTCTTTATCCAACAAATGTCTTCAGACCGCCTGAAACCCCACTTGCGAAAACACTGAAAATATTAAAGAGAACATTTCATAAAATGGAACATGGATATCGCTTTTTTTTTTTTTCGAAAACACAGGAAGTTGCCCAAGTGTCAGGATGGAACTGGACAGTAAAAGCAGAAGCAGCACACGGAGGAGCTTGTTTCCCATTTATGTCCTAGCAGCATAACTCCTATCAGTATGTAAACACTGTAACATAAGTGACTGACTCCATGTGTGGATTCTTCTCTTAGCAAACCTGAATGTGCCAGCCCCTGGAGGGCCTACGGCTCCCACATACACATGATCATTTACAGATCCTTGCTCCTCCACAGTTAGGGTATGTTGCCACAGTATTATGGGCTCCATCGACACCTCCTGCGTTAAGCACATCCCTTGACAGGGATATTGACGTAGCCCATCCATATACACGTCTATGGCACTGCCTGTCTGTCTCCACGGCCTTACGTTGTTCCGTCAGCCAGAAGGTTAACTTAATGCAGTAAGTCAACCTCCAGCAGGCGGACCGTGTTAACACCATGGAGACAGACAGTGCGGTAGGCGTGTATATGGATGGGCTAGGTCGACATCCCCGTCAAGGAATGCTGTGTCGATGGAGCCCATTACACCATTACACCATACCCTCTGTGTGAATAGCTGCCATTTCCTGGGTATAGTGGGGCATGCGATTAGCTACCCTGTGAATGTCGGAGCACTGTGGAGTCACTTGCGGTCTCATGACCTTGCAACATGGCAGTGTCTCCTTATTTAGCTATATTGGAGATGAAGACATTGACGTCTGCTGTGAAAGGCACTTCAGCTAAGCTTAACAAAACCTGGTTCTATTGGTGGCAATTTCAACAGACCACGGAATATTTACAATGGTGGCCCCCTGCGTGAACTGCTCACAACTACGGGCAAGCTGCTGGAGCAGGACTGACTGTCCCCTATGGTGCTCTGCCTGGCTGATCCGGGCTCCAGTAGAGTTGCTTTAAACCCCCCCCCCC
>CM070032.1:162215543-162235896 GCA_036250615.1 Ptychadena robeensis
GCCTCCACCCTCTCCTTCACCTTATCTCTCTTCCGCCTCCACCCTCTCCTTCACCTTCTCTCTCTTCCCCCTTCACCCTCTCTTTCTCTGTCTCCTTGTCCACATGTCCAAATATTCGGGCTGTAATTCTTAGGCTGAGGCTCCACTAGTGCCGCTGGAAAATACATGCTAATAAAATCACACGTTTTCTATCGATCCGTTTAGCCCAACCCACATCCATTGATTTTCAGACTGGGAATACACGCTAAACCGTGTTTTTCTTAAGCCTGTGGAAACAGGCACATTGAAAACAATAGGAGCGGTTCCAATATGAGACGCTCACAAACCACACTAGTGAAGCCTAGGCCTTACTTCTCTTTTTCTATATAGTTTAAATTTTTTCGATGCACTGTTGCATGATGTTGATGGAAAACATGTCTCACTCTCTACCATGGTTGAAAAAAAAAAAGTGTCAATAAATTCTGGTAATTGAAATATTTGTTTTATATCTACTAATAATTCAGGCTCCAAATTTAGTAGGTATTAAAAACCATAAAAATAATGTATGCGTCCATGTCTCCCGCTGCTTGGCACGATGTTCAAGAAGTTGTTAATAAATTATTATCCAGGGAGTTGAACAGCCTAAGGTACTACCTGATCCCTCGCATTAACATCTTTATAGCATCCAATATTGTGCATTGAGCCATGACTACCTTTGGGGTATCATGGACAGTGCTTCAACACTGTAGTACAGCAGTGATTAGAAAAACAAGGACCTGGCAAACCTGGACAAAGATTATTCCTGCAAAAAATAAATAAATAGTTCCATCCTATTCCTATGTGCAGCACCCTAGGTCCTATTATGCACCTGTCATGTCACAAAGGGTTCAAGATGGAGACTACATATTGACCATTTGAACACACATAAGGCAGACACAGTCCCCAGTTGTCACCCCTTTCTGAAAAATTCTATTGCTGGAGTATGTCCATGAAGGCACAAAGTACCATATTTTTTTAATTATAAGACCCACCTGGCCATATGACGCACCCAGTTTTAAGAGCAGGAAAAACAAATTGGCGGAAAAAAATACCCCTGCAGTACCAAATTTCAGCCACAACTGAACTGGCGTCACTAGAGAGCACACTTCAGGGCATATCTTATCTACCTCACACACAGGGAAGAGGGGAGGGGGCGTGGGGGAAGCTGCTTGCATGTCTCCCCTCTAGGTTGTGTGTGTGAAGCTTTCCTACACACAGCTCTGCATGGATTATATCAGCAGGGCTCTGCTGATATAAACAATACTGCTCAGTCATCTGACCTCCCTTGCTAATCTTCTTGCCGGAAGAGAGAGGATGCTGATGGGGAGTGGCCAAACATTCAGACCATAAAACGCCTGCACCTTTCTCCCTGATTTTGGTCCGAATTATAGTCGAAAAAATACGGTAGCTGCATAGGGGGATGCAGGAGAAATAATTACAGATTGTATTTTATGTAACATAGTCTATATTTGTAGGGCATAAATAGATAAAAATCTAAACTCCAAGCTCCATTTACAAGCAATACTTCTGCGGATTGTCTGCTGTGACGGCTCCACCCACAGTTTAATAAAGTGTCCATTTCCATCCAGAAGATGGGACTGCAGTGAATTTTGCACGGCATAGTAAAAGCATTACTTTGAAAGGAGGACATGTGGCGTGGTGCGTCCAGACAATATAATAAAAACACCTGCCTGGACACACCATCGCCAGACTACAAAATATAAACAGACGGCACACATCACTGCTTTTACTGCGACCCTACGGATGGGAACGCCCCCCCCCCCATCATATCACTCCATGCACCTGAATCCAAAATCCTCACAACAGACTTTACTTGTCAAGTGTGCAGAAGACAAGGGGAGCAGGAAGCAGCCTCCAGCTGCAGTTATATATCGGGGATTAACTTGCTAATGCTTACCATTCTCCCGAAATCCAGACCTTCTCCAGAGCCACACCACAGGAAAAGAAAGGCCCTCTGGCCAGCAATGCTCTCTATATCTAACTTCATTATCTGAAAGAGAAGATGATGATTTGTGAACACTACGAAGTAAGTCACATCTCTGAAAGCAGCCTGACACTTGAATGCCGAGGTAAATTCCCAGCGCTTACGCATTAAAATCACAAGATTATGAATGGAAAGCTTTTAATATGTACCAGATGTGTATAAATGAGGGAGACAATATATGACGGACACAAAGTTATATTGCAAGTGTCATTTATGAGTACATGTGCTAAAAGCTTTTTAATCTGGTGTAAATGATCACTTATAGAGTCTTTAGTGTATGTCATAAAGAGCCAAGTTACAGAGGTGAAGGTCAATAAACAGGGGAATATGTGAGCAAACCAGGAATGAGGGTCTATATGTCCTTATTATTATACGCATATATATCAAAAGTCAAATATCACAACCTTAGCCAACCATTCGATCAGGGTGAGTTCGAAGTCATACTCCTAAATAACCCAAAACTAAGGAAGAACACCCACAGGGGACATAGGAAACACATTAGGGATATTTACAAGCACATCAAGGTTTGAATATGGAAGAAGTAAAAGGTTCAGTTCACTTGTTCAGTAACCAAACAGCTAAGATTTGTCAAATGCTTTCATAGTACATAACACTACGATCTGTCGATCAGCAGGTGGATCACTGTACCCCCCATAAAAAGCCAGCATTGTAGATTTCCACGTTCCGAGTTACCGTGTTTTACTCATATAGAGTGAATATACAGCATGTTCGATCAAGCAGAATGTGTTGGGCTTAAACTTGCTGTTCATCAGTAATTACTCAGGACTGCAGAGAGTCCAGAAGCTTAAGCTGGGCATACATGGCTCGATATTGCATTCCATCGACTTAAACAACTGCTTTAAACTAATCATTTTAGAACACATGATGCAATTGATTCACAACGGATCGACTCCTGAGCCTTGTACTCATGCTTCACAGTACGATTGGATACAAATCGATTGAAATACCAAAAAAAAAAAAAAAACATCAGATACTTCTGCGATCGACTGAAATTTACCAACATGTCTCGATTTTTTTATTTATTTATTTCGATCAGTTTTGGCCAATCGATTCAGCTAATTGATTTTAAAATGATTGACTCATAAAGTTAATCATAAGGGAAAAATCAAACTGTGTATGGCCGCCTTAACTCCCAGAGATACACACACACCAAGCTGTAATCTTGTCTCTTCTTATCCTGAATGATTCTTTATATATCCCCTCGGGGAAGGGGGGGGGGGGGGGGGGGGGGGGGGGGTGCGGTGGAAGTACTGGTGTACAGCATGTCACAGCAGACAAAGGAGGCACTGCTGAGAGCCCTGATTGAACATATGTAAACCATTGTATCATTCTGATGCTTTAATATGCCCAGGGGCCACAGGAGGTAGTATATTCACTGCACTTCCAATTCTGTATGCTCAATACTAATGAGCCGCTCATAAAGTATGCACATATGGAATCACAAGTGCAGTGAATAGATTACCTGCTGTTACCAAAGTCACTGGATGTAACATGGTGAAGTTTACAAATACAAGGACCTCTGGGACATGCAGAGTAACTGTGGGAACAGCAGTATTCATTTCACTTGCAATTCAATATGCACATACTTAATGAGCCAGGAATGAGCTGTTCAACAAGTATTTTTTTTCTTTTTTAATTTCCATCCCAAAATAATGGGTGCTTCTTATTGTCCAGTGTGTCCTAAGCTAGGCATACACGGTTCGATTTAAGTGTTCGATCGACCTAAAACAATCAAAAGTTTGAAAAGTGATCGGACGGACTTGTTAGAAAATTTGATTGTACAACGATGGAACAAAAATCGTAGCATTGCGTTTATTGGTCGGGTAAATTGTATTAGATGACTCTTGACTCTTTTCAGGAGCCCTGCAAGGAAAGTTTGGGAATCACTGATATAGAATATAGATTGATCAGTATATTAAGTTGAAGAATCATACATTGTGGAGTTACGGAAATTTGGAGTTTCTAAACCCAGTCCAGTAACAGATCAATTCCCAATGTCTGCTGTAATACATTTGAAATGAACAAGTTATACTTTGCATGTCTTGTAAACACGTATACAGGAACCACAGCTGTCGTGACACCATGTTCCTTAAGATGAAGCAATAAACGTGCAGCCAGCTAATTAAGACATGGCTGGTTGAGGGAGAATTCAATTAAGTCTATTGATGGCTTGGATTCCTTTACCATAGCAGAAAATAGCAAAGGTCAAGGTCAATCTCTTCTCTCAAACAGGTTGCTGACCAGATTAACCTCCGGTCAGAGCCCAAATCTCAGGGGAGGATACATAATGTGTTCACTTATTGTGCTTGCCCTGCCAGTGCCTTCAGGGGAAAACAATGTACCATGGCAGCAGACTTTCACAACTTACATTTGGGTTTCAAATAATTAAACATTTTGTTTTCTGAGACATAAATGTAACAGCAAATTAAATGACTGGCTACTTTTCCAGTGCAAGGCTTTGATACTGCTGTATGCCACTAGAGAAAGAAACCAGGCAGTGTAGAACACCTTTATGGCCACTCATATCAAAAAAATGACATAATCTGGGGAAGACAGAGATATATATATATATATATATATATATATATATATATATATATATATATATATATGCAGGATATATGCATATGCAGGATATATATATAGACAGAGATATATATATATATATATATATACACCTTTGCATTCCTCCTGGCTAAGCACTGAGCTTAGCCTCATCTGAGAAGCCATCAGAGCTGTGTATGTGAGCGTCCATGGGCGGATCATCCTTCAGCCAGCTCACATAGGGCTTGTTTCCACTTAAGCGGAAGCCCGCGGTTGTCCACTGCGTAGATACATCCGCGCCCATTCTGTTCAATGGGCTAGTCCCCGGCCGCAGAGGGCGGCCGCCGCCTAAAAACTCAGTCGACCGAGTTTTTAGGCGGCGGTCCGCGCTATTCTGCTGCCGCCCAGCACTGACCGCGGCCATAAAGGTGAATGGCCGCCGCTAAAAACCACATGAAATGCGGTTCTTAGCGGTGGCGGTTCTTAGCGGCGGCAATTGCACCGCCGGCTTCCACACAAGTGGAAGTCTGAACACAGAGAAAACTCTGTCTGAACAGAGAAAAATCCGCCTGCCAACATATTGCCCCTTCCGTAGGGCTGAAGCAGCCAATCACATACACACTCTGCAGACGACCAACACATCCATGGATGGATCGCCCGCTGGCAGCTTCAGCCCGCTCACATACAGAGTTCTGCATCCATCCATGGACGCTCACAGCTGACGAGCTCCGATAAGCTGGGAATACGATAAGCTGGGACGTTACGATTTACCGTCTATTCCATATCAGCACTCTCTATGTGCAGCTCATTCCTTCGGCTGGGGGCAGCCGTCCCCAGCCGAACTAATGGGATCGGGTTTAAACTTACCATCCTGTCGGATAACTATGCGATCCGACAGGATGGCTGATTTTAGCCCAATCCTCGTCAGTTGCTGCATCCAATTCCTGCACGACCCGATCCCTAACAGATGCGGGAGCGCACACGGCATCAGATCAGGGATCGGATCGTACAGGAATTGGAACGTTTATGCCCAGCTATAGGCAGTTCCTGGAAATACATGTTCCCCTAAAAATAGATAGAATGAGAAAAGAACTATATTTCCGCCTATGCCTTCATTTTAGTAATTTCTTCTCACAAAAGAGAATGAAAAATCTTCCTACTCCCCAAGCAGGATATGAAAGAACCCCTCCTCAGTGGAATGTACAAAGGATTATAAAACATCAGAGCATAGTCCTGATTACAACAGATGAATGTGATCATAAAGCTAATAGTGAAAAGTCATATATAAAATTGGACTTGTTTTAGGATGTTCAGTCCATTTCATAGCCAATCCAAACTACTTATAACAACTACTCTATAGGAGGGGAATAGGGATAAATGTTGTAAATCAAGCTTGACGGGGAACCACCATGGAGGAGGACCTATTGTGCAAAGTGTGGGTAGCCCTACAGATTATGGGGACATGATATCACTACCTGGAAATGGATGGATATTCACCCTCAATTTCTAGGTAACAGAAACATGCATTACAGAGTTGTGGGCAATACCTGTTGAAGTAGATTGTTGTCTTCCATGAGGAAAATCTTAACACGTCAATTGTACATAAATTACTGTAAGGGGCATGTGAAGCATATCTACAACAATTTGAGTTGTAACCTCAAAGTTGGATGAGCTCTCAGACTTGCAATGGATTGAGGGCGCACCATCGCTAAAGAAAACAAATGTTAAGCCAACTCAGGTGACTCTTCTAAAAGACAGACACGCAGCCAACAAAAGGAATTCTAGAGAAGTAACGGATGTTTCCTTTGTTGTCACATACCTTTATGTTGGCTTATGTCTCATAGTGGAATTGCTTTTAACTGACTTGGGATTATGCCTTCACCTTGATGGATTGCTGTATTAAAGGACCTTCAATCTAGATATAATTAACTTTACGCCCAAAAGTAAAATTTTTGCTAGAATATGGAGGAATAAGTGGTCCTACTGTTAGTACTGATATGTTGCTAATCTTGCCCAGTGATTCAGATTTCTTTCAACTTTCCTGTTCTATAGAATTGGGACATTAGCTCATGCGAATTCGTAGACATTGTCTACTTTAATATCGGTTAAAGTTCCCATTTAATCAAGAGGTGGGGGTACAGGCTGCATATTTTACTACCAGCAGCATGGCCGATCCACAAAATATATTAGCCTTTGGTATTTTGCAGGTCATAGTTTTTTGCAGGGCAGGACTGGCAATTATGCATGAACAACAGGGGCCAATATCAGCAAAGTGTGCAGCTACTATGGTATTAAATAATAGGGTAAGTATAATTTCCTAACTTTCCTGTTAACAGACAACATGTGGTCAAAGGAACTTTGCATGCAGTTGAAACAAGCCATCTTTAAAATACAACATAAAAAAACCCATTGAAGAAATTGCTACAATATTAGGAGTGTCAAAATCTACAGTTTTGCAACTCCTGGGGGGGGGAAAAAAACACCGGGGGGGGGGGGGGGGGGGGTTCTCAACAAATGCAGACCTAAATGCCCCAGGAAAACAACAGTGGTGGGTGATGGCAGAATCATTTCCATGGTAAAGAGAAGACTGCATAAAAGTAAATACAAAAGGTGCACTGTGAGGTACAAGCCAGGAAGGTGGAGGCAGTGTGATGGCTTGGAGATGGACTATTATCATTACTGTATCAAATAATTCTATTAAAACAACATACTATTCAGTAACACAATGTTACTAAAACATATAGTCTAATATGAGGGAGGTCAATTAACCAGAATTGAATCTGGCATCATTGCGTTACATGGTCCAAATACTAGCCACTTAAGCCCCCGTGATGGCCCACTGCAAGCAAACTATATAATGTACCCTCAAATGCGGGTGAGAATGTATAACAGCCTAGTAGAAACCAAATTTGGGCACTACAAAGGTCTTCCAATGTGATTTCTGCTGTTTATCCAGGTAAAGGCTACGTCAGGATGTGAAGTCACTCATTTAAAAAAAAAAAAAAAAGAATGAAGTGCTTTCACAGGTATCTGTAGTGTAATTTCATAAATAAAGAAAGTCACCAATATTGTTAGTAGCTGGGCTACCTTCTTTGCAGGTAAATAATTAAGATTGACATTAAATTAAAAGGCTTACATCTTCCCAGTTCCACCACTTCTCATTGGCAGCGATGCCAGTCTCCCTGAAATATTCCTCTAACGGTGGCTCCAAAAGGATGACATCAAATTCATTCTTCAGCTCCCGCAGATCAAAGGTCTCAAGGTCTGCTTGCAAATACCTATAAAACACCGCAAGTAAAAAGCCAATAGCAATTAGGCTTATGAACATGGTTTAGGTAGAGATTTGACCTCCACCTTCGCTGTGTTAAGGGGAATGTAAAAGAAAACAATATATAGCTTATGTTCTATAAAATACACAAAGCTCAGCACTCCATTAGACATGAATGAAGCAATAAATCAGTGAAGCAACACATGCCTTCATAAAGTTACACCTATTTATATCTGCAGTAACCATTCCACAACATGCCTCCTTCATATCCACTGCAAGGACCGGGTAGTTATTTCACAGTGAACTCCTTTAGAGGTTAGCCGATGCGATATGTCCATGTAAAGTTTCCCAAAACCCAGTTTTCTCAGCTCTGTTCTGCTTCACCGAGCTGCTGTCAGTCAACCCAACATAAACAATGTGGCACAGACACAGAATCTGTCAGACAGGGAGATGTCAGATTGACTAATTTGCATACTTTCAGCTCTCCCCTTAGCCAAACAATCACATTTTGCTATTTAACAACTTCTCTATTCAGCATATGATAGATCATTTTTTCTAAATGTCAACAAATCAATTTATGTAAAATTATGTAAGCCAAATTTACCTATAATGAGAACCACATGCACATAATTTTTCAATAGGAGTCATCTTAGGGGATCCTTGATGCTTTATACTAAGTCTTCAGTTTACAAACAAATATTTGCAGGGCTAAGGTCATTTCGGCAAATGCGAGAATGACGTAAAGCTCAGTTGGCTTGATGGAAATCATAAACACCAGCAAATTTGGTGATGATATCACATTCAGGGGCTTTGCAATTCACTCACAAAATCATCCCACAAAATGCTGCGTCTCATTTCTTGCTTTGAGTACATAACAAATAAAATTTTTTAAAACATTTTAGGTGCTGAAAAATTCGGCATATATGGTAATAAATATGCTCTTTTTTTCTTACCAAGTGCTGCAACAAGAGTAAAAACACCCATTAGTAAAACAAAGCAGAACCTCCACTCACACACAAGGCAGCAGCATAGGTCTACTTGCTTATGGTAACTACACAATGCAACAAGCATGCATATGCACAAAGCTCTTCTCCTGTAAGTAAGTGAAATGGACCCGTGCCTCCACATTCTGAGGCCATCCCTGTTTTTAGAGAGATATTTTTTATTTTTAAAATATAGTCATTATAAAGTAAGGAGAGGTCCAGCAGCTCCCTGGTTGTTGCGATGATGGTAGGCCGTCAGTAGGGTGCAGCCAAGGACTGTGGGACAGCAATAGAGAACGAAGAAAAAGATGCAGAATACAATGACCCCATTTAAAGGTTTGACACCAAAGTAAAAGTGGACATTGTTAGAGCCTGAACTGGCTGTCCAAAAAAATGCGTGCTTTATCCGTGGAAGTGTGAAGGTGTGATACTCATATCACTGTTATTATTATTATTGCACTAGCAATTCAAATACAGAATTCAAAAGCTACCAAATCCAACTATGGTCAACAAAAATCCATAAAAGGAAGCAGCTTTGTGTCAAATAAAAGAAAACTACACAAATCTATGGATTGAGGTATTGAAACTGCAGCACTACATGAAGGGTATCTGATGGCCATGGATAGTCTCAAGGTCATTACAAACAAGGGACAGCATTGTACACAAACACTCTGCATAGTTAAATAAAACGAATATTGGAATTCCCATTGATAAGCCCGTCTCCAGCTCTTGTTATGTACATCTAGAAATACACTGGTAATTTTTGTAAACCAATATGCAAAGGATCTACACGCTGTAAGACAGTAAGGGTTTGTCCCCACAGGCGAATTTAGCCGCTAGCGGCAGCTCCCAGGCACCCCTGCGCTTTGGCTGCTAGCGGCTCCATTAACAT
Source organism: Ptychadena robeensis (assembly GCA_036250615.1). NCBI lineage: Eukaryota > Metazoa > Chordata > Amphibia > Anura > Ptychadenidae > Ptychadena > Ptychadena robeensis. The sequence goes on from CM070032.1 coordinate 162,225,275, forward strand.
GTAGCTAGCGGAAGCCGTGGCAGCCTGTGACCTTTGACAGCCAGAAGCGGCTGGTGGGACCGCGCTGCCCCACGGCCAGCTTCGACTGTGGGGACAAGCGCTTAGTCTGGCCATACACTGCTCAATATTTCCGCTCGATTGACTTCTAACGATTGATTTTTAAGTTGATTGTACGGAAATTGATTCCTGCACACCTAATACGATCAACCTTAAGTGATTGAAATTGAAAAAAATGCATTGAAAAGTGATCAGACATGTTGGTAAATTTTCATTAATCATACAAGTATCTAAACGTTTTTTCTATGTAGTTCGATCTTTTTGTTTTTTTCGCAGTTAAAAATCGATGTATTGTATGTGTTGAATTTGGAATCGTAATTATGATCATATTTGGAATCCCAATTGAAATCGTATTTACAATTGTACTACACATACGCTCCATAGTATGATGGTAAATTGAGAAGTTTAACCCGATCACACTGTGTGGTGGTACGACGTTCGATGTTAGACTGGTGCATGAATCTAAGATCAATTGTGCAAAAGTCGACCTTTGTATGACTAGCTAAGAAGCCATCATGGCTGTAGAGACACTTACATTGGAGGAGTATTGGATTTACTTATTAACTCATCTTTCAGTCTGATCAGCTCTCTCAGCTTTGGATATTCCTCGAATCGGTCTGCTAATCCTAAACAAAGAATGGAAGAGGTGATAACAGATTCCTGTAAACAATGACCGCAATACATATGTAAGTAATCATGTATATAATCTTAGATGGCCACTTATATATACGAATCCCACGTTTCTAGCTGCTTCCAGACAGGAAATTATTAAAGGACTAATCCTTCAACACTCTGCTGATACATACACATGATGTGCTTTTCATGAAGCTTTCCGGGGGGTTGCTTATGGAAATGTGATGAGAGCACATTAACACAACACGCCACACCCTTTTACAGAAATCAATTTCCCAAGTGACCATCGTGCTGCATTTTTCACAAACTAATCCTATACAACATCACATGCGTCACATTAGCAGCAGCAGCCCCTGTATAGCATTGAGGAGGTGAAACATACCGACATCACGGATAAAGTTCTGAGGACGGTGTCCAGTGTCGACAAAATGCTGGCAATAATCGTTGTGTGGGTTTAAGCTTTGAGTTCCCTGAAAGCACAGAAAAAAATTATAAGCTGTATAATAACACAACTCACCCCACTGAACTGTTTCTATGTCAATTATGTCTACAATAAACTCCCTACAAATATCAGGTAACATATTAAATCAAAGTCACTTTCCTTAGGGATGGCATTTCAGCAGAGCTCCTGTCCAACACAGAAAAGGTGAATCGTTAAGCCAGCCATAGACGTTTAGTTTTGCTTTCGATTTGCCGGCAGATCGACACGATGGTGTCATCACGCACAGCCGGCCGGAATTGGCTGTGCACCCTTTGTGTGCCGGCAGTTACTTCGGATGGGTAGTAATGCAATCATTCTAAAATTTACAGACATGTCCATAAATTCTTAGATAGATTTCCCAGCTTAAGCCTCCCATACACGTTCCGATTATTCTCCCGACCGATTTTTCGTCCGATCGTGTCACCCGATTTTCACCTAAAATGTTATGGTCGGTCGGTCGGTCGGCTGGCACGAAAAATCGGAATTCGAATTATCACCGATCCATCAGTCCGACCCTATTTATTAACAGCAGAGCGACCAAAAATTTACGGACAGGTCCGAAGTGGTCCCGATCGATTTTTCGGCCGATTTTGAGAAATCTGGATCGGTCGGGTACATAATTCCGAATCCGATTAATCTCCCGATCGATTAATCTCCCGACCCGATCGGTCGGGCAAAATTCGTACGAAAAATCGGAACGTGTATGGGGGGCTTTAGATTGTAATAAAATATTAACATTTATTTATATAGCGCCAACATATTATGCAGCGCTGTACAACACATTAAAGTGGAGATACAACACAATATAGTACACACTTACAGATTATGACCCAGGAGGAGTGGAGGACCCTGCATGGACAGGCTTATAATCTAATAGGTTGGGAAACAGAGTATACAATAGGTGGGGGGGGGGGGTTGTGATGTTAGGGGTGAGAGGATGGGTAGACTGAGGTGGGTTTTCAGGGCTTTTTTTTTTAAAGAGCTGAAGGTAGGAGCAAGCATTAGATTTGTTGATGTTTTGGCAAGAGATCTAACCGTGAGCGTGCATGGCGGTCGATCAGCAGCAAAATTGGCCACAAATCTACCCGTCTATGGCCAGCTTTAATTGGACAATTTGAAAAGGAATAGGACTTGTAACATGAAAGCATATAATGTATTTCAGGTTATAATTATTGTTACTGGATAAAAAACAGTCCTTTATCTCATGATATTTACCATGGTTATGCATCCACTGCAAACCATTACCAAGTAGCCAATCTTTCCATCCATTAATACTAACACTTTAAAATGATCAGGTAAGACCAGATGTCACATAATGAAGTGTGGGGAAGCATTCCAAAGGCTCTCTAGAAACAGATATCGTATTTGGTTCTGTCCCTGATTACATGTCCAAAGTAAAATAATGGCTTCAGACAAGTCAGGAGGCTAATTGACTTTTCCATTTGTGAAACGTGCAACCATTCGATGGAATATATTAGTAACCTTTCCACATTAGCGTGAACCTTTGATTTTATGCCATCAGTCCGAATGCCCCTTCATCACACTGTCTGACAGCTATTTCCCCACAAGCTATTCCTTTTCTTGCAAGCTAATGTTTCTCTGTAACTTGTGCCCAGTTATTTCGCTTCACAACAAAGGTCCTGGAGAGTAGAATTTACAGAACCTTTTAAGACTAATCTTTACTGGAAAAAAATGTAGCACTGCAGTTGGTGACCTACTTCTGAAAATTCTAATTGTAGTAGCGCTGATTTGTTAAGTCCAATACTACTTATATCCTTGCATGAGAATTTAACAATGGACAGAGGCCCAAGGTTTTTTTTTTTTTTTAGTAAAAACAGGAAGAATTAAAATGTTTTATTTTACTGCACTACAAAACCATAACACCATAAGAAGGGGGAAAAAAAAAAATCAGCAAAGCAGGCAGGTCTGGCCCATAAAGTATTCACTCTATATTCCTTCCTCCAAGCCAAAAGTCAGGGCCAGGAGATCGTAGTCCCAGCTGAAATGTTTGCATGTGTCTATACACTGGCAGTTCCATTCTCTGAACACAATGACCAACTTATGGAGAGACACTTTTTACAATCTGGCACTTACAACTACCAACCCATGAGCAACTATTTACATATAGAGGAAGACATGAGTGTGTCCCTAAACCTTATTACTCCAATGCAAAATGTATATACACAATTGGTGCTATCTAAAAAGCCTGACCCAGCTGGTTGGTCAATGTGTTCAGAGAAGGAGTCCTGCTAGTGAGTTTAGATCTCCCTCTTGGCAGTGGCCCTTTGGCTTGGCTGGAGTCTCCAAAGATGCAGAGATATGGCTCCCAGGATGTTTGGGACTAAAAAAAAAAGGGTCCCAGGTTTTTTTTATACTTTATAAGCATGAGATACCACAGGCAACAGTAAAAAAAAAATGGGTATCCAGAAAGAAAATTCTATATTTTTCGGACTATAAGACGCACCAGACCATAAGAGTTACCCAGTTTTTAAAGCAAGAAAACCAGGAAAAAAATATAAAATATATAAAAGTGTTTACATCAATTGGGTAAATGCAATTGATTAAATGAATGCAATATCAGATTTAACCAATAGATGTCATTAGCAGCAGTACACTCACAGCACATGACGTCAGCTCTTCACTGTCAGAAGGAGGGGGCAGGAAGCTGCCCAGTCCTCTGCTCTCCCTCTGCCGATCTTGCGGTTCCTGTGTCTGTGGGAGCTGCAGTGATTGCAGTTTCCATGGACCGGAGAGAGGGATAGATGGCAGTTCACCTATCCCTCCCTTCATTGCTTATGCCAGCAGGGCTCTGTTGGCATAAGCAATTATACAGTTCAGATGGGAGATCAAGCCGTGGGCGGATCTGACAGCTCCGCGGCTTATCTCCTTTCCAGGGGAGCCGGCCGGGAGCCAACGCGCGACCACCCGCCCACCCTCGCATTCTGACCATAAGACGGAGGCACCTTTCTCCCCTGGGGTGAAAAGTGCGTCCTATGGTGAAAATATACGGTACCAACCAGTCCATAAGCTCTATCCATTTACGAGCAACACTTCTTCAAACACACAGAAAAGTGACAAGGAGTTGTTATTTATACCTTCAGGAAAGTGCTCGAGTCTTTGTATTCTTCTTCTTTATACTGCAAATGTTCCTCCTCTTTCTGTGGTTCAACCGCATCCTGCAATAAGGAAAAAAAATTGTGTATTATCATCAAGCTCTAACGTTCTAAAAGCAGTCACTGCTTATATTAAGATTCACCTGCAGCTATCTGTTGACAGTGATAAAAATCACAAAGTTAAGAGAACGTTTACCAAGGATGAATAGACCATGTGTGGTTACCAAAATACTTCATTCCAAATGGACGAAAATGTAAATGTAAAAAAAGGCTTTATGTTGCAAATCTATACCATGGTTAATGGGTTGTGCCATGGCCATCTCTACACATTGGTATTAAGCGTGATGATTCTGAGGATCAATGATTCTGAGGATGACTGTAGTTCAAATACCATTTGTTTCATGAAACCTAAAAAAAAACATTTACATAAGATCCAACAACACATAAGGGGCATCTTCCCATACAAGGAGAGCCACACTGTATCCACCAATGACAATATGAAAGCATGCTCACTGATCCATAGGACAAGCATTCACACCCTCACACCAAAACCCCTATAAATATTCAGTACATTATGATGCATAGCACTCTCATGGAATCAGTCAAAAAGCAGTCGTCAAAACATTCGGTGACACCCATGACAGCTGCATTTTCCAGACACATGCAGAACGGTGTAAACTGCAAACCATGGAGAAATTTGTGTTCATCTTCACATACAGATAAGTAAACATGCTATATTTTTTCTAACATGTCCATCCCAGGAACATTCAGGAAACTAAAAAAAATGTGCACCAAAAATTCTTTATAATGTAACCTTTAAAAGTGATCCTCCAGGTATTGGCATTAGTGCACTTTGTCTATGGAAAATATGGCTTGCCTGACAATATTAACAACAGCCATCAATCTCCACCAATGAATACTCAGTGCATCCCATGTATTATAGATGAGGGGTAACAACTTTCCAGAACGCATACAAGCCCACATACATACAAGGCAGAAGGCTCCTGTAGACTTTATAATGATGTTCTAGACTACTCATTCTCTTATAGGGAGTTAAACTGCTGCAAGCCTCCTATAAACGTATTTCCAGTACAAGTTGCTCTAGTATCCTCTGAGGTCCCAGATCATGTTCTTTCAGTAAAGACAGTTGTGGTATCCTTTAGCTCAAGGCTCCAGTTTGCATGCTTCAGGTATAGATATCCCTGGTATGCTTCAACGCAAGGCTCCAGCTCACATCCTTTAGTTATAGACAGTTCTAATATCCTCTAACTTCAGTCCACATCATTTCAATACAGACAGACATGATATCCTCTGACCCTCCTGTACAGACATCCCCTAAACCAAAGCAGCAGCTTACAATCCCTCCAGTACAGATAGCTCTAGTATCCCAAACCTCCAGCTCCCATCTCTCCAGTACAGACAGCTCTAGTATCCTCTATTCCAGAGATGGGCAATCTTTGGAGCTTTGGTTTCCGGCCCTTTGTCACATTATTGAAAAGATGCTCCCCTCCGCTTTTTCTCTGCAATGAATTCACATGTGTCTAAATGTTGCCTTGGGATGATGCACTGGCGCGATCATGACACTGAAATATCTCTGCTCATTGCAATGAATGAGCATTTAAAAAAAAAAATAATGTCCATGTCACATGTCACCAATTACACTTCACCACCATCATCATAAGTGATGCCAGCGATGCATGAAAACGAAGTTTGTGGCCTGTCCTGGAAAGATATAGATTGGTGCCTACAGAGGACACCAGTGAGGCTTGGAATAGCCTGGCAGGGGTGGGCAAACTTTTTGATGTAATGGCCATTTTTCAGTACAGGCTGCTGGGAATTCTTTGCTAGGAGTTCCCATCCCGTTCCCAGATTTTTACACTTGTATTGTAGCTTTATTGAAAGCTGACAAAAATGTTCACTAATAAATCTTAAGTTAACAATAGATATGCCCAATTTAAAATGAGCTTTTCTATGGCCAAGTTGGGGTGACCTGATTATGTATTCAAATAAACATACAAGGAGAAATCAAAGCAAAGCACAAAAGTTAAAAGTCAAAAGCTAATGCAAATCTCTTACAGGTGTAACATTTCACTTTATACATGAGAATGTCAAAGCACTGACTAAACACATTTCCTCAAGAATTTAGATGTTCCTACAGACAGACACAATTGTGCTCATAATATGGCCGATCATGAATGGCAGTGGTTTCCAAACTGGGGGGTGCGCAGGCCCTCATTCTGAACACTGTTTTTCATTGAAAAAAAAAAAATGCTGTAGGCCTAAAACCAAAGTATGTGCAAACTAGTGTCTAGTAGACATCCTGAATATAATAAATTTCAAACGTTTAAATATTTTTAAAGAAATTATTACATTTAATTATAAAATAAAATAGAAAACACACAAAAACACTGCCCTAACAAGAATTTTTTATTCAATCAACCAATACTGACAATGCAATGATACTCAGCGCAGGGAACAAAGTCACATGCTGGCACATTTGCCGGCGGATTACCCACAGCTTGTACCTGGCTAAGGGCATGCTGCTGCCACATCGGCCTGAGCATGCCCTATTGATTTAGCTGAGGCGAACTGCATTGGGCACTGTTTTTCCACTTCTTGGAGACACCTTTATTGATCTCCGGTGATCTGAGATGTCTCCGGAGACATTGTGCGGTGCTGCAATGAAGATGCAGCATTATGCAGCTTCAAATCATCACTGCGGGTACAATGCTCAAATAGCGCAGAGTGGACATTGTCCCATTCATCTGGCTGCAGGTTTCAGTAGCCGAGTTTACTCAGACTAATCCATATGAACAACTTTATTTAGCCCGAGTTCACTCGGGCTGAACGTCCAGAAGGTTAAAAGGTGCATGCAGTATTTTAAATGCTGAATGGAATGGTTATGTAGCTCAAGGTGCCTGAAAATGGGTACACTATAGGCCACTTCTTACATGCAATGCTTGAAGCCACTAACCCAAACGAAGATGGATTTCTCTGAGTTTCCTGATCTGCATACTTGTTCTTAGGTCAGGGACTTGGTTGAAGCCAGAATAAGAACCGGGCAACTTAAATTTAGAGGAGGCAGTCAACAATAAAATATTGTGTATTATATAAAAAAATTGTGTTATTACTGCTAGTATTTAGTCTAAATAGTCCACAATCATGTAAAAAATGTCAGATGACTGGAGGACCAACTTTATATATTTAACAATAATGGGATGAGAGAGTGCACACACAACAGGTCAATATAAAAGGAACTCATTCCGATATGTCTTCCCAGACTGGCAACTGCCATGTTGTTATGGAGGTCAAAAGGAACAAAGTAGATTTCACAAAATTCTTCAGGGTTGTATTTGTTTATTTTTATTGATTGTGTGAGTTTTGGTTTTGGATTGCCACAATGATTTGAAACTTAACAAATTACATCACAGCATATTAAGCCTTTTTGTAAGAAATAAAGAATGACATGGAAAAATGACCAAACAACACTACCTTACTCTCTTCAACAACCTCTTCATCAGCCTTCCCTTCCTCAGGAGGTTTCCGCTTCAGGTTTGGCGCTGAAGTATCATAAGTAGCACTAAGGGATTAAAACGAAATGCATGAAAAATGTTACAAGAAACCAAAAGGCCAAGCAACATTCTGGTCTAATGGCACCTAACTTTTCTGGGCCTTCTATACTTGGTTCAATACATTTCCTATGACTTGTCAATTGCAATTCTGAATTTAAATTACATATTAAGTATACCCCTCATAATGTGGTAAAAATATATTTATTCCATTTAATAATGCTAAAAATATGAGTATAATTTACATTGTATATTTGTTGTACCCTCAAATTACCTAAAAACACGATTGTTAATGTCTAAACCTCCGGCAACAAAAGTGAGTACAAATGCCCAAATTGTCATGACATGTTAGCATTTATGATTCCCTTCATGAACTATTGTAGCACCCCACTGCCAGCAGGACTCATGCAGGGCAAATCCATGACGTTCCCACAACCATGCTTGACTGTTGGGGCCTTTTGCAACAACACACACTTGACACCATCTGAATAGAATCATGTTATCTTGGGCTCATAAGACCACAGGACATGGTTCCAATAATCCATGTCTTAAGTCTGCTTCAGCGAACTACTGGCTTTCTTGTGTATCATCTTCAGAAGAGCCTTCTTTCTAGGGCAACAGCCATGCGGACCAATGCCCTGCATAACCGCTGTATGTGAAGCTGAGCACTTGCACTCAACTGCTTTGGTAGACAATGAGAATGCCTGTTATGTATGGAACCTGTCCTGTTAAACTGCTGTATGGTCATGGCTACCTTATTCCTTACTGCTCAGTTTTAGACTAGGCCATCTTTATGCATAGCTAGAATTATGTTTGGTGCCAAGCTGAACTTCCAGTGACCAGTATGAGAACACCAAATTTGACACATCTTGTCCTATAAAAAACATTCTTAACTTTTTACTACAATGTGAGGGGTGTACTCACTTTTGTGAGCTATGGTAGTTGCTTAAAAGGTAGAATTAGCAATTGTGAAAACACTTCTAACATGTAGTAAGTGATGGCACAACCTATGAATGACTCAGTCTGGAGTTACCTAACAAAACTGATCCAATAGTGAAGAAATAACAAGATTGTCCAGAAAAACTGCAGAAAAATAATTCTTCTGTACTATATAACTACAACATAACACCCACCATCATTACACATTACTGTGGACCAGCCCACATTATATGATGCTGGCAAATGTGATGTATGGACTAGCCAATTAGGAATTGATGCAGTGTTTTGTGGTTACGAGATCCGTTCCCAGGTCTTATTTTATATATATTTTATCGTTCAGACTACGATTTTCATATTGAAACAGGAAAAAGTATTGTTAGCCAATGAATGTGCATTAACCCTCTGAGCATTTGCCACGTGGCACGGTTTTTTCATAACCGTGCCACGGGCAATCGCGGCGGAGCACAATATGCTCCGCCGTGATTTCCTGCTCAGCTGGAGGTCATTAACATAAGCCCGGCGTCACTGGAGACGCCGGACTTATGCTGAAGAAAAGCGACGCTCCTCCAGTTTGACGGAGGTCTATGGCGCCGCCTACCCCCGCCCCCTTCGCGTCACTGATGCCGCGATCGGGGGCGGACCTGGAAGCATCGGCATACATGCCGGTGCTCCCGACCGCCGTAGGAAGACGGCGATACCTAGAGCGCGGCTCTAGTTAACTGGGGCTGAGTTTCATGATGCATCAGGTTAAAAACCGCTCAGAAGGTTAAAAACCCGTCTTAAACACATGGTACTGCATGCGGTGAAAATCTCGAGCCCAATGGTCCGTTTCATAATGGACGACATTCGGAGGCCCTGCCACGGTGTGCAAAAACTGCACACACGGTGTTGGCAGTTTAGGACAGTTGTCAATCACTGATAACCGCACCCATGTTATGCCAATGAGTGACCACCTGGTGAATGTGGTATCTCACATGCCCCAGGCAATCAGCCATGTGCAAGGACCCTTAAGGTGGAGCTTCCATCTGTAGATTAAACAGCAAAATCCCCCCATACACGCTTAGATTTTGGCTGCCGTGCTCACATCGGTCAGAAATCTAAAGCTTAAAGTTGTAATTCGGGCCGAAATCGGCCACCAAATTGATCTAAGCCATTACGGATATACCTGTAATTTTTAGACCAATGTAATGACTTCGGATGGGGACCAGTGTCCCCCGTCCAAAGTAAGCGCTGGCACACAAAAAGGCGCCTGGCCAATTCTCAGCAAGAGTGGCTGCATGCGATGACATCATCACACAGGGTCGATCTGCCGGGAGATCAGCAGAAAATCTAAGCGTGTATGGGGGGGCTTAAGATATAGAAAAGAATTTAAGTGCAGTATTACATGGACAGTATTAATTAAAAAACTTTTTTACTCCATTTGTCTGATTACTGCGTTTACCAACAACTTCTGCTGTCATTTTTACAGCTAGGAATGGCCAGCAAGTGTAAACTAATGGCTTAAATGATGTCACCTTGTGAAGAAACCAGAGAGCAGTTATGTATACTTACCGGCAGAGTTCTCTGGTTTCTGCAATCTCTCTCTGCTCATCCTTGCTATTTAGCACAGCTCCAATATTATCTGCACTTTCTGCTCCCAGCTAAAAAATGAAAAGAAAAATTAAACTCATGCGCCATACAAAACATGTATATATGATCTGAAGCCAACATTTTTTCTCTAAACGTTAAATCACTAAATGGGGATTGTGGGTATCCTTCCTGACGGATTTCCAGAGTGTGGTTCGGTGTAAACTTCCAAAGTGGGCACAATATTTACACTGATTACGCAGC
>CM070032.1:162235996-162246668 GCA_036250615.1 Ptychadena robeensis
CAGATGTGGCTGTAGAAAGTCGTGACAAGGCACATTCATTTTTGATCGCAGATCTCCACAGTATCGGCTGAGTGACCTATGAGGTGGTAGGTCCACTTTTATATCCACACCATGACATATGTATTTTATTTCAATCATTTCAGTATACCACTTTCTACAGCCTAGGTGCCCAACCTGAGGCCCGGGGGCCGCATGTGGCCCTTTGGGCATTGTTCGGCGGCCCCCCTTGGTCCTCCCCCAAAACCTAACTGTTAATACATAGGGCATAGAAACCCACCTGTGAAGTGGTCACACGCTGACCCAGCTTTCCTTATCAGCTTTGGTGGTCGTACATCAGTAAAATTGTCAATGTTGATCGGGAAACCAGGTCTACATATGACCACTGCACCCAGGGGCAGGAGGTGGGTGCTGTTGGGTTTTCACTGCCGTCGGGATCTGGTCCACTGCCTGCTGAGATATGTTGACAGTGGGAGGGTCTGGATCGATGTTATATGCGGCCCTTTAGTGATGCCGAGGGCCGCACTTGTGGCCCTACATATCAACTCAGTTGCCCACCACTGCTCTACAGTCAGGCCACCTGCTGTCATTCAGAGGAGAGGATAAACAACCCCCATCCTCTGACCCATTCTTCTGGGAAGAGTTGCAGGAAGAAGTTTGCAGTGGCTCTGCAGTCTCTGAAAATCTTCCCATAATGAGGGTGATGTCCTCACCTGGTTACACAATTTCTACACATGAACACCTAATGGAGGAGCCATCATTATGACTATATAACTTTAGGTTTCTCTGACAATCTTAAAGAAAAAGAATATAAGAAAATAGCAGTCTAATTTTTCCAATGATACTGTCCAGGTCCCCTGTCCTGAGCACTGCTCCACCCGAGCTCATCACCACAAATGTACTCATCACCCCCCACACACGACTCCCCCGTGTCCCCACATATAAAAACATTACCTGCTGGGCCAATAACTTCCGGCGCAGCTTCTGCCTGGCTCGGATCTCCTGCAGACGGCTGTTCATTTTCTAGAGATTTGGCTTCACCCTCAGTACACCTTCCCTCGGCTCTGTCTGATGACGTCAAACGACAAGCCGGAGAGCATCTGGGGCGGCCATCTTTTATGAGGGCACGTTTTATTTATTTATTTTCAATCTCATTTTCCAGTGTTGTACAACGCTAACCGTGACTATCTTTTTCTTCCGTTCATTATGTCTTTAAAACATCAATGGCCAAGAAATTTACAGGCACGCTGGAGAAATCAGCCCTTCAGAAACATGGCGACGTTTGTCAGTAACGTCATCGCTGTGCGCGAAGAGACAGACATCTGTATTGTTGTAGTTTTGTTTGTGTTATTCGCGGCAAAGGACGTGTTATTTATATTAAAACATTTATAATAAGTCCACCAGTTGCTTGTTAGTGAAGTTATGTGTAGAATCTAAATGGCTCCCAATCAAGTATTATATAAACAATCCACAAAATATTACAGAGCTTTTTAAAGAAAAAAAAAACATAATAAAATATGCGATGTTATTAATAGGATAATAAATAATGGAAATGTATAGACAATTTAGAAAGAATAGGTGTATAATACTTATTATCATCAATAATAAGGGGGGGTTTCCACATGCGTCGGGACCCCCTACACTGAGCGTATTGCTTGGCAGGGATCCCGTCGGATCATATACACTTTAGCTGGCCAGCGGATGCTGTGTTCAGACATCCAGCGATGTAGTAGTTAACATACTGGACTATGTTAACCCCTGCATCGGCGGAACGGCTCATCGCTGTGAGAAAACAGTATCCGCTGAGCAGGTAAAGTGTATGTGCTCCGTCTTGATCTCCACAAAGCAGTCATGACCAAGTCGCCTCAAGTGTAATTCTACCAATGTGGCACAGCTTATTATTGTGATACAGTCCTTGTACCCACACAATATTCTCCTTTCATGAGTTTCTTAACACTTATTGTATTCATTCTTGTTTAAACCTCCCTTAATAAATCTACCAGGCTCTTCCAGGCATACATGTTTAGATAATTCCTTGATAAATGAGGGACAGACTGCAGCGTGATGACATCAGCCGGCCCGTCAGAGGATCGGCGGGCACCCTTTGTGTGCCGGATATTACTATTACCATCCCCATTCAAAGTAATGGGATCGGCCAGGAATTTAACAATGTGGAAGATTCCTGGTTGATCTCACTGCCAGGCTATTCACGGGAACGCACACAGCAGTCGATTGCCTGAAAAATCAGGTGAAAATTGGCCTGTGTATGGCTACCTAATAGTGGCTTCCTTAGCTATTGGTACTATGAAGCCCCATATGTAGTCATGAGGGTTGTTGGGACATGTAGTCCAGGGAAGGAGCCCTTAGAGCAGTGGTTCTCAACCTTTTTAGACCCACAACCCTGGAAGTGATGTCGCAAAGGGTGACTTCCTGTATTTGGAACACGGAAGTGCCGGCGTGCAGGGTCACTTTCACATTCCAAACACCAGAAGTGACATTTCGCAACATCAATTTTAACACAATCAGGTAAGTGTCCCTTCCATTATTTTTCCCACCCCACACATCATTCGCACAAGCGTTAGAAGGGAGAGTGATGCCCCCTCCTAACTTCTCATCCTGCTTGTTAGCAGCAGCTCTGATGCTTTCAGTGAGTCCCGACCCACAGGTTGAGAACCACTGCCTTAGAGAGACCGGAGGATGCATTCCACATACAGGTTTGGGGCTGCAAAGGAACATATAAAAAAATGTAATAAAGCTATTTTTTCTGTGTTACATTTCACAGACGGATTTTGTGAGTAAATGGCGAAGCCTCTGAATGGAGAAGTATGAAAAACACATTGTTTTTGCATAACTCTGCTTATTCTTGACTATATGTGGCACATATATTTCTTTTTAAATTGGAAAATTTGTCTATGGTACAATCACAATGTTAACTCACTTGCACCAGTTATAATTTACTGTATTTATCCTTTCCTAGTATCTGCTGACTATAGAAAAGTTAAAAGTTTTGGAATTAATGAAATAATATAAAGTCTATTAGGGATGCCTTTGTTATGGTCATTTATTTTTATTACATTTTTGTTACATCCTTGTTTATTGTATTGATAATGTGGCAAAATGAAAATAAATAAAAAAGATATTGTCAAAAAAAAAAAAGAACAGTTAAAAGTTTTAAAAAGACTGTTTATGTCTATAGTAGTAATAATAGTAAGAATGTCCATTGTCAACACTTGGTCTGATTGACTAATAAATGGCTTGTCATTTTTCTGCTTTGTACTAAGTGTATAGAGTCACTAGAGTTTACTACAGGTCAAAAAACAATACCAGAAACTAAGCTGGGAGCTGCTTTGAGCAGGATTTGAAGTTTGCTCAAGTGACACTGTGTACTAAAAATATATACATCTTGGCATCAAAATGGAGTAGATTCTATATTTGTCTCCCCAGCTTTGGAGGTAGAATAGTATAAATTGGCTCATGCATTTTGTATCTGACTGTTACCTTACAGCAGGCTTATCTGCTTGCCTCAGGCATTAAGTCCCGGAGATCCCCAAGGTTTACCATTCAAAAAAGTTACATTATTGGTAAATATAACTTTCAGTCAAATCAGAATGTATAATGAAAATTCACCTAAATTACCACAAGGTCAAATCCGTATAAAATATGTATAAATAGTAATACTAATGAGGTGTAAATTGTAAATGTGCTCTAAATTTTCAGCATTATAAACCTCACATGAAAACAACACAAGCTGGCTTTCACATGTGAAAAAAACAAGACCTGCTAGCTTTGCTTAGAATATTTGTTCTGCAAAACTTTGTGCATAACTTTCTTCTTCACTGCCACAGCCATTCGCTGTTTCCATGCTCTTGCTATTTCTGGTCATTTCTGGATCCTATATCAACTATATTCATTAGGTTGTACCTACCTGAGCTTATTCCTGGGTATTGAAGCAATAACAGAGTAGACAAACTGTGGTAGATGACAGAACTGAACACCTAACAATTTTACTGCATTGCAAAAACCATGTACATTTGTTTGAATGGAACCCATTTAATTATTGGTTGTTGCATGGATATCAAAACCTGAGGTCTGCTTGAAAAAAAAATATGACTTTTACTGGTCTTCAGAGACTACATTGACAAAGGTATTGGGACAACCTGGTAAATCATTGAATTTGGGTATGTTCCCACATTAGCGATCAGCTGCGAGTCTAATCGCAGCACGGAGACCGCTGGAGATCTTGGCACTTTAGTGTATTTAAAAATGTAGTTAGAGGGGGGTTTTAGTTTAGCTTGAAGATCAGCCTTAGTTGTAGTTCACACGTATGTGTACTGTTACTTGCATGCTGCTCTGCCATTCTCTGCGATAAGGCACAACTTTTGAATGTGCTGCCTATCCAATGATATATTCTGAATAACACATTCAATTTACACCCAAAGCCAGTGCACCCTAGAATATGGGTGCCTGGCTGGGTAGTAGAGATGGTGGAATTTTTCAACTAGCTGAACTTGTGAGCGGATTGCAAAGCCCCTGAATATAGTATCACCACAAAAATTGCAGGAGATGTAGAGAAGGGATGTGTGAACCTTGGTATTGGGGACATGCAGGTGGATAGGCAGTCACAAGTGGTATAACTTTGAGCTCTTTAGAGGGTCAGTGACTCAATTGGTTCTGTATTTAAATGGTTAAAAAGATATTGTTATAGGGTACCCACTGAGCTGGGAGGCTGGTGACATCCAATGATGGTTGTTTACAACTGGTGGGGACACCGTCAGGGTCATAGTTCTGTTTGAAGTTCCATTTTTATATGATTTTATGAGTGTTGTGTGATGTGGGGGTTTTGAAAGAGGTACATTCACCAAACATGGATCTCTTAAGGACTTCCTGCCCATATTTATAGTTCAAACAGTCCAAAGAAAAAGGATAATAGCACTCCAAACAAAGGTCAACAGAAAATGCAAAACCTCCTGGCTTTCAGACCTTCAACATAAATTGTAGTACTTGACTCTACTTCTTAGCAGCAACAGGCCTGGGCCCCACACTCCCTGTGAGCCCCCCTGCATCCACTGCTCCAGCAGCCACAAGCCTTGGCCCCACATTCCTTGTGTGCCCTGTCTCCACTCAGTCAGAAGCCCTGACGCACTGGTCTCAGCACCTTATGTGGAGACACCCATCTACAGCAAGCGAGTGTTAACCTTTTGGTGTTCCTGGGCAAAATGTGAAGGCCCACCCAGTTCCATCCTTCCCATTCAAGAGTCCAGGACCCTGTAAGAAAAAACAAACAAAAACACTCAGCAACCTAATGTTGCTGTGCATAGAATTCCCGTACTCCTTCCAGGATACAACCTAATGGTCTATTTATACAGTGACAGAAATACGGTCTGTCACAGTGGGAAGAAATATATACCCGCAAATTCATCTGAAAGTCACATGCCTACACCATTTTTTATCAACATATAGCACCATTACACACGTGATTTTCAAAAGCATTGCACTGGCAGGGTGGATTGAGTTGCTATTCAGCATTCACATTTGCGTTGGACAGGCCAGTCCATATCATCCATGCCTTCGTCTTGCAGGAACTGCTGACACATTCCAGACCTCCATGGGTTGATAAATTTGATTTCCATTGACTATATTTGAGTTATTTTGTTGTCAGCACGTAAAGAACTATGTATTTAATAAAAAATATTTCATGCATTCAGATTTAGGATGTCAGTTAAAAATTATCCGAAGTAAAAGTACGGTGGAGGCTTGAGTTACAACCAGCTTAACTTAACACCAACCTTTACAGACAAAATATTAGTTTTGTAGTGTTGTGCTAGTGCAAAGTGTATAGTACTCACGACACAAGGTTCGTTAGGAATAAATGTCCTCTTGTTCACTTTCCAGGCTGAGATCACACCCCAATAAAGTGAAGGTCCACGCAAGCCAGTAGTGGGCTATTCACAGTTTATAAGAAATATGTACAGACTCCCGAGGGCTGCTGCTACCGCGTTGCTGGAACCATTCGGCTGATTAAGTTGCTATTCAGCATTCACATTTGCATTAGCATGTGATGCAGATAAACATTGTGTCGTAGCAGATTTCTTTTAAACTTTGGTGGCAATATTATTTGATCTCAGTACTATATATTATATAAAAGCATCTTGTATTCCAGTGTTTCTATAAGTATAACTAGTGTTGGTTTCTAAATAGTAGACAGAATTTTATTTGTGTTACATAGCACACATAGCACAACCTGATCTAAGTTAAACGGGTGTCTGGTAAACAATCACATTTTATTTTGGCTAACTTTCATGTGCTTCTGGTATTTCACCTTTTTTCGCTTCCCAAGGATTATGTGTTAATATAAACATCTGCAATGTAAGAATACTTTTTAATTGGGATTACAAATGATCCTGCAGACTTCTTAGCACCTGAGTAAACACAGAAACCAAGATGTGAGTACATCACCAATGGAATTCCAAGGTTCATATTTTACTTTAAAACAAAGGGGCCTTTTATAGGCAAAGTTTCTTTTCTTTTTTTTCCCCCCTTTACCATCACTAATACTAAATTGCTCACATTAAATAGAGACCATAAAAATAAACCTTCTGGATAGCACGCAAGGTGGAACATATATGACAAAACTATATATGGGATCTTCATATAATGGCAGTGATAGACGACTCTTGAGATTTGATTGATGCCGCTCATGGTGAGAACGCTTTGCTTTCCCTGTATCTCACCCTGGGTGCATGACTGCACAAAGAGTCACTTGTAGGTGCACTGATCAGCTATTGAGATAAATCACTTCTCAGAATGGGACGCTTGCACATTACTTCTGCTATGAGTGCATAACATGGGGAGTCAATGGGTCATTTATCAGGATATTAGGCAAAGAATACAGTCATTATTAGGTAAGTTGTATAACATATTGCAGCTTATAGAGGAGAAGTAATGCACTACACATTTAAAGAAGTTGTATTTTAAACTTAATTTGTTGCATAGATAACTGTAATTATTATTGAGCTAAAATATAATATCTATACCTGTCTATATGTCTTCTGAAAAAGGTATTTTGGTAATTGGCTGGAGCACTTAGTATCATTTCCTATGCAAATGTAATCTTCCATTTGAGTGACATTTATGTCTGGTGATATCATCCCTCCTTATTTTATCATTCAGAAAGGCAGGCCTGTTTAATTTAAAGTTTATTCTGTGAAACATTGACAGTGGTGAGATATATAGAGGCTCATTAGGCGGAAATTATTATAGTTTTTGGCTAGCGTTCAGGAAGACCCTTTCCACCCTAGAGCTGATGTCATTACTAATCTATTACATGAAAAGATTGATTGTGCTGCTGAATCAACTTTTAGCTAAGTGATAACTGTATATACTCGCATGAAGCCATCACCAGTAAACTAAATAACACCAGATCATTGCTACTGCACAAGTATTTGCTCAGAGCTGTAGATTGTAAGATAAATTACACAAATATTGGTCAGGGGATATGCTTGAGGTGAGGGATCGGATGGAGCAATATTGTTTCAGATACATATAGTCGAGCCCATAATTATTCATACCCCAGGCAAATTTTGACTTAAAGTTACTTTTATTCAACCAGCAAGTTATTTTTGATGGGAACCAACATGGGTCCCAAAAGATAATAAGACAATGTACAAGAGGCAAGTCTTCTTGCCATCAGCATGATCTTTAGCTCCCTCTGTCTGTATGTATGGAACACAGCAGTGTGCAGTGTCTGTTGGATTATCTGCCTTGAGACATTGACACCAATGAAAATCAACCCATGGAGGTCTGGAATATGTCAGCAGTTCCTGCAAGACAAAGACATGGATGCTATGGACTCACCGCCCGATCCCCAGACCTGAATCCAATTGAGCACATCTGGGATATCATGTCTCGCTCCATCTACCAACACCATGTTGCACCACAGACTGTCCAGGAGTTGGAGGATGCTTTAGTCCAGGTGTGGCAGGAGATCCCTCAGGAGACCATCTGCCACCTCATCAGGAGCATGCCCAGAAATTATAGGGAGGTTAAAAAAATATTTTTGCCCCAACAAGCTAAGTGGGGGGTAATGGTAATTCTGATCCCGTAACTATTACAAATTTTAAAAATGAAAAAGTCAAATGCCAAAGAGACATTCATACAAAGTACGGGATTTGTATCAGTAGCACAAGACAGTCACTACTGTAATTTCCAACAAAAGGTTACAATTTTGCTTTTGCTTTCATTTATGCCACCAATAAAAAATACAGATATAACAATACATCTGTGATATTGCCGTCAATATTTTAACCACTCATCACAATCATGGAGGCTGCCTCTGTGATTGTGATGAGTGGTCACAATACAGAC
The DNA here is from genome assembly GCA_036250615.1 of Ptychadena robeensis. NCBI lineage: Eukaryota > Metazoa > Chordata > Amphibia > Anura > Ptychadenidae > Ptychadena > Ptychadena robeensis. The sequence continues at coordinate 162,244,358 of CM070032.1, forward strand.
ACTGCAGGTTGATACTGCGTGCAGAGAGAGAGATGAACTTTTAAATTCTGACCCGCTCAAGATATTTAAGGATAAAAATGAATGTAACAAGAGTCTCATGCCATTTGTGTGCTCAGCAAGCAGTTCTCTGAACTAAGCATCCCTGGAGAGGGTCTCCCAGGTTTAATGTACCCCCACTTGTAACAAAAACAAGGGGGATTGTGGGTTGTCTCTTATGGACCTCTAAATAAAGGAAAGAATGAACGCAATAAAAGGTTCCTTTGCTCTTGGTTATATGTAAATCTCCTGACGAAGCCCGATACAGGGGCGAAACACGTCAAGCAGAAACTGAACAGTTGGAGCAACGTTATTGTAAAAACTTTGGTTGTATGATTACATGTAAATACTGGACACTGTCAATGTTGTATGTATACTTCACTTGACGGCAATATCACAAATGTATGGTTATATCTATATTTTTTATTGCTGAGTAAAAGCAATATTTTAACCTTTATAAGGAAATTACAGAAGTGACTGTCTTGTGCTTCTGATACAAATCCTGTACTTTGTATGAATGTCTCTTTGGCATTTGACTTTTTCTTTTGTAAACATTATAGGGAGATCATACAGGCACATAGAGGCCACACACACTACTGAGCCTCATTTTGACTTGTTTTAAGGACATTACATCAAAGTTGGATCAGCCTGGAGTGTTTTTTCCACTTTAATTTTGAGTGTAACTCCAAATCCAGACCTACATGGGTTGATAAATTTGATGTCCATTAATAATTTTTGTGTGATTTTGTTGTCAGCACACAACTATGTAAAGAACAAAGTATCTAATAAGGATATTTCATTCATTCAGATTTAGGATGTCTAATTTTTGTGTTTCCCTTATTTTTGAGCAGTGTAGTTTCTTGAGAGTTGCATTAGAGAGTGGGTGATATCTTGCTCATTGCCATGGGATAAGCAGCAGTCACTCTGCAGAGGTCTAAAATCCCTTTACTTTGCCAGCATTAGAGCTCTATAATCAGCGGAGACTTGCTTAATAGAGGGGATTATAGCTTACTCAGTAGGGGAGTGTTTCATAGCTCAACAAGAAAACAACTTCTTCTATTTCAGAAACATGGGTCCAATTGTACTGCATGCTGACAGGGGTTTTAGTTGTCAGTCGAGTACGGATTGTGTTTTGTGGCACCTGGAATGTATTTCGCTGATTTAAACAAAACATGTAACTAGATTTCAAGTTGGGAATACATTTGTAGATGCTAGGTTTACTATTTTGCAGTGTTATAAACTATATTTATGAGGACTGCATACATTCCATAGATTTAATCCTAGACATTTCCTGCCCGCCTTCTAGTACTTGTGCTTGAGACATAAGCTGTCATCTGATATCAAACACAACAAGAAGGGGATTTTGGTCAAGATGCACACAGATCATTTTATTAATTCCACAAATATAGCACAAGTTGGCACTAGTAACATATAGAAATACTTTTAAATATTGAGGCAATGTCTGCTTTTCTCATTTGGTTGACATACATATTTTATTTCCTCTTATGAAATGATCTTTTCCCTGCTTGCTTTTTACCATATAAATGCTGAAAAATATATACTTTCTCATACATTTGCAGCAGTCATTTAACATAACAAGAAGAAAAGAATTGTTCACAGTAAATGAAAAAGCAATTAGGAGGGTGGCCATAGATTTTATGGTTGTAGTAAACCTGTTAAAATAGTGGCTGTATGCTGACAGTGTGGGCAAGTGGTTAAATGGAGACCTTGGAATTAAAAGCGCAAGGAGAGAAACAGTATAAGGGTATGCTGGAGAGAAATGTGAATATGGGTAACCTCTCCTGGAGGACTGATAAATCGGCCTAGGTCATTAGTTTAATGCTTTTGCCTAGGGAAGCCCAATTCCTTGTGGATAAGTCGAAAGTAAAGTTATGTGTAGGTGCTGCTGTTAAAGATTGAATCAATCATCCACTTTATATCTGGTCCCGTCCTAATTGATTTAAGCACATGCTAGGGCAAGAATCACACACCATCTTTGCCTCACTCGGAGGGAAGGGGGGCGACTAGCGGCCATTTTGAGTAAGGAAGATAAAGAGTAAAGGATAGATATATATATACATATGTACATAGTAAAATAATCAGTTTACCTTTTTCAATCACACTTCTGTGTGTTTTCAGTGTTTTCACTATATTTGCGATCAATAAGATGCATCCTATTTACAGCTTTATATATTTTTGAGCCACATATTGGAGAGAAATCTTCCGCTGTGTTGACTACCAATAGTGATGTCGCGAACCCAAATTTTCGGGTTCG
>CM070032.1:162277785-162310324 GCA_036250615.1 Ptychadena robeensis
TGGGGGCCTTAAGTTAGTAGGGAGAGGGGTATTACTTTCCCTCTAAACTTCCCACCCCCCTTGTCAGCATCAGTGCTGTTGCTTTTAGTGAACTCCAGAAGGGGTCGTGAATCATAGGTTGAGAACCACTTAGTTAGACACTGCAGCATGTGCTTGTGGGTAACATAGTTTAAGAAATGGCATTTCTGTTTGTAGTGTCTGCACAGTATTTTATGTACTTTATATTTCGTACCTAGTACTGTAATTACCTAATACATCTTGATGCCTGATCATTAAAAAAAAATGGACTCTCAGAAAAAAGCAAAAAAGAGTTAAATATCCATAGTAGAGAGGCAACCTCCTAGAGTGCCACACATGTTAGATTTCATTCCCTTCTTCCTTAAATGTTTACCTTGGATATATCCATCCCAGTGGTCGCATGGTATCTTAAATTTGGTTGGACCAAGAAAATATGTACATGTGTACCTACTATATAGGTACTAAGGATGCATACAGGACCCAATAAAATTCAGTGCCACACATGTTAGATTTCATTCCCTTCTGACACTGCTATAGTTTTTCTCTGTTTTTATCTTGCAGGATTTAACCTCCTGTATACTATAACCTTTTCACAAACTAGGAGAAACAGATGCTTACGAAAGGCAAAGCCTTACATATTTATATGCTACAAAACACACAACTTGCATTAAAAACCTGAGCACAATTTGAAGGGATAAAGAGTGAACCTTGATAGATTTCAAAGCTGTAAATTATTTGGATTTAACAGACCACTGGTGTGTAGTGTAACACTAGAACGGTTGTTTTATGAGACCCAAAGTAGCAAACTGCTAGATTAATTTGGATGCTAAAATGGAGAGGAATTCTTGTGGCTTTATTCTTGAATTTTAATAACATAGCAAAACTCATCATCCACAACCCAAAAGAAGGACCCGAGTGCTTACTGTTTAATACAATTTCTAGGACGAGGGACATTTTTTGGAATGAAAGCACATGTCTTCTGCTCTCTAAGGTTCTCCGAGTCATTAATATGTTTTATGCAATGCCAGCTTAGGCACAGCAAGCAGGCTACATCTCTTAATTTGCAGTGCAGTTGGCATAGTACAAATAATGATTGATGTACTCTTTCAAATTTTCTGCAAGTGCTACTTGTTTTTCTTTCAAGTCAGCTTTTTAGTTAAGACTATTGTTCATAGGAAATTCAGTATTTTTTTTACAAAAGGATGTGTGCCTTTGTTATTATGCTCTGGTATCATGGTGTTAAGCTGGCCATACATGGATCATTTTCTTTTTGATCGATCTTAAACACAAGGGTGCCTGCCGATGCTGTGAGCAATGGAGAGCAACGTGATGATGTCATCACGCTGCTCTACACAGCTCATCTGTCGGTCCCCACACGATACGTGTCATATACTGCAGAAGTAGGGGTGGGTATGCACAGTGACACTTTTATAGGTTCCAGCTGTACTGTGCTAATGTATCTCCCCCTCCAGGGGGATCTGATGTTGTCTTTTTCCGTTTTTATGAAACATCATTGGTATATTAATAAAGACATGTCCACATGATCTAACAAGTGGCTGTTCCTGCTGCATCAGTGTCTTATTTTTTGGTTCAGCAGAAAACATTGGGGAAACTAATGTAAATACAGGAAACATGAACCTCAATCTGTATGTGAGATACAGATTGGAACAACCATGAAGGTTATGGTGAGAAGGAATTAAAGGAATTGAAAAGCCCTCAACTTGAGCCGTGCATAGCATTTCTGAATGTGAATTTGTCTGATGCGGTGTAAAGGAATGATTTGCATGGCTCCACCCACTATTCTGAAACAAGGGTTTTTACCTAAACTTTTGGGATTTGTAATAGATTGGAGCGTGTAAATAGGGTGCAGGTGGACCCATTTCATAACAAATAAACAGTAAATGCACAGCTACTCAAAACATACAGTAGTTCTAAAGTAGTAGTAGTTCTATTACTACATGTTAACTAGACACAATAATAATACTTACCGTGTTTTTCGGACTATAAGACGCACGGACCATAAGACGCACCCAGTTTTTAGGGCAGGAAAACCAGAAAAGGAAAAAAGGAAAGTTTTCACATCAATTGAGTTAATGCAATGAATTTAATGGATGCAATATTCAATTCAGCCGGTTTGTGTCACTAGCAGCAGTACACTCTCAACTTCACACTAATCAGCAGGAGGAAGGGGGGGGGGGCAGGCTGTCTTCTGCTCTTCTCTCCTCTCCTGATGTTACTGTTTCTGTGTCTGTGGGGGCTGCAGATTGATTGCTGTTCCCAAGGACAGGAGAGAGGTATAGATGCAAGTGCATCTATAGCTCTCTCTTCATTGCCTATGCCAGTTCAGGGCTGGCATAGGCAATTAAACAGTTCAGATGGGAGAGCCGGACAGCTCCTCCAGCTCCTCCAGCTCCCCGGTTAATCTCCGTGCCCGGAGAGCTGGTGGGAAGCCAAGGTGCGACCACCGGCGGCTGAGTAGCCGCGGGGGTCGCGCATTCGGACCGTAAGATGCAGGCACTTTTTGCCCCCAATTTTGGAAAAATTGTGTCTAATGGTCTGAAAAATACGGTAATTCTGTGCATATTTAACTGTGTTAATATGAGGAACCTTTTCTAGATGGGGGAGGGGGTCCCTGCGTCTTATGGTCTGAATGCCTTGTCTTCCCGACAGCTCTCCCGACACCTAGATTAGCCGGGGAGCTGTCAGTTGAGAGGTGCCAGCCAGTGTCTGGCTCTCCCATCTGTACTGCATAATTGTCTATGCCAGCAGAGCTCAGAGCCCGTCTGGCATATGCAATGAAGAGAGGCATAGATGAACTGCCATCTATCCCTCTCTCCCTCCGTGGAAACTGCCATCACTCTGCAGCTCCCACGGACACATTAACAGCCAGGCAGGAAAGCAGAGGAGAGTGCAGTCCGGCCCCCCTCCTCCCGATCAGTGTGGAGAATGACGTGTGCTAAGAGTGTACTGCTGCTAGTGAGATCTACTGGCTGAATTGAATATTGCATTCATTGAATTGATTGCATTAACCCAATTGATGTGAAAACGTATTAAATCTTTTTTTTCTAGTTTTCCTGCCCTCAAAAGGTGTGTTATATTGTGTAAAAAATACGGTAATATAGAAACCCAACAGTACAAGTAGCATATAACAGAGAGAAGCTCAGTTTTGTTGGTGGGCTCAGCAACACTTAGATCTGATTTCTGCATGTAAATGTGAATGGGCTTCATGAATTGGGTTCCAATGCTAAAAAGTTTACCAATCCTTACCAAATAGCTTGAAACATATATCCAAAAATTACAAACCCCAGAGACTTGAATATTAAAAAGCAACACACACTATCCTATATATAATCACATTTCTAGCAAGAAAAAAAAATATATGACTGTGTGGCAAAGCTGCTGGTGATTTACTCTGAGTGTGTGCATTACGTGGTATGCAGCAATGAATAATGCATATGATGTACTGATAGTATATGGCAGCCGTTCAGGGAAGTGGATGCAGCTGGCAGGTAGCATCTGCGACATTGCCTATACTTCATGTACATTCCAGGTGACAATAAACCAATAGGGACTTAATTGTGAATATATATTTAATATGCGTGATTATCTTAACAAAAGTAAAGGGAAAAAAAATAAAATGTCATAAATATAGTGTATATAGTTTTGCAGTTGTGGCAAATAATAGAAGCAATAATAGAAAACAAAGAATGAATTTACGCCATTTTAGTTTGTAATAGAAATGTTGTCCTAATTATCAGTGCAGAGTACATTTTCTTTCCTGTACAAGGTGTGAAATGGTTTACCTTATATTTTGAACTATAAGATGCACCGGACCATAAGACACAGCCCAAAGTTTTGAAAATTAGGAAAAAAACAGACACAACCATTAAGATATCAAGTGAATATACAGAATGTTCCAGCAAAGTAGCAGGACTGCACCATGCAGTTTTCACTATACCCAAAAGGCCAGTGACAGGAGGGTGGTCTTCACTGCAGCAGAGTGTCAGGGCTGAAACTTGTAGCATGTGTTTATACACTAGCAGTACCCATTCTCTGAACACACTGATCAACTTATGAAGAGACACATTTTACAAGCTGGCACTGAACAACTTAACTATGAGTAGCTATTTACATATGGGAGGTGATATGGGAGTCTGTGTCACAAAATATATTTATTGCAATGTGGAATGTTAATGTAAATACACAACTCATGCTATCTAATTTTAAAATATTTCTATATGTCTCTCTATAATTTGCACAGTGTTTAGAGAATAGGTGCTGCTAAGTGCTAATGCAAATGATATCTCCATCTTGTAAGTGGCTTTTTGGGACAAAAAAAAAAATTTTTCTTTTTACATATTCAGACCTCAAGACTTTTCCATTGATTGATTGTACTTATAAGTTGATCAAATGGAAATATTGAGCCGTGTATGGACACCTTTAGTGACACAGACCACCATCACCCTGAGGTCACTTCTGTGCATATTCATGTACTCAAGCAAAGGCTGGATGGCATAGCATGGGGTAGTGTTTTTGTTGACAGACCCAGAACATTCCTGAATGCCAATAAAATATAGAAGAAGCATTTGGCATCATAACAATACAAAGCGGAATAGTGATGAGCAGCATAGGCGATATTCGAATTCGCGATATTTCGCAAACAATTCTACTAATATTCGATTCTATATTCGCGAATATTCGCAATCGCCTCGTAATTACCTTTAAAATGAATGGACAATCGCAATCCATGCACATAAGCATTCCAATACAAATATTCGAAATTGCGACTATCCACCGCCAATTCTCGAATTCGCCGAATATATTCGAAATTCGAATATTCGAGCTCAGCACTAAAGCGAAATAGGGACCATTTAGATCACCAGGTGTTCATTCCATAAAAGCTATAGATTTTATTAAACAATATATGAGGTTTTTGTTATTAAGTTTCCATCTGCATTATTTATTGTGGACTACCATGGTACCGTGTTACCAGGCTGTTGTTCCCCAGCAAGACTAATGAAATCAGTAGTTTTGAATTGTTAAATTAATAATTATTTGTTAAATAATAAAACATTTTGGCTGGTGATTCCCAAAATTAGGTGATCGTAGAAAAAGTTAGAATATGCAAACTGATAATTAAGTAAAGCAAGCTATTTCTGTTGTTATTATTATTATCATCTTGTATTTATATAAAGCGCCAACATATTACGCAGTGCTTTACAGAATATGTAAAGTCATATCACTAAAGCTGGCCATACACCTTTAGATCTCTCTGTTAGATATCCTTTAGATCTACCAACAACTATGTAGTAAAGGTTGCTCTGTGATTGAACACAGGTAGACTGATTGTTTAGAAAGTCCCTCATATTACATGGTTTTGGTAAAACAAAAGGAGATCTTAGGGTGTATGGGGGCCCTAACTGTCTCTCAGGGGTCACAATCTAATGTCCCCTATAATTTATAGATGGATCATCAAATGACCAGGTCACTAAGTTCTAACTAATAAAACCTGCTTCTATGGTTTACTTATTGTTATTACTAAAACAGACATTAATAGCAATATTCTCAATAATTTCTACTGTGTTTTATAGGTTTTCTATGTATTTATATATGCAGTAGGACTTCCTTGGATAATAATGAATCTGACTTCTTTTTCTTCCTCTTCGGCACTTTTGATCCATGAGAAATATAAAAGCGGTGTTGCAGTATCTCTAAAAGCCCAGACTTTGTCAATCAGTTTTCCATTTAAACAAGAGCTTGGAGGCTTTCATTTTTCCGGCGTGATGATGCTCCATCCTAAGAAGCTCATTGTAAGCTGCTGTCACTTAAATGACTGAGAACAGATGGAACCCCGGCAGTGCAGCCCCTTCCAACCCTCACAGGGGTACATGTTTTTCACTTTGTGGAAGTAGAAAATGCTTTGAAATTTCATGGCCGTTACCGACCATAATGGGCTGAGATATTCCCAAACTGACTGCCCTGTTAATTGAATGATGATGTCAAGGTCATCTATATCAACCCTGATGCTTCTACAACAGAAAATAATAACTAATTAAACTTGTCACCACTATAAATGCACTTTCAATGAACAATAAGTGACACCTGAAAGTTAAAAGGGGATAAAAATATAAAAACCCACAAAGAGGTCCATTAATCTGCAACATTTATATATGTTTTATGGTTGTATTGATATTAGAATGCTTTCTGCTCTTTACAATGGCTTGATATAAAACACGATTAATCGATAAACTGTACCACACTTCAAATGATTGGTTTTTCTGTCGGTTTCAGAACTTTGGTCATTTCCTTCTAACAACAAAAATATGTGAAGCGTTGCCAGATTTCTGAGGGCAATTTTCGGACGTATTATTGATCTAAAAATCTGCAATTTCCTGATAAACAGCTGTTGTGTTCAAATGACTGTAAAACTTGATTATTAAAGCTAGAAATATATTTAAAGCCACCTTAGGCAATCTGCAGTGTAGGATTTATTTGAACTTCTTGTAACTACTTTGTTCAAGGAAAGGATTAACATGTTTCAAACAATCATCCCATGAATATTTATGAGTACTATTGTGAGAGGTAACACATTGTGTTATTAGGCTGTTTATGGATGCAGAAAAAGTGACATTAAAGTAATACTGATCATATTTACAAAGACGGAATTCTGTGTGGATGCCAGAAGCATGGCAAGTTCTACTGAAGCAGAGAACTTTCCTAGGAGAACGTGACATCCCTAGTACAGAGTACGTCCAATCTGATTAGAGATTAACCAGTGATGTCATTTCAAAGTAAAGTAAATGTTCTCCTTAGATGAACCACATGTTTTATTTCATTTTAAATGGCTCGTTTTTGCAGTTTTTTTTGTTTTAAGTTCTTACTCGAAAGAATCAAATTAAAATACATTATGATGAAAACTTAAGGCAGATACAAAATGCTCTAACCATATTGTCATTTATGATTTCCTTTGAATACATGAAGTGTATCTGAATTAGTCTTGGTGTCATTCTTCTGCATTTTGCTCTACAGCAGAGCTCAGAGAGTGGGAGAGATGCAGCACAGGGAGACCATTAGATGTGCTGTAGTGTAATGAGCCAGGTTTATAGGAGTAACGAGTAAAGCAGGGTACACACATAATTATATATGGGCCAGATTGATGGCCCTTTTTGAGCGCCGTGCACGCTCATGGCCATCTATCTGGCCCAGTGTGGACAAGCCCTAACAGACGAAGTCAACAGGGTGTACTTTGTCTGGGTTCAGGGGGAATGTAGGGAGGTGACCTGTAAGTGAAAGTGAAGCTGCAGCAGAGAGAATTGAAGTCCTTTATTTTGTGACAGAGCTGGGAATACACAACCAAATGTTTTAGTAGGTATAAAAGTTTCATATATATAACCCTAGAACTTCTGTATTGGAAATAAAAGTGACAACAATGCTTCTGTAAATATACTGTACAGTGTGTTGTCACCCTGTGACACAAAGTCTGGAAATAAAGGGAAAAAAATAAAGGACTGGTAAAATATTATATTTCTGTTCATTTCATGGTTTATCTATGTGCAATATATAAAATACAACGACAAGTGAGTGTAATAAAGTATTTCTATTTAGAGATATTAGACATATAGTGCACTCTGCAAAAGTTGTCTATTACAGCTCATCCTTACATTTAGAAAACATTCCTTGTGAAATAGTTTTCATGACCTTACAATTTACGACTTTCCCCTTCAAGGTAACTGTGGTACAAATAGAGTGGTTGCCCTCAAGCAGATAGTCTGTATCAAGGGAATACATACATCTTTAAACTCAGTGGTATGCCATTCATTTAGCAATACTACATCATCTAAATGCATTTTTAACAATTAACAGGGTCAGTGCGTCTGCGGGGGAACCAGAAAAGCGAGTCCGAGGGAAATGTAGTGGAAGTCTATGTGAATGGTGCCTGGGGAACCATATGCAGCAGCCAGTGGGATGATAATGATGCCTCTGTTATATGTCGCCAGCTGGAACTTGGGTAAGTGTTTCTATCAGGTCTGTATGTAACTGTAAAATCATAAAGGGGACCTGTGCTATGAAAATGTATACACTGTTATTGCTAGTTGCTTGACTGCCCTATTGATCCAAAGCATCAGAACTAGTGATGATCGCGAATATTCGGATGGTGAATATATTGCAGAATATTCTGAACAAGAGCTTAGCAACACTCCCTGCGACCATCAACAGTTTTTAAATATTCGGAATATTGCGAAAATCGGCACTTTTGAAAATTCGCGTCCAAGATGGCGTCCAAAATTCGAATTTTTTTTTCAACACGCCCCTCAATGCAAGTTAAACATATATTTGCAAAATTCGCAAAAAAAATGCCGATTTTCGCAATAAGAAGAATATTGCTGAATGCGAATATTTTCCGAATGTTTTACAAAAAATTTGCGGCATCCCGCGAATACGAATGTTGTAGGCAAATAAGTAGTTCAATTTAAGTTTACATGGATGGAGACAGACAGACAAATTACATTTGCAGGAACATTAGCTTCTAAAGTTTCTGCTTTATCATTAACATTTTCACTATAGTAGATTTAACTTAAAGTGCACTTTAAAGTGCATCTATCCCTTCCCCCTACCTAAGCTACCATAACCCACTGATCTCCTCCACAGAGCTATACTTAGCAAAATTAATTGCCAGGATTTCTTACATTCAGTTCTCATTCTTCACACTATACACGCTGTGTCTTCATTAAAGCAACTGTATATGTTACCACATGGTAGACAGGTTTCCATAGCATGCAGTGTGTATTGTGCAGAGTGAGCTTGTGTTGCGAATGGCGAACTTCCATTGATTTTAATGGAGAGCGAACTTCTCAAACCTTCAGGTCATATTTGTAGGCAAAATACCAATAAAAGTCAATAGGGTGCAAGCACCTAGACAGTGTCATCCCTCAGCCATCCCTCAATCAGCAGCAGCTCTCCCTATCTATCTAGTACTGGAGACATGACACAAACTTGTCGGCCATCACTAGTGAGCACTCATCAAGTTCAAACTCGTCTCTATGCAGTAGATCTCCATAGACTTGGAAGTATATCTGCTTATCTAATTACAATACAAGTCTATAAAGAGCTTCTGTACAGGAGCAGGAAGGAGAGGAGGGAATGTGAACAAACCCTGTGGCAGAAAACCCTGCATCTCAGTAAGTAAAGATATGTGGCTGGGAAGGGGGGATAGGATAGATGAGGAAGAGGGTAAAGCATAAGTGCTATTTGTTTGAGTTTACTTATCCTTTAAGCATCATCAACATGAAAAGAAGTCTTTAAGTTTTAATGACTAAAGTGGAGGTATTTGTAGTCCTTCACAGTAATGAACACTCCTTAAATGATCCTTTAAGGTTTTAGCGATCACTCACTGTAATTATTTACAAAGCAGAAAGAAAGAGCCATGCTAATTATGTCTACCAGTAGCATATTCCAGGTAGGGAGACCCATATAAATTTTTGGGGGGACAAATAATAAATGTACATTATTGTGAAAGTCCAGTTGGTGTTGAAAAGGGTGAGACTGTACATATTAGAATCTCATACTAAATTTAGGTTATCCACTGTAAATAATATCCACCATGGTAGCCTTTTACACCTATGTAGCATTGAAACTACAGCCAAAACAGCAGAGGTATTAACTATCCAAAAAATATTAGTTTTGGCTTTATTTTTTACTATAATTCATACTTGACATTGCTTTTACCACCCTTGAGCTCTGTATATTATACTTCATTTTACAAAACTGAAGAAAGGTCCATCTGCCTTCCAGTTGTACATTACAGGTACCAAACCATTGCTATTCATTAGCCAGTTATAAGCAATAAAAAGCATCAGACGTTCCAAAGCCTCATAATGGCCCCTTGTGAACTAGGACATATGATTACATACATGAACATACCTCTGCACCTCATTTCTCTTACAGAAATCTCATGACTGTTCCAGCAAAGAAGATTATTAAACCAGGATTCAAGTAACTACACATATGTGTTTTCTTAAGCCATATGCTGAACATATTATCTAAAGAGTACTTTTATTTGGATTGTAAATGCTTGACTTCATTTTTCTCTGAAGGCCAATTTTACTTAGATGAAGGTTGGCTTTCATAAATGTTCCCACAATAACTGTTAACGGAAAACTGTTATTTCCTTATAAGCATAATTTAAATAGAAAGCATCTAAATGTATTCTGTTTGTGTACTACAATGGTTTGTATTGTTTCTTCTTGATATATTACTTCAGTTTGTATTCCACAGTCTTACCGGTAAACAGTTTCTCTATGAAATGGCAAGTGTTGGCTCAGCACTCTCCACCAGACCCTGTTTGCCTCCAAGTTCTAAGATAGGCAGCTGTAAGTGAAGTATAGAAATTATTTTAGGGTTTATTGAACCTCAAAAATATTCTGGCAATACCACTCCATTCAGTTCAGTGGTGTAGAAGCCAGAGTCCATTGTAAATTGAGGTGGGCCATTACTGCAAAATTGCATTACAATGTTTACTGTTTAAATTTCCTGCCCGCAAGTGACTGCAGGGTTGCGAGCACATAGGACACCGATACTGCATGGGAATCACTGGAAACGTGCCACCCACATGTTCCCACCATCATCAATGACACCGGACACAGGAGCTGAACGGACATAGCTGAAGGACACTTTCAGCTAGTCTAGACCAACTAAGTGGTAATTACCTCCAGGTGAATGGAAAACTAATCCTATAGACCTCTATACCAACTGATTAGATCCCAGAATGTAAAACTGGAACAGAAATTGCAGAATTCAAAGGTGTCAAATTCCCTATGCATTGTGCTATTTTGTCCAGGAAATAGCAATGGCAGTCCCCCAATTTCCCCCAAGACATGTATACCTAAAGACCTAATGTCTTGTTGATCCACACCCTGGAAATGTTTACTTACTCAATTTGAGACATATCAATAACTGCATAATACTACAGGCTATTCAATTAGATTTAATAATTTTCCTGAGTTGGTAACAAAACAAGAGACCAATATACTAATCATTATTGGTAAACACTGTTAAATTTACCTACTAATTAATTGTTATTCATTATTTAATAATGTGCAGTGACTGTGTGCACCAACCCATTTAAATCTGTCAGATTCTATTATACTACAGTCTAAAATATGTTGCTATGAGTTTCTGCCATTTTAAAAGGTTTATTGAATGTGTCCTGTACATAGTTTGTTGTATCTGTATTTGGCCTTTTTCATTGTGTTTAAAGGGGCAAATTACTCAATTCCATTCTTTGTCTTCACAGCAATAAAGGAATAGCGAAGAAGATACCAATATCTGGAACAATTCCAGCTATCTGGAATGACGTGCATTGCCGTGGCTATGAAGAAAATATACTTATGTGTGATAAAAACATCTGGCAGGGTGGGACATGTCCGCAGGAAGCAGCAGCTGCAGTCACATGTAGTTCTACACATGGTAAATAAACATTGCTTAGCATGTAATCTCCATCTACTGGGAGACTAAATATTTTGTGCTATACCACTTCGGTAACCTCAAAATTACTGAAGAACAATGGAAGCATTTAAAAGATAAATGGACTATTCAAACAGAAATAGTCCAGCCCTAATAAAATGGCCTCAAATCAGTCTCAGATTCTCTATACCAAGTTTAATGGACATGCTTTAGTTTAAATGGGGAAAGGTTGGTACCTGTCAGAGAGGGAAGATATCAAGTTGGTAACAAGGTTACAAGGTGCACAACCTAGTGCAATAAAGTTATTTTAGGCTTAGCAAGCAGTGGTGATCTCCCACAAGGATAGCATATACTGCGTGTTCAGAAGTGTGGATACCAGGATGATGTCACTTCCTGCTTAGAGATAATATCACTTCCTGGTTTTGGGTGCTTTAAGTATGCCAGCAGAGAGGTCTTTTCTTGAGTTCTGCTGTTCAGTAGGATCAATGGGACATGTTTTTGGTGACAGCCCTTTGTCAACCCTTTGTCAGGTGTGTGCCTCATGTCCTTGTTCCTTGATCACATTCCCCCTCCATATCGAGAGCTGCACACCTCCACCCTACTTCATCATCCACCCTTCATACTGACCCATCTTAACCTGTGAGTTTCACCTAGCTCCATACACACTGACATCACTACTTCTGTATGATCACTGCTGACAGTCATGTGCAACTATTTATTAATTTTTATTTACATGGAAGATCTCCAGCCTGAGAACTAATTGAGAAGCATATGATCAATTTGATCAGCTGATTGATCTTCTCTGGTTTACTAATCAAACATGTTCTGGGAGAACATGTCATTCAATATTTTCAGGTTTCACTGCCATTGGAGCTCTTTTAGAGAGATTTCCATGTACTTCCTGTTCTCGGAACAATCCAAAGACATGAGGTGAGGGAAAATAAGCAATGGGAAATAGACAATAATAAAAATAGTGTGAGCAGATCAAAACTCTTCTCTCTCTAATGACTTCTCTCTCAATTCATTGGTTGGATTTTTTTTCCAGGTCATTGACACAAAATCAAGGTATACATAGACGTTTGCATAGCAGTTCTAATGAATAACTCATGTTGTGTCTGAGGAGCATTGGGCCCCATTGACTTCAATGAGAATGCTCTACATACTGCTAGCAGACATTCTTTGTACATTTTTAGAGCCTTTGCAAAACAAGAGACTTGTTTCAACTGCCCAGGGTGCGTCATGCTACATGTCAAGAGAACCTGCCTTTCAGGATAAAAGTCAGAGTTCTGAAAATCTATGTAGAGCCCCTTTGCACATGCATATGACCATTAACGAGTTACCCCCCTCATCCTCATTTGCTGCCTCTACTTCATGTCCCAGCATTATTTTTGCTTTTACAGATTTTGTTTTTTCAAGGAAATCTGCATTCCTCTAGGAACATCTGCTCCAGGAACTTTTAATAATGTAGGCATGCTCCCAGAGCTACATTTCCCAAGAGCCCATTCCCTAAGGATAGTGTATATGCAGTGTGTACAAGTTATCAACACCTCATCCTAACAGTGGTACAGGCATGAGAGATTTATTGACCCCAAGGACCCTCGAGGAGAGTGACCCCCTGTAAAATGTACTCATGTACAGTGGGGCTGGCATGGGTGATACTTTGTAGTGTAGAAGATAAGGCTAACACTATTGCTTGTGATTTCTGTGTAGAAAGGGCACCATGTTCTCAGCCGAGCAGGAATTTAGAAACAAACTGAATTTCTTAAGAGATCAGCATATATTTATATACGGGATGGCCTGAATGTTTGATTTTTTTTCCCCAGCAAATGCTTTCAATTCCCACTTAAAATGTAATTTTACAAAAAAAGTATTTGTCATTGTACAAGTTAGATACAAACTACACAGCAGACTAAATCTCTACATCAAGATAAAGTACTTTCCACATGACTTTATTTTTATTTAACAGCAAATTGAAAACGTCTCATTTTAAATTGACACACATGTCAAGTACGTGTCTGTGTACTGGGAGTTACGATTTTAAAAAGTGACATATATATGAGGTCCTTGATATTTCTGATTGCTCCTGTGTGCTTGTACCTATGTGGTTTAATATACAGTATACCTACCAGCCTTTGTTATGGTTGGGACATATAGTTATTGGGATGAGAAGTTATCTCACCAAGATAGACAGGTGGTGACATATCTGCTCAGCCTAGCTGGAACTTATCAGCATCATGTGTGAAATTCAGTCACCATGGAAGAGAACCAATCATGGATTTGACACTTAAAAGTGTCGCACCTGGATACACAGAGATATTAGCAATTTGTAAAATCTCTGGGTGATAATGATTATCTCTGATGTTTGAAAGTTCTTCCTATACCATTAAATTCATCTCTTTTGGCTGGGACTGACCCATGTATAACTATTGTTAGTAATCCTTTTTGGCTTCATTTATTAATCCTTTGTTTTTGCACTGGGCAACTGAGTGGATTTTTTAAGTGCAGTTTTTAAATACTATCAACCAGTGATGATCAACCCCATTATAAAAAGTATGGGGTGGCTGCACACAGACCACATGTGGCATGTAAAGAAGTGGAATAGATTTTTTCTTACATTAAGGTAGCCATACACGGGTCGATTTCCCACACGATTCCTGGCCGATCGATCACCGGGCGCGTGCACGCCGATCGATCGACTAGGAATCGAGTGCAGCCCATCCTTGACCGATCGACCCCGCCCGATCGACTTGGCCCCCACACTCGATTGAGCACACATCAAGGGGAGTTGACATTTGTGAAGCGATTGATCGGGAACAGAATCGTCCAGGAATCGGAGGCCTAAGGTGGTAGGCACAGACTTGACCGGAATCGATCAGATGGGCGATCGATCGCTCACGAGTCGACACATGTATTGCTAGCTTTAGGGTTCGATAAAGATTGTACAAAGCTGAATTCTAAGTATGGTTATTTAGTTTACCTTTTGCTTCTTTAAAAAGAAATCGTTCTACAACTACAACATAAGCTGACCACAGTTATACCAGAAATCCTTGGCAGGCAATCCAGTGATCCAATCAATCATAACTATAAATACATTTAATAGTTATAAAATAAAGTCAACTGTTCCAAACCAGAATAATTTAAATTATGCACACAGTTACACCCGTGGGGGCGTTTATATGCAGAAAACTACACAAAGAAGCATTCAATAGGAGGGCATGTTGTAATATGAACTATGAGTATAGGAGCTTTTCCACATTTTTACCCCAACATTCAACACATTTCCCATGTAATGGTAGTTTTATTTACCAAAGATGAAGAAAAAACATGTAAGGCTGCACACCTACCCTAAATTCTTTCTCAATCTGTTTTCAAGTCTTGTGAACAGGAACATTATCCCTGAAAAAGACAACCATTAACCAGCTTCCCTTGCTGTCGCACAGTTGGTTGACAGCTTCTACATACTTAGCAGCTTATGACATATAGATTATAATACTTTGCATGTGCATTATAGTGTCTCAGCAACTGTTTTAACCACGGTTAACCATCCTGCCAAAATCAACTCATAAACATGTATAAAAGGTTAGGCTATTTCCACACTTGAGTTATCTCCCAAGATTTGGCCCATAGAGAATGAATGTGGACGTGTTTAAAAACCGCATCTCAATTGATGAGATTTTTGAACACGTCCATTCATGTCTAGGGGTGTGATTGGATGTGACTGGGTGCAACCTGCCGTGGCCCCGCGATCAAAAATGGCCAACTTCAATGTGTACTTTTTTTTGGATGGTCAGTGATGGACACCTTAGATCAGTGTTTTTCAACCACTGTTTTTGACCCCACCCTCGACCCTCCTATCTAGCTGCCTCTTATACTATAAGACTTATACAGCCGATCCGTGTTATACACGGACCGGCTCTGTGAGGATGCGGTTGCTTAGCAACACGCGTCCCCACAGACCAGAGACAGTGTTTTTGCTCTGCTGATACGCATCTGCGTTCCAGCGGGGCACCTGCTGACGACGTACTTCCGGCTGGGACCGGAAGTGCGCAGCGATTATGCGTATCGTCAGTGCCCTCCGATTTTTTTCATGAAAAAACGTGTGCCTTTGCCCAAAAAAGGTTGAAAAACACTGCCTTAGATCACAGGTACACACTGGACATTTCTTAACATTGATAAACCAATGGTATTCATTAATTTTCTAAAAGGAAAGAAGAGATTTAGCTGGTCAGTGGAAATATTTTATAATATGACCTGTAACTGTTTGGTACTGGACTACTATATCATAAAATATTGTCTTGAGCTTTGCCATTTTAAATATAAAGATGCTTCTTTAATAAATATGAGAGCTGGGGTTGAGAGCCATGCCTCAGACTATGCGATAGGTCTTAAGATGCAATGCAGGTCAATGGTGGTAACATCAGTCTGCAACCAAGGACCAATTTTATAAGATATAAAAGGTTGCAGGTACAAATTCAAAGGAAGAGGCAGGGGAGGGCAGTGGAATATGGTAAAATGCTCTTTTTATCATGCTTAAATGAAACTAGCCCTACAGCTGGACTCTTTTTTATTAGGTACGCATATACTATTTACTGCCAAGGGCTAGCAAAATAATGGCATTTACTTCATTACCTAAGTGGCTCTTGTACCATTCTAAATGCTAAAATACATGCCAGGCTCTAGAAATCTAAATGGTTTAGTGTCTTGGCACTAGAAGTACTTCTGTTTTAAAATTTGCAGACCTTAAGGCAAAACTTTTGAGCTGCTTCTTTAACACCAGTTTCCATCTATTCTTTTCAATTCTTTTTCTTTACAATATAGCTCTAAACACTCAAAACGGATGACACAACACTGTCAAAGGGCTGAGAAGAAAAAAGACATTTTGTCCCAGTAGGCGATTTTCTTGTGCATCAAACAGATCAATTAAGCCTTGTGAGGGGAATGCAGCTGTGTCCATTACAAGAGCCGTAGCAGCGATCTCATTTATAATTCAAGATCTGTACATTAAACCAGAGCAGCAGGTTTGTGCCATTAAGTAACATATCAAAAGAAGACTAAAGGGTTCTCATCCTCCTAGTCTGATGTTGCGTCTTTTGTAGCATCAAATGGAACGATTACAGGGAGTGCCCCCCCAGCTCCCTGCTGTGGACCTCTTATGTCTGTCTTATACAGGTTTTTGTTCTGATAAATGGCAACAGAATTGAGAAGGATGTCATCTTCTCTACACTTTTATTGCTTGAGAATTTCCCAGTGTTTTAAATTTTTTTGTTAAGCATCAGACACATAGATGCAGTGAAAAGTTCAAAAGTGCATTATCAGGAAGAAAGGGAAGGTGCACATCAAAGCAACAAGTGTAATAAGAAGTCAGTGGCACCTTTGTAGACTCTTGGCTTTTGTGAATGGGCTTCATAAAGCACTCACCTGGTATGGTTTACCAGTTATGTTGAAGAAGTTCCTGGAGGTGCTAAACCCTTATAGGATGCTTTGTGAGTGGATCGGTGGCACCTTTGTACACTTTTTGCAATGAGCTTCATGAGGTACTAACTTGGAATACCAATATTTGATATTCTGGGTACCATGCATTGCCCATGCAATATTCTCCAAAACCATACTAGTATTTAGGGTGTAAGTGTCATAGCTTGGTAATTGCCTCCCCTAATGAACTATATCTAAAGAAATAACTAATCAGAGCAAGAAGGGCTCTGATGGGGTGATCCTATAAGGGTATACCAGCAAAATTGTGGTCAAGAAGTCGTCATGTTTTGTCATAAAAAGTCTTTATTACGAACATTGGACTATTTAGTTAGATAAAAAATAGTAAAAACAAAATTTTCAGGTTACAGTAAAGAGCACATAGGGTGGTTCCACATAGATGATAGGTTCAACCTGTTGATTGGATATACCCTGACCTGATCGGTTAGCCATCCTCAGCCTGACTCTGGTTGTGTTGCCTGGTTTAGGCACTTTAGAGCACAAGGTGGAAACCCGTTAAAACAACGTTTCCCTAAATACCCGCCCTGAGGAAGCCCAAGTGGGCGAAACATGTAGGAGGTCTTACCCTATTTGTGGAAGTTGATCAATCAACAGGTTGAACCTATCATCTATGTGGAACCACCCTATGTGCTCTTTACTGTAACCTGAAAATGTTGTTTTTACTATTTTTTATCTAACTAAATAGTCCAATGTTCGTAATAAAGACTTTTTATGACAAAACATGACGACTCCTTGACCACAATTTTGCCGGTATACCCTTGTAGGATCACCCCATCAGAGCCCTTCGTTGCTCTGATTAGTTATTTCTTTACATGCAATATTCTCTTTTACAAATCCCGAGTTTCGCAAAAAAGAATCGCAAAAAAAATAAATCTGTGTTGTTTCATAAGGTTACACTGCATCTGCAATCTCACATTATCACAATACAAATGCTGATATAATGGACCGGATATCTTAAATTAGCAAATTTACTTAGAATATTTGGAGAATAATCCAAGAGATGTTGCAAATTCGAATATTGCTTATTCTGTTCATCACTAGTGTTTAACTCTAATTAGATACTTATACTCCACTCTGTGTTCCAGCCATCTTAAGTGGGCTAAGGTTGGGGTATAGTTTTGGATGTAAGATCTTCTGACACAGAGTGTAGAGTTGTAGTGTTTTTAAGGCCATTGTCCTGTTGAAAACCAAATGGCTCTTTTAGTAAAATTCCACAGTGTCAACAACAACAGCTAAAACATGTAAGCACGGTCAGAATCTGGCATTAGAGGACGAAAGACGGTGTTAAAGCAAAAAACAAATATATTATATGCTCTAAACCATATATCACATTCCATGACTGGAATTCATCAAAGTAGCTTGAACTGCTTCAATATTCCCTGACTCAAAATCATTCCTATTCAGATTATTCAAAATGTGTTTTAGGATAGATAAATAAACCATAGCCAAAGGAAAAAGTACCACCTGGATTTAACTAAATATATATGTAAGAGCTTTCAGTTGGATGCGTACTACGTGATCAAAAAGTAATTTAACCTAAACTGATACAGTGAGTAGCTTCTGATTTCTTAAACAGCATAATATGTGATTGTGGAAAATATATTACACTAGAATGGTCAATTATTGACCTGTATCATGCAAAGAAAACTATTATATTTTGGGTTATGATGAACACAATTTGGAAGGATAGAGGTGAACCACCATCTTAACCGCCAGCGCTGCAACTGCTAGTATAGCACTGGACGAGATGCTGCCGTCCAGCACAAATCGGGGCTCTGGGAGAGCATACTCACGCTGTCCCGGTGTCCCCGATGCAACATGCCTCTTCAGATGCTCCTTGTCTTCCTCCTCCCCCCCCCCCCTGTCATCACGTCACTCGGGGAGGCGGTGGGAAATTTGAACAGTAAATAGCATGAAAGCAGTTTTCTATGTAAAAATGTGTTAAAAAAAATAAAAAAAATATTTTACACAATTGTTTGTTTCAAACATTATTATATTCAGGATGTCTATTAGACCCTTGTACGCACAGATTTTGGGAAGTTACATGCCTACAACATAAAGAAAAATTTACCATTGAAGTCTATGGTGCGCTTTTGGTACAGAAATCTGGACCTCAGCAGTGCGCTAGGGAGGTTAAAAAAGGAATATGGTTGTAAGAATTAGGAGGAACAATCACTTGACCATTTGGAGAAATCAAATTGTAAAAAACAAAAAATTGTCAGCACATCTCACAACTTGACTAGTGAAATTAACAACATGAACAGTGCAAACAGAACTCAAAGAAATCAGACTAAACAGCTGCTTAGCCTGAAGAAATTGTAGACAAAGGCTACAGTGTGCTAGGGAACATAAAGATTGGATTCTGGAACTATGGAAAAAAAGATGTGTGGTCTGAAGCACCCATAATGTTCAAGCCCTTGGAAGCATTGGTATGTTATGGGATTACATAAGTTGGTCCAGGTCCAGGTTCAGCGATGTTATGTGCTCAAACAATGAGGTCAATTGATTTTCTGAATGTAGGGAATCAATAGCTTTTTCCATCAATGCAATTACTAATGGCATGGCCATATTCCAAAAGATGACAATGCCAGGATCCTTCAAACTTACATATTGAGAGAGTGGTTTGAGAATCATAAGGCACTATTTTCACAGACTGATCAGCCACTAACCACATAGTACACCATTGAGAATATTTGAGCTGACTAACTTTATGCTGCAAACTTTGAGCTAAATTGGCATACCACAATAGTCTGATAATGAATACAAAATATAGGAAAGAATTATTGCAAATCTGGTAAGAAACATGAATGGTGACATTGCATAAGCTTATCAAAATATCACAATGAATCAGTGACATCAAAGTGCAAGGCAGTCCAACAAAATGGCTTTTTTTTTGCTAGGCAGTATGTTTTCTTTATACTGTTAGAACTTGTTTTGTGTCTATCCATGTGCACTTGAGTGATGGCTGCATAAATTTTTTTCAGATAACCATACCTGTGTGAAATGGTTTATGTTCATGAGAAGCTCATGTCACAGGATGACAAGGAAGGAACATTAATGGTAGACAATGACAATGTTATCACCCTATCATAGGTCTCAAAAATAGCTTTATAGCTGAAAATGGGAATAAAACCTTAAGTTGTAATCATATAGAGCAAGACGTTTATAATTACATCACCAGGGTAAAACCTAAATGAAAAATTGCATACTTGAATTATAGAATTGGTAAAGATGTTCATCATGTGCTATTTGATCTTGTTGTAGTCACAGACTCTGCTTTTATCCCCACTCGCCTCGTTGGTGGAAGCTCAGCATATGAAGGACGTATTGAAGTATTTCATGCTGGTCAGTGGGGAACCGTGTGTGATGACCAGTGGGATGATGCTGATGCTGAAGTGGTCTGCAGGCAGCTAGGATTTGGGTGAGGATCTTCTATTTTGTCATAGTGTTTTGTCCGCATAGGAATTTATAGCTTCTTGGATTGTAATTAACAAAAGCTCTGCCTAGAAGCCACCCCATAATGATGTTTATACAAAGAAACCAAATGTTAAACAAATATATGTGTTCTTAATTGTGGCCTTGCCAAGCTTACCTCAACTTCCACTAAAAGCTTGCAGATGTGTTAGTAACAAAAAATAACTGCGCAAAAGGGTCATTATTTCATCACATAAAACAGGATATTCGTTCAAGGAGAAGACAAATTATTATATTATGTGCACAGCCTACTGGTGTGTGAGCAGTTAGAGGTATACTTTAAGGCAAGTTACTATAAGAAATAACGGCAGGTTCTCTTATTTTTTATTCTTTGATCCTTAATCACTGTAATATTTCTATATAGAGGAATCCCATGGCACAAACTGTAGTTAACTAGCTAAGTAACTTTATCCAAATAGTCACTTTGCTAATTACCTATATGCTACGGCATTACCGTTTTGTACCCTTTAAGGTTCACACACCTGTAAGTTGAACTCTAGGTTTCATTCAAAAAAGACATAGCGCTGCATGAAAAAGTTTAACTGAAACTAGAGTTCAACTTTTAATCTTTAATGGTAAAAAACTACCCTAATTAGTTAAAATACTAATTAAAAAGAGAGATTTTGCTGCCACTGTCCCGTCAACTACCAATCCACTGCTTCCCCATGCCATTAAAAAGAATATTAATATCTTTATAATAGTACCGGTCTGTTGTAAGATATACTTATTCTAAAGCTAGGCATACGCTGCTTAAATTTCCATTCGATTGGCTTGAAAAACAATCGCTTGAAAATGTTTGTCTGAGAAAACATAATGTGTGTCCTTAGCCTTGTACACATGCTCCATAGTATGATTGGATACAAATCAAAAGATATACTACATTGTTGTGAGTAGATCCAATGGAAATTGTATGGAGTGACCTAAAGGTGTAATGGGGGGCTTAGGCCTCGTGCATTTGTTATCTGGCAGTTAGTTGCCTGTTTACAGCACTGTCAAACCAAATGCTGTGTCTATCAACTGATACAAGCTATGAACCAGTTCCCATGCAGTTGGAGAAAGCTGCTTTACAAGCCTTCTGTCTAAAGCAATACTGAATTTCTAGCAGGTGCTCTCCTTGGGGTCTATGGCTTTGGGAAATTGGTGGTTCCTCTTGAGCTTCCTTGCAATGCTAAATTGTGGGGATGGGGTCAGAAACTGTGACCAAGCATTAGCTGCAGGTACAAGTGAGACAAATAAGGCATCTGTTAAGGGTCAAGAGGAACCATAGGCAATATACTATATGTATTCCCCTACACATATAGATATGTCAACAGATAAAGACATACAATCTGGAGCTTATCAAATGCACATAATAACCTATAAGAAAAAAAACAAAACCTTATGTAAAGACTATAAAGGGCAAAGTTAATATTCTGAAAGTGTATAGAGTAAGTGGTATGGGATGTTTCTTATATTAATTGCATAGGTTTCTATGTCATTTCCACTGTTTCCAGTACATTTTAAATCTCTCTGTATCTTCTTTTCATAAGGCGAATGTGAAAATTGGTCATTGTTCATGTATTACTTCGGAGCGCTGAATTATCAGCCCTGAAACATAAGAGTAGGAGATGAGCAGTAATTCACACAGATGTGTTTTCATGTAAAAGAATAAGGCTTGTCAAAGAATGGGAAATAAAGATAAATAAGAAACAGTACCTGCAGATCACATATACCTGTGTTCTGCCATTACGTTGTACTCCATGTTCTCCATCATGTGAGATATTTTTTCTAGTTGCCATTTTGGCATTTACAAAATCTTTGAGATAGAAAACACTTACTTACATTTTCTATCATTCTGACTTTATTTAGTGCTGTGTGTAAATCATGAACCTTTATACGCCTGTCATGGGTAATTTGAAGACCCCGTTGTCTGTACATTCATTGCTTTTATGTAAAAAGGCAAAGCTCTCTTCCATTTATATCCTAAAAATAAAATCAGTTAACTTCGTTTCTAAATACATCACCTTTGCTGTCAACACACAAAGAAGACTGAAAACAACACTGAACTGCACACAATGGACTCACTTCACTAAGATGAATGAGTTATTTTAACTCCATTTATTTTATCTTATGATAATGTTCCGCTAAACATATTAAATTCACTAAATAAATGTCGCTTAAGCGTTGTATTACTTTTTTTTTAAGTACAACCCAAGGTAAATACTAAATATTTGCTCTAAAAATACTTGGTAGTCCTTCTACTAAAGGGGAACTTAACAGGCTGAAACTGGTGTATAACTTTCAGATAAATTACCACTGTGTGGTTACTTGTTGCAGTTGATGTAACTGTAGGATGATCCCATGATACATATTGTATGGATTAAATCCTAAATGAGACAATTCCAAGATTCATGGTCATATGTTATGCTTTCCTGCTGCTCACATAAGAAGGATCAAAAGTACCTGTTGCTCTTGCCGGTGAGTAGATTTGTAGGAGAGCAGACTCGGGGGTAGCGAACAGAGGAAACAGACCAGCGGGAGTCTTTAACAAAAACTTTACTTATATATTACTTATTTTATTACTTATTATAACAGATAACAGTAAACAACTGTAGGCCTCAATCAGGAACAGTCTCTAGCGGGGCATCTTGCGCTCAGCTCCCAGCTATACGATCAGCCTCCTCCTCCTTGGTCTGCAGTGTCGGCCTGTCCAGCATATCTGGGAACCACGGACCAATCCAAACGTTGCAAGTCACCGTGCGGGCCACCAGTACACTCGGATGGACCCAAATTTGGGGATAAGGGCGAGGACACAGGTTGTTCCGAGCCACCTGCATGCTCCGGCTCCGGCTCCCTCCTCGCTGGGCCGGGGTTTCACACTCCCCTAATCAGAGAGCAAGCCTCCTTGTAGCTTCACTCTGGAAAATGCTTGCTGTTAATGAGAGAGTACATATACATGAGCAACTTATAATGAAAGCATAAATATCCACATAAATTATATATTTCTGTTGAAAACATTCTCAAAACATACCAATTTTTTAATTCCCTTGATAGTGGGATTGTATCCTCACCAGGGGAAGAGATGAAGGAGAGAGGCCAAAGACTCTTCCATAGACCCCAAAGAAAATGTGTTTAAGAATCTGGATTTATCACTGAGGGTGGTACCAATACGTTCAATAAATTATCATTAGTTTAAAATGCTTTTATTGAGCATTGTAAAATAAATATTTTAAAGAAAAATCATTTTGATCGTTACCAATTAAAAGTAACAATATCAGGGTGCAACATGTGTAAAATATTCTAAATATTCTAACTGTGTTATGTGTAAAAATATTTAAAAATAATAATTTTAATTACACTGATATAAAATTGCTCATGCCTTGTAGCAGTGGTTCCCAAACTGGGGGGGGGGGGGGGGAAATGTATTCTGGGGGAGCACTGGCCCTTATTCTGAACCTGTGTTTGAATGGAGATGGGGGGCTAATGTTCCTTGATAGAAAAGGGGGCCCTGAAAGGAATGTTTGGGAACCACTGCCTTACAGTAAACCGATGCTTTGACCATATGGATTGAGCAACAGGTTTACATAAATGATCCATTCCAAGTCAGGAGAGAAGAGTGGAGCCCAGTATATTCTACCTCTATTTCTATCATGACTTGGAGTTTACACAAAGCTGTTTACACAAACACTCTTTGCCTGTCTTCATGTGATAGTGCTGGACGTATCACTAAACACCAGTGATGTCACATGAGAGGAAGGGTAGTGAGTCACATGTTCTTCTATACTTGTAAGTACTGGGTACTTTCTTCTGTTTGAAAATAGGCATCCTAGAAGTAAAGGCAAGATGAGTACCGCATTTCACATTATAAGACGCACTGGACCATAAGATGCAGCCCCAAATTTTGGAGAGAATATTAGAAAAAAAATTAAAGAGTCAGTCAGTTCATTCAATGCATTATCTCTTGGCACTGGCCTTATGGCTTGGCTAGAGACATTATAGCAAAGATTTGTTTTCTAGCACTGGCCTTTTGGCTTGGCTGGATGTGTAAACAAAGAATAATGCATGGATGATGCCTGCTTATTAATCAGAAGCATTTTCTATCCTCACATTCTACATAGATGGCCATATTTCTGGCTTTTTTCTCAGTTTTTCTCTAAAATTAGGGGGTGTGTCTTATAGTCTGAAAAATATGGTACATATGGTAATAGAGTCTGTGTAATATAATTTTTTATTGCAATGCAGTACTGCTAGTGCTTACACAGTTACATTCTACCTTTTTGCAGTGGTCTTTTGGCTTGGCCGGAGGTAAGGGTGTAAATTCCAGCCTTCTGTGAGGCATAGCTATTTATTATTATATTCGAACCATAAGACGCACAAGCATTTTTCTTTTGATTTTAATGATAAAAAAGTGTGTTTTATAGTCCGAAAAGTATGGTGCTTGTGCTATCAGGTAGAGGCTATCAAATCAAAGTTCTGTTTTCCCCTGCATGATAAAATCATTTGTCTTAAATCTGTGGGATATTAGTGTGTTGGATGGCATTATTTCATGATGTTGTATTGGTTGGTAATTCATAGTTACAACTTCGAAAAGACCAATAAAGGTTTGTGGCTTTGCATCAGTTAAGTTAATATAAAACTTTCAGGCAAATATATAAAACATATATTTATAAAATTTTCCTGCATTTTTTATATATAATATAACATTCAAGCTTTTACATTTAATTTTCATTAAGTAAATTGTTTGTGGATCATCCATAAATTTCTGGATTCTTGGCAAAGGATGTGGTGTATATAGGCACCACTTATCCAGATTGACAGATGGATGGATTAGAGAAATCAGGTATCCACAATATATATGCTGCAAACAATCCACTGGATTCATTATAATATTGGACGCCAATCGCTTTGCTGTCTCCTCTTGTGTAACGTGCATATTTTTTATGGAGCCTTATTTCTTCTTGAAGCACAAGATTTGACCTTAAAATTTTATTTACCCATCTGTGAAAATGCTCCTTTTCTCACACATTTGCTTGCACAGTGTTATAAACACCTAGAAAAAAGTAATGTGCTAAATAGTAAGTGCCCTTGTTCACATGTGCCAGTCTTTTGGAGTACTTTGGCTTTGACTTTTACAGCATATTACCTAAAATGCAGGCAGTACATATTTGGTCATAAATTAGGGCTTATTTGTTTTTTCCATGACATATGCTGTTTGTGGAAATTTTAGGAGCTCTTTGTAAAAAGCAAATGCATTGTGTGTACATTTTTTTCATTTATTTAAATATATAATATTGTGTATGGTATGGGCAGTCTTCAAGATGGTAGGAAAAATGAGTAATCATTGGGCCATTCCTAATAAAAAATATACTTATTTTTTCATGAAACAGACTCACTAATTAGTACATCACAAAAATGTGTAGATTATTGTCCAGAATTTTCGGACATTTGCTTTTTCCAGTTTAATAATTGGAGTTGATCTAAAGCAACATTGATCTATACATCGATGTCTACCCAACCCTTATTGATCCTTACCTTCCTCAAAACACCAATGTGGTATACATTTAAAGCAGCTTTTTGTAAGCTTCTTTGTGGTACCATTGGAATTACAATTATGACCATAGTTGATGCAGGTAGCTAGAGCATAATCCTGAACACAACCAATGTTTATTTTTTGTTGTGAATAGAGTGAAGACTAGAGACTCTTTTACCTCTATATACCTGTAGCAGGTTTTCACTCTTCTATAACAGGACCAGCTCTTTAAGCTAAGGGCTTGTTTCCATTATACGTCTGGACCCCCTTCCGCTAAGCGTATTGCTTGGCGGGGGTCCCGACGGAGCACATAGACATCCAAAGGATCAACGTGCTCGACTACACTCAGCCTTGCATCAGCGGAATGGCTCGGCGCAGTGAGGAAACAGCATCCGCCGAACAGGTAAGTGAATGTGCTCCGTCAAAATTCCCACCAAGCCATACGCTTAGCCAAGGGAGTCCCGACATATAGTGGAAACATACAGAGAGTTTGGAGTTCAAGTGATCCCCTTCATTGGCTAACTGAAGTCAAGCTTTCAGGATGTCTCAGTTTCAGGATGTCTCAGATCCTTTCTTTAGGCTTAATACTGTATTGTATTTTCTTAAAACACCTTGGGACAAAGGGCACCAAATGATCCTAGAAAAGGGGCCTATTGTGCAGACAACCACAATATCTTACCATTTCTTTAAGGTAATTATAGAAAAGCTTGTAGTGATTTTTTCAACAAGCTCTAAAGTTAACAATTAGGAAAAATTTTGCTCGATTTCAACTCAATAATTAACTGGTGTTGTGAATCTGTGTGTTTGTATGTGTGTGTGTGTGTCCTAAATATTATTGATATATTACCCCAAAATGCTCCAAATAATTTAGCAGTTGCTGAAGTGAACTTTTGACATTCTTTTCACAACATTTTGTTATAGATATATGATGGCTAAACTAACTGTATAATTATTGGATAATTGACACAATAATTTATGAACAGTGCTAACCATCTCATGACTGCAGAATAATTAAAAGTAGCTGGGTCCATCTGTCGGTAGTTTGTGTATAATATGTCTTAGCAGAAACAGGTGGTTCCATTTGCATAGAGAATAGTGTGTCAGACTAGATAGACCTTTATGAATGTTGAATTATTTCCTAAATGTATAACCTCAGATAATACAAACCTGTCCAGATTTTTTGCACCACCTTTAGACGTGCATTCTGCTACTTGTCCTATATTTACATCACCAAAAACCTTCATTGCAACATTTTTTTTACTTTTTTATTTTAAGTTCTGTTCAAATGATAAAAAACTTATTTTTTCATAGGTATGTTAGAATGTTTCTGATATTTCTTTCTTACTTAATTTGTTTTTAACCACCATGTTACCCCAAAAACAAGACCTACCCAGGATTTTCTCAGCATTATGAGGATGCTGGAAATGTAAGCTCTACCCAAAAAATAGGCCCTTCTTAAAAATGATACATTTGGATTCAAGAAGAACCGCCCTCACTCACTCAGGTGACCCAACAGCTAAATATCCTTTTCTACCAGGAAATGAGTGATGTGAGTCAGGGATCAGATATAATCCTAAAACGTTTCTATAAACGATGGAAACCGTATCTTTACAAATGCATTCCCCGTGAGGAACGCTTACAAATTCTCACTGGGTTGGGTATAGCTAACTAAGGCATACTCAACTTTTATACAAGATTCTATCCTCAGGGAACACAATGACCGTTAGACCACCTGGACCAATGACGTGGTATGCTAGGGTGGGTAGGACCCAGCACCCCATAAGTGACCTTTAAATGACCTACTAAGCTTATAGGAAATCGAATACTTTCCCTATCAATGTACTATATTATCTATGACCTGTCCAAGTTTTAGTTGTTATGTGTGTTACAGTTTTACTGTTATTCTGAATGTGAAGTCGTTAATATATATACATATACCACCTGTATCAGTAAGAAACAATCTTACGTGACTTAATTTGACTTTTATTTGCATTGTTTTGGAAAAACTGAAAACTTCAATAAAGAAATAAAAAAAAAAAAAAATGATACATTTATATAGTGTCCAGGCAGCTATATATGTAAACAAGAGAAAATTGATTGATAATAGAATACAGCAAGACAGATAGACTCAACCATTGAAAGCAGACACCCCAAAATAATGTCACTCAAAAAACTCCACAAGATCCAAAACAAGCTAGAACACCAAGGGACCCGACAGGAATTCAGGATTTGGAGAGTTTCTATCATATTCCAGAATCTGATGACATGACTAGATTTGATTAAATGTAAATACTTATTGTTTAAGAATAAATGTATATTGTTGTACATGGAATAGAAGGAATAAGATATGCACTGAAAGTAAGCATAATGCACCTTTTGGTGCAAAAATGTAAATAAGACCATGTCTTTTTCAGGGAAACACGGTATGAATATGCAACAAAGTTTGCAGTTAAGGTGCACAGGAAAGCAATTAAAAGAAAGTTTATTAGGATTTTTTTAACGGTTAAATAATGCATGATTTCAATCATGATATTTCTATATAACTATATATTAACCTCCCTAGCGATTGAGACAAGCCAAGTTCGTCAGGAGTTTGGGTTCATTTCAACGGCTACTGGAATGGGGTTTGTAAAAATCCAATATACCCCCGATAAGCTGCAGCATTTCTGGGATTCACCGACTTTATGTCAGTGATGCCGAAGGGGCTCCATAAACCTACATTATAATGGAGGGGAGCCGGTTTCCCAGCCCGCATAGTTGGCGTCATTGATGGACAGGGGCAGGGCGGGACATTCAAGCAGAGTACTCTTTACTTAGCCTTAAGGTATAGTTTTGCTGACAACTGTAGAACATGCATTGTGTGTATAAAAGCCACTTGTAGAAGTGGAGTTTATGTGGCAACATACAAGGGCAGCTGATAGGATGAAGCTTTTTCCCTCTTTAGTGGTGGCTGATAAAGTCCATCAAAAGTCTTATCATTAGATTATCACCCACGGTACTGATGGACATGAAATTTTGACTAGTTGATTTAGAGTTGATTTATTAAAACATTCTAAGAAAAATTACATTGTGGACCTTGGGATGAAATCAGACACTCACACACATTGGTTCTATCTGCAGAGGTGTTGCCAAGGCATGGAATCAGGCTCATTTTGGACAAGGCACAGGTCCTATACTGCTGGATGAAGTGCAATGTACAGGAAATGAGTTGTCCATAGAGGAATGTCATCTCAGTGCATGGGGTGAACACAACTGTGGCCACAATGAAGATGCTGGAGTCTCCTGTACACCACTGGCAGGTATCCCATTTTGGTAGCAAATGGAATTACTTTTTATGTTATATATAGTATCTGATAAATCAAAGTTTGTTGTATCCAACAGAAATGCCTATACATTTGTGCAGTATTTGTTTCTCATACCTTAACACAACTTAACTTGAAATTCATCTATCTATCTATCTATCTATCTATCTATCTATCTATCTATCTATCTATCTATCTATCTATCTATCTATCTATCTATCTATCTATCTATCTATCTATCTATCTATCTATCTATCTATCTATCTATCTATCTATCTATCTATCTATCTATCTATCTATCTATCTATCTATCTATCTATCTATCTATCTATCTATCTATCTACAGTGGCTTGCAAAAGTATTCCGTCCCCTTGAACTTTTCCACATTTTGTCACATTACAGCCACAAACATGAATACATTTTATTGGAATTCCACGTGAAAGACCAATACAAAGTGGTGTAGACATGAGAAGTGGAACAAAAATCATACATGATTCCAAATTTTTTTTACAAATAAATAACTGCAAAGTGAAGTTTGCGTAATTATTCAGCCCCCTGAGTCAATACTTTGTAGAAGCACCTTTTGCTGCAATTACAGCTGCCGGTCTTTTAGGGTATGTCTCTACTAGCTTTGCACTTCTAGACTCTGAAATCCTTGCCCATTTTTCTTTGCAAAACAGCTCCAGCTCAGTTAGATTAGATGGACAGCGTTTGTGAACAGCAGTTTTCAGATCTTGCCACAGATTCTTGATTGGATTTGGATCTGGACTTTGACTGGGCCATTCTAACACATGGATATGTTTTGTTTTAAACCATTCCATTGTTTTCCTGGCTTTATGTTTAGGGTTGTTGTCCTGCTGGAAGATGAACCTCCGCCCCAGTCTCAAGTTTTTTGCAGACTCCAAGAGGTTTTCTTCCAAGATTGCCCTGTATTTGGCTCCATCCATCTTCCCTTTAACTCAGAC
Organism: Ptychadena robeensis; assembly: GCA_036250615.1. NCBI lineage: Eukaryota > Metazoa > Chordata > Amphibia > Anura > Ptychadenidae > Ptychadena > Ptychadena robeensis. Next base: position 162,308,007 of record CM070032.1, read on the forward strand.
CAGCTTCTCTGTCCCTGCTGAAGAGAAGCACCCCCAGTGCATGATGCTGCCACCACCATATACAGTGGGAATAGTGTGTTCAGAGTGATGTGCAGTGTTAGTTTTCCGCCACACATAGTGTTTTGCATTTTGGCCAAAAAGTTCCATTTTGGTCTCTTTTGACCAGAGCACCTTCTTCCACATGTTTGCTGTGTCCCCCTCATGGCTTGTGGCAAACTTCAAACCGGACTTCTTAATGTTTTTCTGATAACAATGGCTTTCTTCTTGCCACTCTTCCATAAAGGCCAACTTTGTGCAGTGCACGACTAATAGTTGTCCTATGGACAGATTCCCCCACCTGAGCTGTAGATCTCTGCAGCTCATCCAGAGTCACTATGGGCCTCTTGACTGCATTTCTGATCAGCCCTCTCCTTGTTCGGCCTGTGAGTTTAGGTGGACGGCTTTGTCTTAGTAGATTAACCGTTGTGCCATACTCCTTCCATTTCTGAATGATCGCTTGAACAGTGCTCCGTGGGATGTTCAAGGCCTTGGAAATCTTTTTGTAGCCTAAGCCTGCTTTACATTTCTCAATTACTTTATCCCTGACCTGTCTGGTGTGTTCTTTGGACTTCATGGTGTTGTTACTCCCAATATTCTCTTAGACAACCTCTGAGGCTGTCACAGATCAAGTGTATTTGTACTGACATTAGATTACACACAGGTGCACTCTATTTAGTCATTAGCACTCATCAGGCAATGTCTATGGGCAACTGACTGCACTCAGACCAAAGGGGGCTGAATAATTACGCACACCCCACTTTGCAGTTATTTATTTGTAAAACATTTTTGAAATCATGTATGACTTTCGTTCCACTTCTCACGTGTACACCACTTTGTATTGATCTTTCCCGTGGAATTCCAATAAAATTTAGTCATGTTTGTGGCTGTTATGTGACATAATGTGGAAAAGTTCAAGGGGATCAAATACTTTTGCAAGCTACTGTATCTATCTATCTTTCTATCCAAAGCTATCTAAATTATTTTGTGACCAAAGCGTAGCAAAAGTATATATTTGATTCTTTGTAATGGAGCACTAATATGTAACAGATGTAGCTTTTGATGTGATGTTTATGGAAATATTTTTAATGCTAGTTTGCATATTTAAGAACGATACAAACTTCAATGTAGATTCACCTAGACATTTTTTTCTCTTGATATATGCAGAATGCTGTCCCATTAATTTTGCCTGTACATTTTTTATGCAGATGGTTCCATTAGGCTAGCAGGAGGTAAAGGTAGCCATGAAGGACGTCTGGAAGTGTTCCATAATGCACAGTGGGGAACAGTATGCGATGACGGGTGGAATGACATGAACACGCACGTTGTATGTCGCCAGCTCGGATTCAAGTAAGATATTTTTCTATTATATAAAAATGGTTATATTTAAAAAAAAACAAAAGACAAAATAGGTTGGTTGCATGGAATATTGTCCAGCATTTTATATAAGTTAAAGAATAGTTTTTTATTATAATATTTCCACTGCATCAATGTGTTACTAGTAGTGATGGAACAGGTGGATCGGACTTTTAAGAAAGTCCGATGTCCACCTGTTCGCACGGAGATTCAAATGTTCCGTCTGGGAATTTGAATCAGAAAAACCGGAAGTGACGTCACCTCCGGTACATGGAAAGCACAGTTCCTGCTTTTGATTGCCGGACTTGACGTCTTTGACGTCACTTCTGGTTTTCGGGGCAGCTTTTTTGCTGAGACCAGGCTCTCTAGTGAAAGAATTCTTCCTGCGGCCGGATATTTCTGAGTCCGATCCAGCCGCCGGAAGAGTAACAAACTTTTTCTCGCCAGCTAACAGATAGTTTCGAATTCATGACTACCGTATTTTTCGGACTAATAGACGCACCGGACCATAGTGAGCACCCAGTTTTTAGGGCAGGAAAACCAGAAAAAAAGATTTAATACGTTTTCACATCAATTGGGCTAATGCAATGAATTTAATGGATTCAATATTCAATTCAGCCAGTAGGTGTCACTAGCAGCAGTACACGCTCAGCAGAACACGTCATACTTCACACTGATCTGCAGGAGGAAGAGAAGAAGGGGGGGGGGGGGCGGGCTGTCTTCTGCTCTCCTCTCCTCTCAGTCTCTGCCGATGCTGCTGTTTCTGTGTCCGTGGGGGCTGCAGACTGATTGCTGTTCCCAAGGACAGGAGAAAGGTATAGATGCAAGTTCATCTATATCTCTCTCTACATTGCCTATGCCAGTTCATAGTGATGGCCCGAACTGTTCGCCGGAGAACTGTTCGCCGGAGAACTATTCGCGGCGAA
>CM070032.1:162313433-162327834 GCA_036250615.1 Ptychadena robeensis
TTCTATGGAGAAAATCGTCAATACTCTTTTATTACACAGCCTGATGGCGCTTTTTCTCCTGGCTGCCACTAAACACCAAGACATTGGAGATTGTATGTGCCATGGCGCAGAGAGAGCAAGAGAGAAGGGGCTGCAGTGGACTTTCACTGTTTGTAAGTTTTTTTTATTTTTTAAGCTGTGTTCTGGTATCATTTAAAATAAAAATGCAGGTGGTAGGTCCACTTTAAGTTGACTGCTAAATGATGATAATTCTTTCAAATATATAATGTTAATTTATATTACAGGTATGGAAAGATCTCTGTGGAGAATGACTTTTCAGAGAGTACTGGTATCATCTGGTTGGATGATGTGGTTTGCACAGGCAAAGAGTCTACGCTCACCCAATGCACTAAGCAATACTGGGGAAAACATGACTGCAGCCATCAAGAAGATGTTTATATCACTTGCCACCCAGAAACTGATCAACATAGGCCATTGCCTGGTATGTAACATTATATTTATGAGCAAGTTGACATGTTCCATAAATCTCTAATATTATAAGCAAGATTCTCAAAGTTCAGTTGCCAAAAGGAATGGTCTACCAGATTATTATTGGTTATTTGTGGTGGGACAGAGGAAGATATTTGAATAGCAGTTTTGTTTGTCACTATATCACATTTTGAAAAGTTGAAAGTGTAACATGGTGAAAATATAACTTGTATATTTTACCGAAAAAAAAACAACGAAATCTGGCCACATTCCAAGGCACGTTTAAGTCCAATTTTACAGTTTTCTGCATGAGATCAGTAAACCTTTCATACTATATAACATTGAGTATGAACATTTAGCTGGTTTTCAGACCGTCGGAGGAAACATATAGTATAGTTTATAAACAACTAAGCTCTATGACAGCTTTTGCTTCCTACATAGTCCCAAAAAGAAAGGATAAAACAAAACCAAAAGATCTTGAAATATTTCTCTCCTACCATCAGGGACAGGGCCATTATATATTGTCATATATTGCAGTTTCTGTTGAACCTTAGAATATTAAAGGTGACATCTTAATGTTACCATTCATTGTGACTCTGGCCGGCTGCCATTTTGCGCTGTCAAAGAAATTTAAAGTAATAGCAATTTCTTGGCAGTCACTGTGGCTTTGTTTCTGAGTAGAAAAGAATAAAGCACTAAGATAAATAGTGTTTGGAAACCTCTGATGATATTCATTATACAAGGTGTTAATTAAATGTGTACTTCAGGGATATTTAAATTTAATATATTAGGCCATGGAAACTTAGGAAAAACAAAGTATTTTTGCAAGAGGATTGTTGCAATAGCTTTAGAAATAATGAATACAAAGTAATACTAATCAGTTAATTTAATACAAATTATTTTAAATGTTTTAAATAATTATTGTATTAAATAACTGTAAAAAATTCCTATTGTGCTTATACATTTTGCACTTGTTATGAATCTTTTAAACTAAGGAGGTGTTGTCAATGGAATAGGAATAGCTTGGACCCTTTTCCTTTAGAGACATTTGGGATATTTGATAAGAATATACAGTCGAGCCTATAATTATTCATACCCCTGGCAAATTGTGATTTAAAATTACTTTTATTCTTTTTAGTCCTCCTTGGTCTGCATCCATGGAACCAAGCAGGGTGCAGTGTCCATTGGATTGTCTGCCTTAAGTCATTGCCACCAGCAGAGCCCAGTTTGACCAGGATGGCCATGTGGTGATACTTGGATTCTTTTTCACCTCTCTCACTATCCTCCTGGCCAGCACAGGTGTCACTTTTGGCTTCTCACCACATCCTCTGAGATTTTACACATGTGTGTGGAACATCTTGTATTTTTTAATAATACTTTTGCACTGTAGCCACTGGAACTTGAAAACATTTAGATATGGCCTTGTAGCCGTTTCCTGACTTGTGAGTAGCCACAATGCTCAGCCGCAAGTCCTCACTGAGCTTCTTTGGCTTAGATATGTCCACGAACCAACTGCAGAGAGCTGCTGTTTTGCACGTGTTGAGTTGATAAAAACAGCTGTACCCAATTATGGTACATTAGGATATAATTAGGGTAATTAGGATGCTTTAGAACAGCTTGGACTTTTTGGAATGGTATAGAACTTTGGATTTTCACAGTTTGTGAAGGGTATGAATAATTTTGGACATGACACTTTTTGCTCAAATGTAAATAAAAGCTGAGAAATTTTTTTCACAAAAATGCCTCTTGTACATTGTCTTATTATCTTTTGAATGACACCTATGTAATTTACCATAAAAAAATAACTTGCTGGTTGAATAAAAGTAACTTTATGTCAAAATTTTACTGTGTGGGGGTTCAGCTTCAAATGGCATCTGTAAATGAGGTATATCCACAAGAACAGGATTCTTATTAAAAGACTGGCCATATTTATTGTCCAAACTAAACTCACAGGGCTTAATCTAAAAAAAAAAAAATCCTTGGAAAATGCCAAGCCTTCTGGCTTGCATACAGTGCAACAAATGTTCTTCCCTTTACCTACAGGAAACCTAAATGGCCTGACTTCTGGCAGTCCCCAGCCTGGGCCACACACTCTCTTTCTGTCCTCTGTGTCTGCTACTCCAACAACCAGCACCGTGTCTCCAACTTCCATCAGGAGCCCTGACAGAACGGTCTCAGCTTCTTTTGAGGAGACACACCAAGCTCCCTTGCTAAATTTCAGCAGTTGAAAAACCTGGTATATGTGCATATGAAATAGGAAGGCCCATCCAGTTCCTTCCTCCCCATTTCAGAGTTCAGGTCCCTGCAACCGAACTAAACATGCTCAGCAACCTACTGTTGCTGTCAACAACCGTTCCAAGACACACACCATGGGACTCTTTCTTTGCCAGCCATGGTCCATTCACACAGTGACAGATGAACAGTCTCTAATGATATATACTGTAAAGTAAACAGAAAATGGTTAAGAAGTATGTTTTAGGGAAATAAAGTTTTACAAACATATTATTGAACTATGATGATGATTATGAGTAATACTGTATCTGCTGGTACTCTTTGATTTTACTTTCTTCCTGCTTACAATTATTGTTTAGCACTCACTGTGTTTTGCGAGAGACATTTTTTTTAATCCTCAGCCCTCCCTGCTCCCCCCTTCACATCCCTGGTGTTATCAGTTATGTGCTGAAAAAAATGGTGCTGGCTCTATAACATGGAGGTCAATGGCGCCACTTCCCCACCTCCCCCATTGCAGGGAATAAATGATGTGACTCACATTTATATTACATTAGTATTATGTTAATGTATTATGAGACTCACCCCTTCTTCCATATGTGAATAGCTGCTCATGGGTCATTTGCCAGTGCCAGCTTGTAACATATGACTCTCTATAGGTGCATCTATGGGTTCAGAATGAGCCTCTTCTGCCAGTCTATTATGATTATTGTTCCTTTTCTCTTGGTACTTTCAGCTTGGCTTAAGGGAGTGGATCTGGACTCTGCCTCCTGGCACTAGCCTTTTGGCTTGGCTGGAGGGAGTATAAAGAAGCCACTGGCTTTGGCTGTCCCAAGGAATATTTTTGTCTTCTCCTTCTTTTGTCAGGAGCCTACTTTGACGGGGGGATCAGTCACTCATTACACTTCAGTCACTCATTAGCCGACAGTAATATTTTTCTATAGTGCTAGCTATGGTAGACACCCTCCAGGTAGCGGTTGCTATTTGTGATGGCATTGTTCCGTTGTAGATCTCTGTCACCCATTATCAGCAGCAGGATTGGTACTGGTAGCTCTGTAGATCAGATCTGACAACTTCAAATGACAATTAATTTGTCAGTGGTTACCCACCTCAGTGATTTCCCCCTTAAGCAGGGTACAGATGGCTCGATATTGGAGCTGTCCGATGTACCCTGCAGCAGCGTGATGACATCATCACGCTGCTGTCAGATATCGGCAGAGCCGGGGAGACGGCTCTGCTCTCTTCCCGGCTCTGCTGAAGCTTTGCCTGAAGACCAGCGGTCTCTAGGCAAAGCATCGGACATCGGGCCGTATTTACGGTCATGTCCGATATCGCTGTTTTCGAGCAGGATTGATTTGTCCCGCTCGAAAACAGCGATGAGGGCAGATTATATGGGTTAGATAGATTGATCGATTTGACCTACAGTATATCTCCACTTCTGTGCCCTGCTTTAGTCTTGTTCTCTCTGCCACAACCTCTTTCATTCTTTGGAATTCATCCTTTTCAAACATGGGCTTGGTATCACTTCTGTAAAGCACAGACATACCGGTCTGCATAAGGTAAATATTGAAAATAGCAAAGTTTTATTTCAAAATGCCACTGAGGGGAATAAGGGGAACAGACTGAATTCAAGAAGGCAAAACTTTAGGAGAATACATTTTAGCTTGAAAGGGAAATTAAAGGAGGAATGGTAATGTTAAACTTCTCACCATTATTCTGTAATGTTCAAAGCATAATAAAATCCTATAAATTCTAACATTAAATAAACAAGTTAGCAGCTTACCAGTAAAACACATTGCCCTCCTGTACCATTCATTTTAATTGGATCTTGGCAGTGGCTATGCATTGTGCAATACCACAATACACTAAGGCACTGCAATGGGTCAAGACAAGGAAGTGTTAAGGTGGGTTTACACATGCAGATTTTTTCTTCAATCAACTGCCAATTTGCTTTTTTGTTTGATGTCGTTGTCAAACATTGTCCGTTCATTTATCAAATGTAACATTAGATTTTTTTTTTTCGTTCATCGCCGATATAAAAGGAAAATACATTGGAAATTACAACAACAGATTAAAATTTACCAACATGTTTGATGACCTTTTGAGCGATTTTTTGTTCAAACAAAATGTATCCATCAAACAAATTCTCCATTCTAGATTTTTGTTCAATCAACCAAAAAATTGTTCGTTCTTCATTGATCAAATGAAAAAAATCTACACGTGTAAACCCAACCTTTGTTTAGTTTTTTTGCTGCGTTGCCTCACAGCTGAATCGCACAGTGCAGCACACTCGCACAGGCACAGTAACAGTAACGCACATGCGCTATTGTGTCTGAATGAGAACTAAATCAGATAAAATCCTAAATATTCAAAACTAAATAAAAATCCCATGAAATATAACATTTGATGAACAGGTCAAGAGCCTACTAGTAAAACAGAGGAATCCAAATCCCTGTGTAAGTGGCTGAGCAAAAGATTTTCCATTAATGAAACGTAGGATAATAGTACATCTGCTCTAGAAATGATTGACACTCAACCAGCAGACCCAAGAGGGTTGTAGACTGCCAATTTTCTGCCTGACTGACGATTTATCGTATCCTCCAATTATGTCATGTAAAAAAAGCTCCCAAGCTGCCACCAAATGGGACCTTGCCTATACTGTAATGATAGACATAGCTCCATAAATATTGTTTTAGAACTAAATGAACCCAGGACGTATGTTATCGTACAGTACCGATAAGTGCACCTTTGCTTCCCATTTAATTGTATTAAATTGCTGATCCGTCTAATTAGATGTGTTCCTTACCTTCTTGGAATTCTTCATATAACAGAATAGGTGTGATCCCTTTCAAGAACATCTGCTGATGATTTGATGGCCTCACGCGGACTCCTATCATGCAGAACCTTTGCAGCTGGTTTCCTAAAATGAAATACTATTCCAGCTTATCCCATAGGCAGATAGCAACTGCAGATGTTTCTTTTGCTCCAGTTGCAGATTACCACTGGTCTGGCTAGTATGAATGATTTTCCTTTTCATGGGAGTAACAAGGGCAATAATTAAGTGTGACTTTGATAAATAAAGCTGGCCTATGTCTGCGTAACCTGAAATATTCAGAAGAGTAAAACTATGCGAACTGTCTGCAAAGACGTGAACCATCTGTGCTGACTTAACTGATATTTGTAATTGAAGTCGGATCATGCCAGGTCATACAAAAGCAGGAACATCCTATCTTTTTGTTCCATCATCCCTTTTGTTAGAAGGAATTTCGCAAAAACAGCCAACTTTTATCAGGTGCTTTTATTGGCTTTGCATACACATTACAAATGTTTATATTTTGTGTATGATGTGTATTGGTGGTAACTATGTAACCTTCAACACATTTTGTGAAAACTGGTAAAAACGACTATGTTTTTGGGGGTTTATTGTTATGTACTTCACACTCCTGTTTATTGTACCCTGCCACATATTACATTAGACATTGATTTGTTTTAGACAACAGGACATATTAAGACATTTGTTATTGATGTTTTGTAAATAACTGAAATTAAACTTCAGAGAGGTATGGAGGACATCCCTACTTCCTAGTCAATTCCTAGATGCTTTCTTTTAATTGTTTTACAGTCTACCAGTCTGCTGGCCCCTAGTTCCTAGCTACTAGCATTACTAGCATTAAAACTCAACATGATTAAGACTCTAATAAAGATAAAAACATCTGGGAACCTCATCATAGACCTTTTACTTCTATTTTCAAGACATATCAGTTTCAAGTAAAGGGTTTTTTTCCACTAATGTCCACTTAGAACTTTATATTTGTGCTTATATTGACTAAAATAAAATCAGCCTACACATTTTTTTATAGCTTTGGATGGGTTAAGGGAAAACTCCTTTATTTTTATTACTGTCTGCGCTATTTCCCTCATCTTTCTGAAACAGAGGAAGGCATAAGGTGGAACCCCATTTCTGACCACTAAAGCAGGTGTACATCTTTGGAATATATCCATGTTTCTTATATACTAGAGATAGCTGATCAGATTTGCCATCACTATTTGCCATCACTATTTTGTGGTGGTCGAATAAAGTTTACGAGTAGTAACCATTGAAAGACAAAGGCATATTTGTTTTAAAAATGTTTAAATACTTGTTGTTATTGGTTGAACACACTTACTAAATCAGCAATGTAGGGAGCCGCTCAATGTTTCCTGCAGCAGTGTGAGGACATGTTCACGCTGCTGCCCGATATTGGAGTAGCTGAAGATACAGCACTCCTTTTTCTCCAGCTCAGCCGATGCTTGTAATGGAATGGAAATCAACCCTGGTTTACCGTTATGTCCGATATCCCTGTTTTCGAGTGGGATTGGTTGATCCCGGTCAAAAACAGGGATGGCCGCATATGATATGGGTCTACATGTGTGTGATATGGATCTACACGTGTGTTCCCTGCTTTAATGTCTTACATTCCCCACCTAAACTAAAATGTTGTAATGATTTGCCTATCTCTATTGTTTAACCTCCCTAGTTCCCTGCTGAGGTCCAGATTTCTGTACCAAAAGTGCACCATAGACTTCAATTGTAAATTTTTCTTTATGTTGTAGGCCTGTAACTTCCCAAAATATGTCTGTACAAGGGTCCTAAATATGTAACAACACAAAAATCAGGGCACCAACTATGCTTCTATGTACTTTATCTTGCCCAAATCAAGTCTCTGGTGCCCCAGATGTTCCCATTTGCAGTTAACCCTTTCTAACCTGGTGTGATGTATGTGGTAAAATCACACCAGGGAAGAGAGCGTTACTGCAAATGGGCACATCTTGGACACCAGAGTCTTTATTTGGGTGAGATTTCTTACATAGATGCACATTGAAAGCAGTTTTCTACAGAAAACTGATTTCGTGCAATTTATTTTCAAATTTCCCACCGCCTCCCCAATGTGACGTCATCACGTCACTCGGGGGGGGGGGGGGGATGAGCTGGAGGATCCAGAAGCCATGTCGCCTCAGGGACACCGGGACAGAGCAAAACAGTAAGTATGCGCTGCCGGTACCCCGATGTTCACTGGATGGCACCATCTCGTCCAGTGCAATAGTGGGACTAGCAGCGCTGGACGAGATGGTGCCATCCCGAACGCTAGGGCGGTTAAGCAAACAAAAAAGTTACTGCTTACATGATGACAGTCTGACCATTCAGAATACTATAGCGGAGATGTTAGCTCATTGGTGGACGTTATGATGAAATAAAGCAGTGTTTACATGAAGAGAAATATACCCATCTGAATTTACACAATACTGGTATGGATGAATTAGATAAAGCTGAACTTCAGCTTTGTTTTCTTCTGCACAGTCTCCACCATGGGAAACTACAGCTGGTGGACCATGTCACGGAGGGTGACACCAACACAAGGGTGACACAGCTGGTGACACTGATGATATCAAGTCATAGTGCCAAGGGATAAGACAAGAAGATGGTCTGAAGCCAGGGAATCAGAGTAACATATTTCAATTTCCCTACGATCAATGTCAGATTCAATCGTAATTGACGATCGATCGAACTGCAATTGAAATAATCCCCACATTCTCCCATGTTGGCCAACAAGTAGGTAAACAAATGTGGCATCAAAACATTGCTTGTGTTCCATCATAGTCAAAGTACATTTGTGATATTCAGCTAGCAAAGTAGAGGAAAACTGTATAATAAAATAACAAAGAAAAAAATCATCCAAAACGACTTGTTTTTCTACAAAACTGTTGTAGGAGTTCAGCTCTGCTTTATTTTTGGAACAAGGATGACAATGTTTTTACTAGATATAGATAGCTTCAAAGTGTGTCGCATTTATTTATAATTCTAATATTATTGAGTTTAATGCATCTTAAGGAGGCTGTGTAATTATGATATGACCTCACACATTTGTCCTCTGTAAATGAGGTCTGTGCTCTGTGTCCCTTTGTCTTTATCTCACTGCTGCCGTTGTTCCAGGTCCTCCTCTGAGGTTGATGGATGGTGAAACAAAGAAAGAGGGGCGTGTGGAGATTTATCTCAATGGCCAGTGGGGGACAATCTGTGATGATGGATGGACCGATAAGGATGCGTCTGTTGTGTGTCGGCAGCTTGGCTACAAGTAAGTCTGATACTATTAGTGCAGAGCATCTTCCTGACAAGCAATATATTTCCAAGGCGCTGCTGGAGGGCTCACCGTTCTTTAGAAAAGAGACATTAATAAATATGAATTACTAATGCATATGAAAATTCATTATACAGCGGTAGTAAATCACACATTGCTATACTTACATAAGAGACCTTGTATAGTTATGTATATGACCTTTTTTACTGAAAAATATAGGCATGGTCAAAATGTATTAATTAGATTGTTTTTATAACTTCAAAGAATAATTAAAGCCCATTGAACCACACATTTAAATGACCTAAATACATTTCAGAAGGTGTCTTACAGTTTCTTTCCACAGACACAGTCTGGGTAAATACTTCTCCTTTACCTATAGCTTCAGAGAAAGATCCTTGCAGTCTGTGTGGAAGCAGTGGTCTCTCTGCTCTTTGCTAAGCTAATGTCCACTTGCTAATCAGTGGTTAGAGAGCTCTGTCATAGACTCAAATGTTGGACCCTTTTAAAGAGACCATCGCCTGTTGGACAACAATGGTCTTACTTTTCAGCATGCTGGTTTGATACAGTTTTGGCTAAATGAAAATCAACCAAACAGAAGTAACTCCTATGTGTTCTTATAAAGTGTTTAGCTGATTTGATATGAAAGTTTATTTAGTCCCTAAAAATATGTTTTGTATCTGGTAGGTTCATAGATAATTTGGAACTCCACTGAAGCAAGATCACTGCCATATGAACAATACTAGTGTTGAGCGCAAATATTCAAATTTTCTTATTTAAAACATGTTTTACCTCCTTAAAGCAGACCTACCACCAGAAATCTATGTTTTCATGAATGGCACTAGAAGTGCCAATAATGGGGAGGAATGCAGTGAAAAAAACCCTGTAATGACCAATATAATAAGGTAATCCCACAGCTCTTCTAACTTCCTGGTTCATTTTAGGCAGAAATAGGCAAGACGTCACAGGAAGCAGTGATCTGCTTTGAAAATTCCCATAGAAGATCACTGAACGCCCCCCAGTGGCCACCTGCGATATTGCACCCCAGTTTCATATGTTGCCTTCAGCGAACCAGGAAGTGAGGGTTATCTTTTTAAAATGGTCATTACAGGTATGTTTTTGAGTTTTTTTTTACTGCATTCCTCCCTATTATTGGCACTTAGATTTCTGGTGGTAGGTCCACTTAAAGTAAATTCACAAATATAAAAATAATTTATAGCAAGGTATGTATGTCAAAATAATATTATATATATATATATATATATATATATATATATATATATATATATATATATATATATATATATATATATATATATATATATATATATATATATATATATATATATATAATTGGATTGTAGGATTATCAATACTTACTTTAGTGTTCATCTTCCAATGTGGTCCTTGGGTATGATCTAATATATAAACTTTGCCCATCCAATACTTCAAACCAGAGGATAATGCCAAATGTACATACAGACTCCCCACACCTACATAAAAATAAGATGGTATTCTAATCCAACTTTTAGCATTCACAAAAACACCATAACTAGTGAGTGATGCGTTGCTTACTTTTTTCCCACACAAATTTTTAACATATACATTATATATATATATATATATATATATATCTTAAAGAATTAAATTCCACTTGCTAATGGGCCACTAGTGTGTCCTCTGCCATGTTTTTACCAATACTTCCAAAGAGGTCTTCAGCTCCAAGCCTGCATTCCAGGCATTGCTAGCATTCGGGAAAAAGAAAAGCACATTTCTAAAAAAGACAAAACTATGTAATATTAATAATTTCAACAGCAAATTGGTAATTAATGACAGATTTTGTTTGAAGTCTGCCAATCAAAACTCAAAGTTTCGAATCATACTATTCCAACCACCGAATCTATTGTCTTCTTCATGGGGACCCAAAAGGTACTGTTTTCCCCCCATAATTAAAATTGTGAAATGGGGCTTTTTGAACTGTCCTTAGTAGTAAAAGCAATCACCCGACAATGACATTCAGAGTATTATATTTCTAAACAATGGTGCAAATTTAAATAGGATCAGAAAATGTTTCTTATTAAATTTTCCTCTAAACGGAAGAACACTTGTAAAATGATGTGTGAAGGTACCACTGATGGAAAACCCATACAGGCAGGATTTTCACCATATGTTTTCTATATTTATAGCAACAAGCTGTACCCCAAAGCAATAATCCAGCATTTCTTTCCCAGTTACTCTGAAAGAGTACACCAAATATATATTGTTAAGAGAGGCATGTATCAAAGAAGTGGTGTGATCTACAGAGAAATGCTTTAGGGCTGGAAACTGTATTAACAAAACTATTATCCCAACCCATCTGGTCTGCTAAGGGTTACTAGGTAGTTCAGTGTATATTGCCAACAATATCATTATATGATGCTGAGTAAAACGAACAGCCTAAATCATATTAAAGGACTGGCTTGTAAATGAAAAAAGAGCCATTAAGAGCCTAAATACATCAGAATGTCTTATTGCTGTGCAGTCAAGCACTGCATGAGATCACGCACACATTATCTATTGTATTACATAATGTCTGAAGACTGAAATGTCTACAGCATCTGACAACATGCAGCCAATTTAACAAAGGAGGGAAATTTAGGGCGAGATGTTTGACATCCCTGACACTTAACTTAATGGATGTAATGTGTCAAAGTCTCACATCTGGGACAAAAAAATAATTAATGCTATTTTTATCATTGAGAGGGCAATTTACTGTTGTCTTTTGAGATGTACAGGAATATGCCAATAAAAATGATAGAACTTCAGACTAATTGCAGCATACACATTTACACACATAGTACACAGAACCACACACACAAACATTTGCTGTCATAAGAGCTTGCAATCTACTCTAGTAATGATGAATGCAGTCTACAGACCAATGCAGTCTATGGTTGGTAATGAGTCTTTAAGCACTTTTGTAGCTGGGATCCCTCAATTTCTTGATTCTGCATCATAGCAATCATCAGCATTCTACTTTATTATTGTTGTGTTATTTAACATATAAAAAATATTTACAACAAAAATGTCTCATGGGTAGCACAGGAAAACACATCAATGGGGGCATAGTATAGCATGGTATGCATGTATGTGGAGATAACAGTGGTGTTTCTCCCGCTCCTGCTCTAGTATGTGTGCACATAGGGCACCAGGGCTGGTGGTCCCCGGGAGCCCCCCTGCGCTCTCCCTCGCATGCATATGAGGTGCCCTCCCCAACACAGGTTTCCTCCCTCTTTGCTGCTGGTGTGGGGAGTATTGGTGGGGCAGGGGTGTGGGAGTGCTGGAGGGGGGAGGAGAAATGAAAGGGAACATCCCTATACACGCCACTCCTCTTTCCTCTTCTTCTTTATCCCCCCCCCCTGTCACCAGCTCGCGCTGTTTAGATCTGCATGGGGAAGGTGAGCTTGCATAGGGCCTCCGAAAGCCTAGAAATGGCACTGGGAGATAAAAGCAATAGGTGAATCCGAATGAAAAAATGAAAATAAACACCTGACCAGGGTGTCATTGTTGGCCATTAATAAAAAAAATATATGTTGGAAGGTAGTGATAGAGTGGAACATTATATTGGGCTTTTTTTTGGCGGCACCCCTCAGTCCTCCACCTGCGGCCCCCATAACCTTACTGTTAATGCATAAGGTGTAGAAACCAATCCCATGCTGACAGGTCCTCATCTAGGATCTTAGAGTGGGAAGAGAAGGAGAGACAATAAACTTACGTAATAGGTGTATGTAAAAGCCAATCAGCGACCGAGGTGGCGCTTGAGCAAGTCCCTCTCCTCTCTTCCTCTAGTGTTGGTGGGTGATCAGCAGACAGGTAAGTGCCTATGCTCCCACTATTCCACTAATAAACGGGGGGTGATTGTATTATATATATTGAGGTACATAACCTTTGACGATGTATATGACACAATGCATTACCATACTACAGTGTAGTAAACAGGTTTTGTTATTAAAAAACAATGTCTTCTATGGATACATGCTATTCTTTATCATGAAATGCTTATACAAGTCAGTATAGATTGAAAATGTTATCTGTGGCCCTTTAGTGATGCTGTGGGCTGCACTAATGGCCCTCCATATCTGCTCGGTTGGCCATCACTGATATACATTGTCAACAATTCAATGTATGCCGATAGATGAATTTTCTTAATTAGAATTCTATATACAGTGATACAAATTTACCCCAGAAATCAAGTGAAATACAAAATATTTATTATCGTCATGGATAGTTTAAGCATGTATTCACATAATTTATTCCCAACCCCATTAATAAATAAGACCAACCATATTATTGGTATAATGTACATAACATATAGTATATCCCTAACCTTTGTAAACTCCCAAACCGCATTAAAATCTGATGTATGAGAATGAGGTATGCTTAATGAGAAAAACAGCTCTTTACATATAGTATTTAATATATAATGTTACACATTTTATGTAAGTAATTGAATTGAATTACTGCTTATAGAAGTGTATAATGCATATGTTTAATTTACTGACCGCCTGCTGAACCAGCAATGACTGTGGGCAACAATACAAGTAGAAGAACCTCATATGACTCCTAAGGGGCCATTGCTATATCTTTTTCATAACAGTTTACTGTGCGAAAACCACAATTATATGTCTCTCCCTGCTGACTGTCTTCTGGAATATAAAGTGTGATTCATTCATTTTCTATTCATCTGTAATGTACACAGTGGGTAGATGTGCCTTGGCAAAGAAGACCTATATCACAACTAAGCCATTTGGTACTTATGTGGCTTCCTATGTATAAAATGCAGTTATCAAAAAAGACAAATTTAAACCTTAACTCAAGGAAAACTTCTAAAGTCCCAGATGAAATACAGATGTTGTATGGTAGGGCTAAGAGACCTGGTTTTTCACTATAGTCGACTATCCACACATTTATGTATTGTCCTTACTTTAGCCTGTAACTGGACAGTGACAAGAGTTGCAGCACTTTGTCTCCTCATATCAGCACCTTTCTTGTCACAACCTGATTACTCCAGTTCATTCATCTGGCAACCTCTGCTGCTTATCTTAAGAGATTACAAGTCAAATTTAAATACTTACATCACATTCAACAAAATTAAATAATATTTGAAGTTAAATCATACTAATTGATGTAATAATGCATTCAAGGCTGCATTCATTGTATCGTAATATCTGAGCTAAATTTTATCGCAGGCGTTTACTAATACAAGGTTTTGTTTCAACATAATGAAACAAATTAACTATACAGTTTGTAGAAAATACTCCTGTGTACTATTAAGCACAACATGATGGATTTAGTGCCTTACTGCCAATGGTTTTGGTGGAGGAAATTATTTGGAGAGTGCTGTTCATTAATTGTACTTTACTTCACATTAACTGACCATACACCTTTAGATTTCTCTGTCAGATATCCTTTAAGCTGGGCATACATGTACCGATTCCTGCACAATCCGATCCGATCCACGATCCGATGCCGTGCGCGCTCCCGCATCCCTTAAGAAGTGATGGCCCGAACTGTTCGCCGGAGAACTATTCGCGGCGAACATCGCATGTTCG
>CM070032.1:162327934-162350590 GCA_036250615.1 Ptychadena robeensis
GTTCGCCTGCCCATTGAAGTCTATGGGGTTTGCGAACTTTTGCGGAGGTTCGCGTTCGCGCCATCACTACCCTTAAGGATCGGGTCGTGCAGGAATTGGAGGCTGCAACTGACGAGGATTGGGCTAAAATCAGCCGTCCTGACGGATCGCACAGTTATCCAACAAGACGGTAAATTTTAACCCAATCCCATTAGTTCGGCTGGGGACGGCTGCCCCCTTTAGATCTACCAACAACTATGTAGTATGTAGGAAATCTGACAAAGAAATTTAAAGGTGTATGGGGATCCATAGATGGGATCTGCATTTGACTTGTAGAAGATTACTGTTGAAGGAAAAGGTTGGGCTTTCTTTAAGTAGAAACTTTTTTGAGTATATGAATACTTCACAGAGAATAATAATTGAACAGAGAGTTGTGTGTTCTCCAATCGTTTTAATTAAATTGAGGGTCTGAAGCCACTAATATGTGAAGAGCAGCAACAAAGCACAAGGCACCATCCCTTCTCTACTTATCTATGCCAACAGCTCTCAAACAAGTCACAGTCCTATCAAATGTATCCCCTTTATTTTCCAATCGGCGTCAAACCAAATCAGTAACAGTTTTAGTTAGGAGTAGAATAATTGGTATAATGTAAATTTTCTTTTCAATATTATAATATGTTTAACATACTTTAAATAAACCTTTCCAGTGTTTTATGTTTTAGACACATTGTTGTTTCTGCTTTTCCATGCAATGCATGCAAACCATTACTGGTAGAAGGGTTACTTAGAGTGCTGTTAATTTCAGGATTTCATTTAAGATTGGGTTGGCTCTTGGGAAGCCAATATGCCTTTACAGATATGTCTCTCAGGATTATTTCATTATAGGCCAGGATTTATGTTCTTTTGCCAATTTGCCATACAGCAAGGGACACAAGTACAAAAGGTAAGTGGAGGTGTGCTTTCATTTGCAAAGCTATTACTAAATAACGTGTAGTCTATCTTTATTTACATCAACCACATGTAAAGAACATGTAAACAAGACAAGACTTTTGGAAGCTCATTTGGTGAGCATTCAGCTTGAAATATGAAATTTAACTTAACTAAGTGAATATTCTCCTTCATCAGACTCACTGAGTCACTTATTTGTATATTACACAATCCTTTAAGTATTTGAAGTTGCAGTGCCCATATCTTTGTGTTTATTTAATTTCAGTTATGGTACCAATAAAATTTTTATGGCTTCACCCACATTCCAGGGGTCCAGCGAAGGCGAGAACAATGGCATATTTTGGAGAAGGAAAAGGCCCCATCCATGTGGATAATGTTAAATGTACAGGGGCGGAGAGATCACTAGCTGACTGTATCAAACAAGATATTGGAAAGCACAATTGTCGCCACAGTGAAGATGCTGGTGTTATCTGTGACTATCTAAGTAAGAAAATTATAGCTGCTGGACCAAAAGGTATGAAATTTTTTACCAAATAGATGCCATGCTTTACTAAACACTATAAAGTGATCATAAGTGATGATATATAATTTAACATTATGTTTTGTGTGAATGATTATAAAAGAAAGCTAAACACGTTTCTAAAAATAAGGATCAATCAGTATTTTTTTTATGAAAGGAAATGGTCAAAATTCTCCTTCAAATTTTTGTTGACAGCAATAGTTAATCCTTTCTTTGGAGAGTAATATTTGTTAATTGATGTAAATTATTCACTTGTTCAACATATCTGAATTGGCATTCACTAGATCTTCATTGAAAAAGCATCTGCAGATAAAAGGGATATACAGATCCACTGTAATAAATATAAATATACGTTAAAAAAGTAAATACACAACTTAGACACCCTACATATGTTTGAATGTTTATCGCAGAGGTCCCCAACTACCGTTACTCCTGAGCCCTGGCAGCTAAATTGCTGGTCTGCTGGTGACAGGAGGCACAATGTAAATTTGGAATCTGTCAAATAAGAAGTGGTGTGGTAAACCAATAGGAAATTGAAACACTAGGGGCATCTTGTGGAACAAAGAAGGTGTTGCAGGAGGACTTGTTTCCCAATTATGGTTCACACTTCCTCTAGGTGCAGATACAGCTTAAATGTATCATGCACACAATACCAGTTAAACATTTAAGAACACTAAAATTGTTCCAGTTTTTATTGAAGTGTATTTAATTTATGTCCAGTGAATAAACTGAGAGAAGCAGTATCTCACATATAGCTGTAACGTTTGCAGCTAAGGGTGTGACATCTGGAAATTTGCTAACTCAAATAAACTTAATATTGTACTACAAAAAGGTGTCTGAGATAAAGTGGAGCAAAATTGCAGTGAGGCAATATCGGAAAAAAGGGAAGCCCTATCTGACAGTAGTGTTGAACTCGAATATTCGAATTTCGAAAATATTCGGTGAATATTGGCTATTCGAGAATTCACAAATTTTGCAAATATGGCGGCAGATATTCGCAATTTCGAATATTCGCAGTGGGATAGTTATGGGCTTAGATTCATTTTAAAGGTAATTCGCAAATATAGAATCAAAATATCGCGAGTTTGAATATGGCCTATGCCGCTCATCACCTGCAGCTAAAGGTCCTGCAGCTAAAGGTGTCCATTTTGTGTGGTAGTAATCTTGTGGATTAACCGGTGATCCTGAAAAAATCAAGGTCGTAATACTTAAGTTTTCTGAGAATAGGTTCTATGTGAAAGTGTGATAGAAGACATATGAAGAGAAGCAAGTTCTGACTAAAGAAAAACACTGTTCAAATATGATTATGAAGGGTTGCATCTAGGTGTGACAAATGTGGGCTGCAGGTAGTTTCTGGTAAGTTACCAATAATAATGAGATCTGGGGCTTAAAAATGGTACAACATTGTCTTTGGTATTTACAAAAGGATATAACACAGTGGAAACCCATTTTGAACATTTACCAATGGAAATGCCCCCATAATGTATTTTAACAGTAAGGAAGTGTTCCTATGAACTGTTTGTTATCAGGAGTGGGAATATTATGTCCTGTGCTACTTATTTTTGTGAATGGTGACTAGCCCTTTTTCTGTACACCCCAGGTGCCCAACCTGCCGCCCGGGAGCCTCATGCGGCCCTTTTGGTGTTGTTCGCGGCCCCCCTTGGTTCTCCACTTGCGGCCCTCGAAACCTGTTAATGCATAGGGTGTAGGAAACCACCTGTTCAACAATCCTCTGCTGACGAGTCCTCATCTGTGTTCTTCTTAGAGCATTAAGAGGAGGAGAGCCGAGGTACTCTTTTAGGCTCCGGCTGAGCACTCTAATTGGCATATATGAAAGCCAATCAGCGACCCAAACACCTGAGTGCCTATGGTTCCATGTATAGCGGTCATACGCTGACCCAGCTTTCCTTATTAACTTTGGCAATCCTGTATCAGTAAAATTGTCAATGTTGATCAGAAAAACCAGGTCTACATATGACCGCTGCACCCAGGGGTAGGGGGGGGGGGTGGTTGCTGTCGGGTTTTATTTGCCTGCCGGGATATGGTCCACTTCCTGCTGGCATCTGTCTTTTTCCACTAGAAGTCATATGCTTACTAAAAATTGTATATCTGAGTATTGATGGAGCAGACATAGTATAAAAAAAAACACAATTCTATCTAAAATACTTCTTTGTTGCCTCGAAAATAAGACATCCTCTGAAAATAAGGCACCCTTACATTTTTGCCTCACGCTGATAAATAAGGCATTCCCCTGAAAATAAGGAAAAGATACGGTACTGTAACTCTGGACATGGGATCAGAGGGGGCAATTAAAATGACACAGGAGGATCAGAAGGGCTTAATAAAATGGTAATCCCCCCCCCCAGTCTCCTTTGCCATTTTGATTCCCCCCTCTGAACCCCCGTGGCATTTTAAGTGATCCCCCCCCCCCCCCCACCTGATACCCCAGTGCCGTATTCTTCTTCATGGAAAACTAAGACATCCCCCGAAAAATAAGACTAAGGGCATCTTTGGGAGCAAAAATTTATATAAGACACTGTGTTATTTTCAGGAAAACACAGTAGCTATGTTGTATAACATAGCCATTATTGAATAGACTAATGTCTAGAGGTCTTGTGGTTTTAATTCTAAGGTTGTAGTTTTTGATACTGAAGATAGGGGGCAGTGTTTGTTAAGCCCTTAAGTCTTAGCTTTAGGTAAACAACAACAATATAAAATAATAGAAATAGGAAGAACAGCAAAAGAATATTTACTACAGGATATTTCTGTAGAAATTGGTGTAGATCTCATTAGCAGAACAGGCAAGTATAAGTCTTCTATCTTTGATGATAGCAGAAGTACCTTTCATGTATCTCTCCACCAAATTGAACTGTTTTTATTTAAAAATTGCACTTTTTCCCCATACCTAGAAGACGACCACAGGCAAATGAGTTCATTGTGTCTAGAGGAAGGTCAGAAACTTCATTTACTTCACATTCTCCTTAGTCACAGTCACAGCTGTTCAGCTAAAGCCTGTGGAGTGAAGAATCAAGTAGATTCATTATTAACAGCCTCAATCAAACAAAAGTAGGCAACTGCCAAGTCGCAGTACCAATTAGGAGTCAGGGGATGCTATGGGCGCTGTTGCTAGGTGATAGGCCTATTTCCCTAGAACAAATGAAGTTTAGCAAGATCATAGATTTCCACAAACAATAGAAAGCTTTGGACAGTGCAATCCATTTTCTTCACAGCAAATAATTATCAAACTTTAAGGCCGTATAGCTAGGCTTTGTGTGCAGGAAATAGCAGAATATAGTTATTCTTCTATAGGAGAGGTTTATAGCACAGTAAAATAATTTTTAAATACACAAGATCTGTATGTTATATTTCTCATAGATGAAGAATGAGATGTCGCCTGTGACAACCTGTCCGGTTGTGGATTTTATTCCCAAGCCTCTTTTTTATTATAGAAAACTGGAGTTCTTGTTCATTAAAACAAGCCAATTTGTTTTGGACCAATTTCATGAATCAGCTATGCAAATCATCCTGGCTCATGTGAAAATGTCTCCATACATATTCTGAAAAGCTCAGCTAGTGAATATGGTCCTACCATAAAAATTTTGATTGTGATTAAAATGAGCTTCCTACTGTTCATGCTAATAGTGCATGGCACAAAAAAAATGGCATACACATGCCAAGCTGACTCCTTTTTGCTGTGGCCTCATTTCTTTATTGTTTTGTTCTAAGTTGCATGCTGTATTAATATTTGCTTGGCTATGTGCAGGACTTCTGATCATGCTGGGAAAATATGTTCCTGCTTTCAGTGCCAGAGCCCATTGTCGACTGAAACCAACAGTACCAATGCAGTGCCAGCTTATGGCGAGCCAGAACGTCAACCACAACACATAGCTCTTGTCTCCTGCTGTGTTATTCTGATATTGCTTTGGGTTAGAGCTTACATGAGATGCCTGCCAACACTTGTTTTATATAGCCATTTTGGTGCCAAGGATATATGACTTTATCACCTAATTAATAGTGGTTATTAATATTATCATCTTCAATGTATGTGGATAATGTTACCTATTCTGAATAATTTATTTTGTTTTACTTAGTCATCAGGGGTTGCAGGCCATTAAAAATGTTTTACAATGGTTGGATCAGGCCTGTTGTGCATTGACTTTAATGAATATGAACTAGACGGAACAAAATTGGATGCTGTTAGGTTCAAAGAAAGAATTTATAACCCTATTGTCATAGTATATACTCCCTTCCTCCTAAAACTCTCTGAAAGATATTCAAAAGGAGGAAAGCCGTTGTGGTAATCATCTTAAGTCGAAATTATTGGAAGTTATATAAATTGCTGAATAGGAAACGTGAGTTTCTTTTCAGAGATTTAGCCATGAAAGGCTGGTTAATATTAGTATTCTAGTAATTAATTAAAAAAAAATTACAGATACAAATAAGCCATAATCATTCATTTTTAATTTGTGTTATATCAGTATGGCATGCACTTTGTTACATATAAGAATTGCTTTATCATATTATTATGTCTGCTCTGGTGTTATTTAGAATAGTTCAAGAGCTAGCCTGTTACAATCATGATACAAAGAATTCATTCTCAGATCAGTGATAATAATCATGTTGATGCTGCTTTTAGCTTATCAATGACAGCACTGAAAATAGTTTGATGTTGTAATGATGGTCAGCAGTTTGCTCCACTTAGGGGGGTTTCCAGTGTACAAGACAGTACATCCCACCTCTCACTGAGCACACCACTAGCTCATGTTATGCATACTCCTTACAGTATCTGAACTGTAGCTGTGGCAGATAATTAGTATCAGTACAGGCATGTTTGTTAGAGAGACTCATCCAGTGAGACTTTAAAAATCCATGGAGACTATTGTTTGGGCCTGAGGCCCACCAGGGTGAGTCCACAGTGGGGCTCTATGTGTGACTAAGCTTCCATAGTCTCAACTCCGCACCCAGCTTCCCACTTAGTTGGCATAGGGGGTTCCCTGAAAACTTTCCCAAAGTCACATACAGTCTAGCTCCAAACTCCTCCTTCCCTGGCCCAATATGGTGTACAGACATGCACACACCACACCAGGTGCTGTTCCAACCTTCCCTTCCCTCACCAGATCCTTTCTTTATTACAGGCCCCATAGAACACAGGGCTCAAGTCTTTAAACTGTTAAAAACAAGTACAGTATAATGTTCCCCGCGGTCCACCTCTTGTGGCCAGTGACCTTACTGGCATAGGTATTCACCTATCTGCCGATCCCCCCGCTGGTGTGTCTTTGCCCAGGATCTTCTTGCAGCAGGAAGAGGAGGAGAGGTGCAGGACTTGCTTAAGCCCCGGCTGAGCAATTTGATTGGTGTATGTGAAAGCCAATCAGCAACCCAGATGGTGCCAGAGCAAGTCCCTCACCTCTCCGCCTCTTCCTGGTCTAAGAAGATCTCGGGCGATGAGAACAGCTGACTAAACCTCACCAACATTAATTTCTACTCCACATTGGGAAAACATGGGCATGTCATGTCACATTACATGGGCAAAGGTGACCTGACACAAATTACATGGGCAAATGTGACATGGGCAAAAGTGAAATGTGCTAAAATAACTGTCATTCTGCTGTCATTTTTCATTATAAAATGCTTATACAAGTCAGTATAGATTGAAAATGTTATGTGCACACTTGTGGCTATCCATATCAACTCGTTGCCACCACTATAGATATACATGGAGACACTATGGTAGATGAGTTTTTTGTTTGTTTTGTTTTCTAAATAGCGGTAACATTGTTTAAACAAGGTTTAACATTGAATTACCGGTATGCACTATGTAGAAATTCTTTATTAGATAACTGTAGATCGCAAGTTTGTATGTGCATTGCATTTAGACAAGGCCACCATCTCTTTCTGTGTGTTGTAATGTTATAAATAAAGAACAGTTCTAATTGTGTAATGACATCTATTTAGAAAGTTCACATGGACTCGGTTATTGTTTTAATATCTGATCTCCTTGAATAGCAATTGTGGAGGGGAATCCTAAAATAATAAAACTGTCCTAAATTTCTTAAGCTGGGAATAGACGGTACGATTTACTGTCTATTCCTTATCCGATTCTCTGCACTAGGCCGCTAGTGCCGAGAATTGGACGGCACTCTTTATGTGCATCTCATTACTTCAGCTGGGGGCAGCCGCCTCCAGCCTGACTTATGGGATCAGGTTAAAATGTACTGTCCTATTGGTTAAAATGTACTGTCCTATTGGATGTGCGATCCATCATGACGGCTGATTTGAGCCCAATTCTCGTTAGTTGCTGCATCCAATTCCTGCATTCCTCCATTCTATGCCCAGCTTAACACAATTGTTTATGAAGGAAGATGAAAACCAACACACAATTCAAGTAAAGATGATGTTTTTCTGTTTTCCCAACATCAACACATTGTTTAGTCTTTTAAATTGATAAGTATAGTTTTATTATCCATAAAAGACCATATTTTTGAGGGGTCAAGGATTTGGCAAATGAAGCATCCCAGGAGCTCAATTAAATGATGTGTTTTGAGTTCCATTTTTAAATTATTTATTAAAGTCTATACAGTAATGGATTTGCGGAATATCATATCTATTTTAACTAGGCCAGCAGGTTTTCTGCTTTATTTGGTAATTATGTACACGAACAGCTCACTATACAGATGGAAGGGACTATTAAAATGAATAATACAAGACTGTTAAGAGCAGGTTTGTTTGTGCTCTGGGTATTATTAAAAACAAAATAGAGATGTAAAGTACATGTGTTCATGAAAAAACCCTATATACCACGCATGGCGAATTGCCAACAGGGTCTCAGTTTTACCACAGGATAAAACATAGGATGTCATTATGCGTTTTATTATAATGTGAGTGTACTCCCAAATAGATATTTTGGTCTTAATGGCATTATTAAAGAATACATATATTTTTTAAAATGAATCTAATAATACAAACTCACTTTTAAAAATACTATTACCCTCTCATCCTGCATTACTTTTATTCTTTACTAGTGATGATCACAAATATTCGGATTCCGAATATTAATCGCGAATATCGGCAATTCGCAAATTCGTGAAGATGGTGAATATATTGCCGAATATTCGCCGAATATTTGCCGAATATGCCGCTCATCACTTGAGAGTCTTCAAACTGAGGTCACCTGCAATGCTGTCATATGCAAGACCATATATCTTGTCCTTCTGCTGCTTCCACCCTGTCCAGTGGTTTTGCCCTTTCCATTAAGGCTTTTACTGAGAGCATATACATTTTTTTCTTACAATGTTTTTTGAATTTCTACATTCATAATTCATGAGGTTATATTTTTTCACTATCTCCTGGTGGCGAACTGTCCTTGATGATGCCATCTGCTGCTTTGATTAGGAGGCCATGAACCCCAGTCTTTCAGCCCAGAAGACTAAGGACATGTGTCTAAAAAGAAGAACTTTGGAGATTGCATGAAGAAAAATAGTATACAGGTGAACCTTTCTTCAAATCAAACAAGAGACAGGGACCAGATTTAGCTACCCTACTTTTCGTACTATAAGACGGTCCAGACCATAGACGCACTCGGTTTTTAGAGGAAAACCAGAAAAAAAAATATTTGAAGTATTCAAATGAATTGATTCAATGCTATGAATCAAATCAATGTAATCTTCCTCACTTCTGTTCCTCACTGATTGGGAAAAGAGAGGGGTGCGGAGGAATGGCTGCAGAGTCTCTCCTTTCCCTCTTCAGCTGTGTCCCTGGAAGATGCAGTGTAATTGCAACTTCCACACACAGGGAGAGAGAGACAGTTAGGAGTTTATCTATCTCTCTCTTCATTGCTTATACCTGCAGGGCTCTGGGCTTTGCTGGCATAAGTAATACAAGACTGATGGAAGATCCGTCCGTGGCCGCATTTCTCATCTGACAGCTCCTCCAGCTCCCCGGCTAATCTCCCTGCTGGGAGAGCTTAATGTGTAAATGTAATCCTTTCAAAGATAATTCCTATAGTTAAACTTTAGAGCATAGTGTACAAGATGCTGCAGCAAGTTAGATTGAGTCAAGCTTTTTTTTTCTTGACTAATTGTGAAAGCTCCTAGCTATATTTCCCCAGTCCTGCAGTCCACCCCTTTCATCCATCAGATTTCAGTCCTTTCGGTTACTGAGGGACACATTTGTGGGCATATCACTGCCTCCTGTTTTCATGAAGCTATGTAAAGCACTCTATGGACACCTCCAATGTTGTCAGAAAGAAAAGGGAATTGGGTAGCTTTATTTTCTCTTTGTGATATTTGATGAGACACCTGTGAACTTAAAAAGTACATGGAAAGTCCTAAACCAGTGGTTCTCAACCCGTGGGTCGGGGCCCCTTGGGAGTCAAATTACCATTTCGCAGGGGTTGCCGAGTTCACTGAAAGCATCTGAGTTGCTGCTTACAATCAGCACTGATACCTGCAAGCAAAGTGGGAAGTTAGGAGGGAGAGTAATGCCCCCTCTTTCGTAACTTAAGAGGGAGGGGGCGTTACACTCCCTGCTAACTTCCTACTCAGCACATCATATGCACAAGCAAGGTATAAAAATATAAGGGAGGGGACATTACATTTATCTGATCAGGCAGGAAGTGACACTTCACAATGCCTCTTCCAGGGTCACAGATCTAAAATGGTTGAGAACTACTGTCCTAAACAAAATATATATTGGTCTCACTAATACCCTTTGTAACTGAATTTTTTTTTACTTGACAATAAATATAAAAGCTACTCTGTGCAAATGATATTGTTAATAGTGATGAGCAGCATAGGCAACATTTGTATTCGCAAAATATTGCAAATTTTTACCCTATATTCGCAATAAATTAGAAAATTCATGATCAGTCATTTTTACCTTCATTGCGCAAATTGCCACTTGTGTATGCACAAATTGCGAACACAATACATGCTATTTTCCACAGATTACCTTCACTGCGCAAATCAGCACTTGCGCAGTTGTTCCGGGTACTGATGTAGAAAATCTCGAATATTCGCACTTGCGAAGATATAGCACTATATTCAGGATTTTCTCATATTCTCGATGTGCCGATTGTCACAGTAAATTGTGATTGAAATATTTGCGATTAACACTAATTGTTAACAACAGTTAATATTAATATGGATACATTTAAATAACTGTATTGACATTAAAATGTTAAATTGTGAATTTTTTGTTATTCACATGCGTAAATAAGTAGTTATTGTGTACAGTTAATTTTTATGAAATATCTAAAGTCTTCCTACTTCATAGTATCTTGTCCAAACAGGTCAGGAATTCTGGGGACTTTTACTAGTGTGTAATAAAAGAAACATTGGCATCTATGCTCCACATCTTGGATTACATACATGTATTTACATCATGCACAGCCTTGAATCAACTCTTTTTATAACCTCATTTATCAAGATAGAAGTGTCTCTAAACAGTATTAAAGCCCAGCAGAATGTTTAGTATTTATTAGCTATATACACTGAGCAAAAATATAAACACAACACTTTCAGCTTTGCTCCCGCCGAGATAATCCATCCCACCTCACAGGTGTGGCATATCAAGGAGCTGATTACAGCATAAATATTGCACAGGTGTGCCTTAGACTGCCCACAATAAAAGGGCACTCTGAAATGTGGGCAGTTTTGCCTTACTGGGGGACAGTATCTGGTGTGGGCACCATTTGCCTAATGCAGTGCAACAGATCTTTGTTGCATAGAGTTGATCAGGTTGTTAATTTTGGCCTGTGGAACTGGAACATGCTGTCATATATGCAAATCCAGGGTATCCCAAACATTCTCAATGGGTGACATGTCTGGTGAGTATGCTGACTATGCAATAACTGGGATGTTTTCAACTTCCAGGAATTGTATACAGATTTTTGCATTGTGGGGCATTGAATTATCATGCTGCAACATGAGATGATGGTTGTAGATGAATAGCACAACAATGGGCCTCTGTGCATTCACAATGTCATCGATAAAATGCACCTGTGTTCATTTTCCATAGCATATGCCTGCCCTTACCATAGCCCCACCACCCCCATGGACCACTCGATCCACAATGTTGATGTCAGCATACCTTTTACCCACACCACGCCAGACACATTGCCTGCCACCTGTCTTGAACAGTGAAACAGTAAACAGAATACCTATCCAATAATCCAATGAGCTTTCCTGAGTTTCTACAGAAATTCTTTGGTTATGCAAACTGGTTGTTGCTGCAGCAGTCCGGGTGGCTGGTCTCATAGGATTATGGAGGTGAACATTTGGAGGTCCTGGCTGGTGTGGTTACACATGGGCTGCGGTTGTGAGGCCAGTTGGATCTAATGCCAAATTCTCTGAAACACCTTTGGAGATGGCTCAACATTCATTTCTTGGGCAACAGCTCTGGTAGACATTCCTGCAGTCAGCATGCCAATAGCACGCTCCCTCAAATGTTGGGACATCTCTGGCATTGTGTTGTGGGATCAAACTTCACATTTCAGGTTTTTTTATTGTGGGCAGTCTAAGGTGTGTACTATTGTCTAAGTGTGTGCAATATTCATGCTGTCTAATCAGATATGTCTCATCTGGGAGGAGGGACGGCAAAGGAGAAGGTCTCACTAATGGCTTGTCCCCACTTAGGTGTTCTCTGGCGGGCGATCGTTATCCTCCAGAAAGAAGGCAGGAATTGGGGGTGGGACAGAAATCTTGTCCAACCCCACCCTATTGTGCCCAGAGAGAATGAAAATCAATTAATTGAGACGTGGTTTTTAAATGTGTACATTCATGTCTATGGCCATTCTATAGACACTCTATAGACATGTCTATGGTGCAATCACAGAAGCGGTGTGCTGCATTTTAGATTGCAGGCCGCACTGCAAGAGGCCGTGGCTGTGGGGATGAGCCCCATCAAATATATGGGCATGATTGCCCGCGATCTCCGTGAACAATATTTGAGAGTAATGGGTCTTTTGTTTATGTAAAATTTATTTTAGATCTTTGAGTTCAGCTCATGCAAAATGGGAGCAAACCCGAAAGTGTTGCATTTATATTTTTGCTCAGTGTACATGGCAAGTTCAGTTGGTGTGCTTTAAAAAACAGCCAAAGTGAATGTCCCATGTAGATATGGTTGAATTTTTTTTTATTTTGACTAGCTAAATTTGGAACTTAATTGTCGCTAAATGTGACATAATCACAAAAACTGCTGGAAGAGAAGGACTGTTAAAAAAAAATATGGCTTTAGCACAAGTACTTTTTGCATAAATTAAGTTTAAAGCCAAGTCAAAGTTTTAGAACATCAAATTTCAACTTTTCTTTGTACTTAATTTATCCAAAGACTACATATGCAAGAGCAATACTTTTTTAAATATTCCCTTGTCTACTCCTCCAGCAATTATGGTGGTGATACCATGTGCATGGGCTTTGAAATGAAATACCAAATAAGCTAGTAGAAATGTTAAGACTATCTTTAGTCCCCTGCTTCCCTTCCTACTGAAATAAGCCAGGAGAATTCTCTGGGAAGCAGGATTTTTATAGGTTGTAGAGCTATAGCCAGATTGTTGCAGAGATACAACTGATTCCACAGAACAAGGTTGCATCTGTACAGTATGCTCTGGGTAGACAGGCATTTTTACTTTCTAAAAGATGCTTTATAAAAAAAGAAGTATGTTCAGAAGTCACAGTGTTGACTAACAAATAGATTTGAAATAATTATACATATGTCATTTAATTCACAGAATCCCCTGTTGTTTGTGGATTAAGGTTGTTACATCGACGTCCTAAACGCATCATTGGTGGAAGAAATTCCTTACGGTAAGTAGATTTTTAAAGTATAGTAATTCTAAAGAAAGACTGTTATGGCGGATATCCTGCCAAGAGTACAAAGAGTACTAGTGTCAGGATGCTAACGCATGGATGCTTTGGTGTCTGGCTGCAGCTCTGTCTATTGCGCCATGTAAAGTTCTTACTTTGCTTGTTTTCTTGGATGAAGATACCTAGGTTCTTGTTGAACCTTGAACTTCTGGCCCCTCCCATATACTTTGTCTTCAAACAGTGTTGTTAGAAATTAGAACCATATAGACAGGGGTGCACATAAAATTATTAGTTGAGTACCAGGAGATGGTGTTTGGTACTCATCCCCATATGTATGTGGTCTCCCTCACTGTCCTCTGCATCAGCTTCCTGCATGGTAGATTCGGCTGCGGATGGACCTCCCTTATTTAGACTCCAATGAGCTGTCTCCATCCACAGGTCACCACCTGGCTTTGGGTCAAATATAACTCTTATAGTACAACAATGTTTGAACCCCCAGATCTCATACCTCAACCCTGATCTTTTCTGGCTTAGTAACTAATCCCTGAGAATACCAGCAGTTCAAATGTCAACCTTTCATAGTCATATTTTAGCTGTCATACAGTGCTTTTCTGTTTCATATATATATATATATATATATATATATATATATATATATATACATATATATATATATATATATTATTTCTAACACCCTTAGAAATCTTTTTTTCCAGATTATAGCTAGTTTATGGCACATTTTGAGTACCAGAGTAACACTTATGTGCACCCCTGCTTATAGATGTACACATAATAGGAAAGAGGGTTGATATGAGGTGGGATATTACCTGAAAAATAATCAGCATTGTGCTGCTTAATAAAAAAAAGAAAAACAAGTTGCAAACTGAGAAGATTCTGTCTAGCTACAGTGATGATTATATAGGATCACACACAGACTGTATTTTAGTAGGTGTCAGAAGTGACAATTATTTGTTTCTACACAGAGGTGGATGGCCCTGGCAGGTATCTCTAAGGCTGAAATCTTCTCATAGTGATGGAAGGTTGTTATGTGGAGCTACTCTCATCAGCAGCTGCTGGGTGCTTACTGCTGCACACTGCTTTAAGAGGTATGTTCCTTCAGAGAAAATTCACTTTACTGTTCTTTTCTAGTTGTCCAAACACTGAAAACATACAGCGTTAGAAAATGATGGTATATGTACTTTCCTTCAGCTCAGCACTACTAAGTAATATACTACTGCTGCATGTTATAACTTACTTTAAATATACTGTATCTAAACAGAACATAGCTATCACAGAGAATGCTAAATGAAAATGTTTACTTGTTTTACCGTTACTTCTTCGTAGCTGCATCCATGCTTCCTATAGGGGTTAAAACCATTTTAGCTTCTGGGCAGCAAAAGCCACTTAAATGACCCAGAAATTCCAATATTTTTTATTAAAAAAAATCTATTGATTATGGATGTAGTGTTGATCTTTATGGATGTAGTGTTGTATCTGGTCATTATGGATGTAGACCAGGATCACCCCGGAGTCACCAGACTTTTTTGCTAGCAGGTTTATACTTCACCCCAAAAGTTTTTTGGTCTTTATACGTCAAGCTCAATGGCGCCCCTGGATCTACCAGATTATTTTAAATAGTATATGCCATGCTCAGTGAACCACTGATGACACCCTAAAATAAAAAAGTAATGTCCACACACTCTGGTATATTGAAGGGGATACTTTACTAAACTATAGGATTATTTACATGGTTACGCTGCTGATGAGCCCATTGGCAGGGGACAGTTCTTTTAATGTTCAGTTGCAAACAATACATACAGTCCAATATATGCAATGTAGCTAAGGCTCTTACTGATGTCTTGTAAAGGTAGTGGATACAGGTCTCTAGTTCCTATGCTCTTTTCTCAACCCCTAGCCCATCTGGGAAACACATAGTACTACAAGCCTGACCAGGAAGACAATTCCATCTGGGACGTCCTGGAGAGGTACACAGAACCCTGGTATTTTTTAACAGGCAGATGGCTGGAGACCCGGTGCTCATCTTAACAATCATAAGAAGCACTGTATATGGGAATTTTCAGAACTTGCTGGAGCATACTTAGCATTAGACATTGTACATTTCTGACTAGTAGACTTTGTCAGTTGATTGCAAAGCCCCTGAACATGCTATCACCAAAATTGCTGGAGATGTAGAGAAGGGTTGTGGGAACATTGGGAAAAGTATTGCTCTAGCATATGTACTTTTTGTAAGAATTTTAAAGTCAAATTCTAAATTTGAACTTGATTTATGCAAAAACTATATGTGTTAGAGCATTTTTTCTTTTTCATGGTATATCCTGGACCCTTCTCTGAAATCCTCAGCAAATTCAGTGATTATACCAAGCACATGGGCTTTACAATGAACACACAAAATCAAACTGGTAATTTTTTTTAAAAATATATCCTTTGTGTCTACAGTTATATACAGAGAAAGACGGTGTTGTTGCCAAACAAACATTAGAACAACATGTATTCCTACAGAGGAAAGAATGTAGTCAAAAATGTATTAACAAACTTTTTTATAGTACACATTTTAACCTCCTTAGTATACTTCGTGGTAAGTTTGCTGACCCTCACAAACTCACTCCAAACTACTCTCACCTAGCCCGTGGTGATCATCGATGATGCCAGGGTTGTGAAAGGGGGAAGAGAGAGTGGAGAATTGTGGCGCCTCAGACTGTAATCTTCCTCAATTGCCTACAGAGTGCTTTTTTTTATTGCTCAGTGGGTTAATACACATTTTAAAACATTATGAGTTTACTGTGCTACTAACATACCCATATGACCACAGAATCATAGCTTCTTCATTTTTGAGTAGGACTGCTAATCTCCAAACAGATCCCAATGGAGCCTCTTGCACCCAATGCCAAGGCTGTGGGTTGGATATTGACAAAATAAATTCCTTCCTTCCTGCTGGTAAGCTACTCCTCTTCATTCAGCTGTCAAGTGATCATGCCAATGCCCTGATTTGCTGAATAAATGACAGTGGTTGTGGCTTTGGATCAGCGCTGTTATTCCCTTAGCAAATGTGTTGGCATCACTTAAAGTAAAAAGGCTATATATGTAGAAAGTGTACATTTTTTACTTTTTCTGTTATTATATTGAGTGCAAGGTATATATTCAAATGTCAGCTTCTCATGCTTTACATTTATAGTAATGCCAGTCAAGTAGTAAGTATTCAATAGGGATTAACATCAGTACCTAGTCTGAATTTACTGAATTTATACACACAAAAATGTTGAAAGTTCTTTTAACATTCTTGTAAAAGACACTTGGCTAACGTTATGTAAAGTGAATATGAAACAGATGTTCTACTCTTAGTGGAAGATAAAACTGGTGATCCAAAAGAGTCTTTTTGCAAGTATACTGTCTTCAGTCAGCATAATAAAGCTGTTTACATTCTAATACAAACACTACAGTGGAATACAATTTTCTTTTGTGGATCCTAAAGAAGTAAAAATCACCATTGCTTCTTCAAGCAGTTTGCAGATCCATGCTGTCTTCATAGCAAGATGAAGGCCACATCTGTTACCAATAGCCATTCTGTCAACCAAATAAACAGTAAGGCAAGCTGCAGTTGTGTATATAGTTTTAACTGCTTTAGTTGTAATTGCTCATTTATTTAGAATAAGCAAAATATTGTAAAATGATGCATTGGATGGTTGAACCTCCGCATTGTGTCTTTGAGTAAAGTGGATGCTGAAATTACATTCTTATATAGCTAACCATCAGTCCAAGAAAATAGTGTTTGATGGACTCTTAATATACAATTTTATGCTAAAGTTACTGGTGGCTAAATATTGCAGATTCATCTATAATATTGCTTCAAAAATTTCGCACTTTTGGTTATGTGAAGTGTTGTTTTTGTCAAGAACTAACCAGTTATCCACATGCTTTCGGAAAACACGATTGAGATATAAATATATATATAATTTTATGGGGGGGGGGGGGGGGGGGGGGGGGGGGGGGGGGAGCCGATATGATAGAATTATTTTAAACAATGCATCCATCTTGCATCCCTAATACAAAATTCAGATAAACATTTTCACCATCTCCTCAGTGAAGCATGGTGGCAGAGGTATTGTTCTTTGGGATCAAGTTTCTTGTGCTGAAAGTGTCAACTGACTTTGGACAAGTGATGTGGTCTCTGAAAATCTCCAGCCAGAGGCCAGACTGAAAGAATTTGAGCACTTTTGTAAGGATGGATGGGTAAATAATGACAAGTCAAGCTTTTCGATAATAAGGGGTTTGACTAGTTTCAAAAACAAATACATACTGAAGTTGAAAAGGGTCTTTAGATTCATTTGTTTATATCTCGAAATTTACAGATGACATAAATCCCCTTAGCAGTATTTCTAAATGTGACTCTGGAATTCTTACCTTTTCCAGGGGAGATAGCTGGCACCCTGGAGAGTGGTTCCACCTCCCTGTTGTCAGTGATGATGCCAAGGAGTTGGGGTGGTACCCTCGCAATTTACCTGCATTCTAATACAGGCATAGGTGTCCCAGGTGCTCCCATCCCTGACATCATTGATGATGCTGGTGAATGTGTGGGGGGAATGCCAATTTTTGTGACCTAAAGGGAGGTTTAACCCCTCTGCCATTCCTGCAATGGTCGAGATGGAGCCGTCCGGTGAAGATCAGAGCACCTGCAGCGCAGATTTACCATTCTGCACTGCTGCGCCGTCTCTGATCTGAAGGAAAAGCTGGAGGAGGAGAACTGACCCCTCCTCCCCGAGTGACATGATGATGTGACATGCGAGGGCGGGAGATTCAAATGTAAATTACACATTTTGGCAGGGGAGTGTTTCTCTGTAACACATCTGCAGGCTTTATGTACAATTTCTGTGACATTTGTTCCAATGGCGCCTTTATGACATTCTTAGTATTATTTTTCCCATTGCTATTCTTCACTCTGAGTCTTTGCTCTGCAATTTGTGATTATGTCCAAGAAGGAGTTTTTCTCTTTTGTGAGATCAGAATTGGCGATGATCCTAATTTTTTCTGTCACATACATTTCATTTTTGCGGTACCCCAAGCACTAATATTTTAACATGATGTCATGTGTTTGAAAAAGGTCTTTAGACAGGTATTATTAAAGCGGGAGAATGGATTACCACATTATGACTCACAGCTCAACCAGCACTGAAGTAAATAGACAATACTTTATATTTGCTAAAGAGGGATATCGTTTAGAAGATTAATAACATTTTGAAAAATGTCACAGAGAAGTTATCATTTATTGTTCTACAGAGGTGAAAGGGGAAATGTGATCAGTTATTACTGTATGCTGCTCACAGCAGTTTTTTCTTAAATCAGCTGGATTGTACCTAGATCTCATTCAATATATAGTCATCTATGATACTCCTCCATTTTAGAATTATAAAAGAAATCAACTATAAAACACAATGTAGAAAAACAATATGCTTTTAACGAGTGGGGTGTTGAATTTAATTGTATGATGGCTATTGTTTTTATTTTAGTATCAGTCCTAAGTATATTTTGAGACGTTTTTGAAAAGTTAACAGAGCATGTTTAAAGTAAAAGGTTGGGAAAAAAAGAAAATCTAGTTCTAGCAAATCATTTCATGTGTGTTTCTGTGTGCAGCGTCCGTTCTTGGTTCAATCTAAGAATAGGTTCATACAGTTGGTTGTGAAGAATCTATTTGCCACCTCAACCCGTCCATGGAATAGAAAAACAGGGCAAGTGCAAAATGACGCTACTTCTAAGCAATTTCCCATTGGAATAGAATCGGAGGGTTTGAGGGTTATTTCTAGCTGCCCACTGACCATTCATAGAAAATCAAGGCATCTGTAGCCGTGCAGTAACTGACCACTTGAACCTACCTTCTGTATGGATAAATGTAGACATCAGCTATGTTTATAAAAATACAGTTCATGTTCATGAATGTGGACTGGTTTGTTTTCTGCACAAACTGGTAGACTCCTGCCTGACTTAACCAAGATATGTCAAATAAATTCAGGATGATATGTAAATCCAGATACCAATTTATAAATATGATCTTTACCTACTTTCAGAGCCATTGATATATAAATTATTATATTGTATTTATATAGTGCTTTACAGAACATATATAGTCATATCACTAACTGTCTCTCAGAGGAGCTCACAATATATTGTCCCTACCAAAGTCATGTATATTTAACTATTATAATCTTGTATTTATAAAGTGATGGCATATTATGCAGCGTGTAAAAGATCCACCCAATCATTAAATATTACACTTTGGAATATTTAAATTTTACAGCAAAAGACATTTGGATATTAGTTTTTGTTGGACCATTGGTATAATCACAGAAAAGTAAGCTTATTCAATATTTAACAATATCAAAAAATATTTCTTAATATCAGATTTCTAAAAAAAAGGTACAGAGCCTGATTTTAAATTGTACCCAACAATGAACTGATAATACTTATTCATACATACCGTATATACTCGTGTATTGGGCTGAAAAAACTCACCTTGGCTTATACTGAAATCAGGGGGTCTAGTTAGGGTCAACTCACCTGTCCCGGGTCCCATGTGACTGAATTTCAGGCTCCTATACGGCTGCAGCTCTGTGTTCTCTGACACCAGCTGATCTAATGTAAACAAACTTCACACTGCCATCTGGTGGCCGGTTACTGTTACTGGTGGCCCATTGTAACAAGATAGAATTTAATAGGAATTCAAATAGAACACTCCACAACCTATGATTCAAAAGTGAAAATAAGTTTTCACTCCATGTATTGGTCCCAAAATATTAACAATAATAATAATTAAAAAGACTATTTTAATTGAAAATTATTTTCATGTTTGAACATAAGAATTGCCTTGAAACCCCATCCTGTAATAACAATAAACCTGTGTTCTCTTAACATTATTGAGGATGTGGTACTAAGATTTGCCTGTTTGATTCATTCCTATGGGCAATAGTGCTTTCTCTATATTTTTTTCATTTAGAAAACTCCACTATCTGACTTTGCATTTCCCACCCTCAGCTTATACTCAAGTCAATACATTTTTCCAGGTTTATACCCGAGTATATACGGTATATATTCTAGACATTCAGAATGTAAAGCTTTAACCTTGTTATTGGTAACCCAGAGTATAGTTAAAGTAAAATTTTATTTTTCACAATATCAGTAACCCTAAGATATACTCCTCCAGGCAGGCCTGCGTTGTCCTCCAATGACGGCATCCTTGACTTTTCTTTCTGGTTCCACCTCCCAGTAGAGATGGTCAAATTTTTCGACTTGCTGACTCTGTGAGCTGATTGCAAAGCATCTGAAAATGCTGGAGATGTAGAGAAGGGTTGTGGAAACATTTGAAAAAAAAAAAGTTTTGCTCTAGCACATGGAGTTTTTGCATAAATTAAGTTTAACAAAGTTTTCGAAATTCGAAATTTTTACTTTAATTTGAACTTAATTTGTGCAAAAACTATTTGTGTTAGAGACATACTTTTTTTTTTGTAGTATACCCCCAACCCCTCCTTATATCTCCAGCAAGTTTGGTGATAATACCATGTTCAAGGGATTTGCAATTAACTTGAAATACCTACCAGATGTCAGTGATGTTGCAGGGTATGTGGGGGCCAATACTGCAAAGGTAAAGGGTGGGATACATATGGGGAGTAGAATATGATGGTGATGGGAGAATTGATAACTTGATTGATTTAGTTCCTCCTTAAAACCTAGGTGAGTCTTATAAGTTGGTGCAAAAATACAGTATATGATGGTGAAAATGAGATGGGCTCTATTAGACTTGCTGCAGCTTCCCGTTTACATGGACATAAGTTAATCATAATAGGTAATTGCAGGTTGAAAGGTAATTAAAAGATGTCAATTTTCGTTAAACAGCATTTCCGATGCACAACTTACATTCTTTCCAAAGCATTCAAAGAAAAACCAGCGGAATATTTTTTTTGATATCCTAGAGCTGAAACTGGCATTTCAGCAACCTAGAAAATTTAATTTTGCTACACCACCTAGCAAATAAAATTTTTGTATAAAATAACTTTTTTCAGGTCCTTTAAATAATTCTAACTTATTAAAGAGGAGGAAAAGTTCATGGTAACCTGTATTTGACAATACACATTTACTTGTCTTGCTCACAGGTTCAGCATGAGAAATAGTGAGATAATTATTTTTGAAGTGAAACTCTATAGACTCTACAGATAATGTGCCAAATTATCTTCACACTCAAAACCTTGCTCTGGAGGTTTTTCCTGTAATTAATGTGCTTTGTGTTCTTCAAATACTTATGCAAGATTAGAAACCCGAAAATGATTCCATTTATTTTTCAATCATACTTTTCTTAGGCAAACCAAAAAAACCCTAAAGGTAGTCAATTTGCTGAGCAGGCACTTGATGTGTTTCAGAGTTGACTTGATTAATCAATTAAGCAATGCATTATATGACCATATGGCATGCAAGTCGCAAGATATGGCCAGCCAAAATCATTACAAGAACTCCACAAAATGCTTATAAAAATTTAAATCTTCAAAGACCTTTTACTTTTGGGTTTTGGGTCCAAAAAAGTTAAAATACAGCATTTATTAGTTAATATAATAGTATACTAATATGCTGCACTTTCTGATACTTAGGGCAGGGAAAAGGGTGCAAAATAAACAAAGCAGACACCAAAGATCCGCTGTTTATTTACTGTTGTGCAGATAAATGTTGCACGACAAAAAATTTTACATCAAATTTAGCCTTTCGATCAAATCAATCAATAGGATTATTGAATGCACATACACATTTCAGCAAATAAATCATATATTACACTGTTATACCCTGAAATAAACCTACTATATATTATTAATTATAGTGCAATGAGGCCTGCCTCATTTGACCATGTATATACAGTATATGTATATATATTAAATCTAATAACTTCCTAAATTACTAATAATCAGGAAGGTACTGCAATGGTAAACTGGAAAATAAAAAGTTATGGATGTCATGTATTGGATCTATATAAACATAGGATCCCTGATATATTCTATATTCATTGCTTCAATTAAAGTCCTGTTCCCATAAATATCCCTGTATCTCCCTATGGAGATAAGCATAGTGGAGCTGAACCCATTATCAGGAGCTTTTAGCGTGAGCTCTAGCCCAGGTTTTATAAAGAGGTAAATTTGGATGGACCCATAAGCGTTACAATCGTAGTCTTGCCATCATCCCTGGATATATATGGAAAAATTAGTTTACACTTGAATACAATCAGTGTATGGTGGCACCCAATACTTGGAGGCATGAATGTCTCCCGGGTACACCAGAGAATTGGGACTTTTACACGGAAATGTGGGTCAATAATGGATTTATTGATCTAATCATGATCCATAGTATTATTTGAGGTAT
>CM070032.1:162350690-162375262 GCA_036250615.1 Ptychadena robeensis
GCACAAACAGTGACCATGTCTGGAGGGTTCACATACTTTCAAGCAGCACTGTATATCTCACATAAAAGATTATAGTACGTTGCTACCAAAGATACATCAAAGCATATAGTTATCTCTACGCGTTTCGCGGTTATCAGCCGCTTCGTCAGGAGACTTTAATGGTATCTGTGAATATGGAATCAGCAGTAAGTGACAATATGTTCAAATTCTTTAACTAAGAGTAATAATTCGTATATATCAATTTGGTAAGATTATAAAGGTTTTTGCATATGCGGTAATAAGTCTGTCATGAGGGGTACGTCCTGTGTCCTGCAAAGGGGAGACCCATCGGGTGTGGATCTGGGGAGCCCCCTGGGGTAGGGGGTGGGGATGGGGGACCTTTTCCGGGGAACAGGGAGTTCCTAAATCGGCGCTGGGCTCCTACCGGCCGAGAAGATTCGTCACTTATATGTCAGTTATCCAATCTGAAAATTAGTACATACTGCTGTAAGTGTGGGTTTGGGTTATTGGTGTGGAACCTATCTATCATTCACCTTATTTGGCACCTAGGGTGTCATGTAGATATTAGGCATAATTTATTGAAAATGCTGTAATGATCCATGTGTGCATATGTGTTTGCGTGTAAGAGAAGGAAAAGGAATCCATGTAGTTGCATGGAGTGCGCAGATGTGTATATCATCCGTGTCTAATAAATACATGTAAATAAATAAATAAATGAATAAATAAGTAAGTGAATAAATAAATAAACAAATACGTGAATATATATAGATGACTTAATATCATAGTTAAACACTATGAATGTCCCCCCATATTAGTGATCTTGTACATACACCAAAAGGTCAAACACACAAGTAAAAGAAGTAACTCAATACACCAAAATTACAAATAGCACTTCATCCTCCATGCTGTGAACAGTAGCATGTGGGGTAGGTGCTGCTCTGTGATCAAAAAAGATAATTATTGCCAGCCAAGTGTTACATAAACAAGAAAAAGACAAGAACAGGAAAATAGTTATTGTGAAATTAACAGGGTTATATGAATTATTATCGTGTATAGGTGATGGTTCCCCCAAGAGAAGGGGGTCCCGTGATCATAGAGAAAAATAGGTAAGAGTCAAAGAAATATTTAGAGATAACAACGGAAAAACAGAGGAGAACTCATATTCAACACCATAGGGTTAGTTTAGTGAATCCGGTAATCCGACCCCTCCCCCATTGTGCACCATGGACATCGATTCCAAACTCGCGTCCACTTATGCACAGGGATCGGACCACAGGCGAGACTGATGAGAATTGTGATGGCACCCAGTGCATAAGGAGAGAGATGTTAGGGGACACTAGTTACCCCCTTTGTTAGTATATTTTCCACACCCTTCCGTCCCCTGTATGTGTAGTATTATATAGTGTTAAAATGAGTGAGAGCCGTTTAGAGATCAACATGAATCAGTAAATAGATTACCTTTGGATCTTACCCATACGGGTGTATTACAAGTAATCACAGTAGTTCGGAAGTGGGGACATGCCTGGGATACGAAAATCCTCTGCTCCCTATTGCTTCCTTAAAGAGTACATGTAAAGCAAAAACAAGTGTCATCGGGATGTTGGGTGGGCAGGGATCTGTATAGTAAATTAGATATGTCTCTGTTCGGCTTACCTTAAGGTTGTCTAGTTCAGTGAACGGTTTGCTCAGGTGCCAGCTTAGAGCCTTTGCAGCACCATCAGCCACAGGCATCCAGCGCCTGGACTTTTGAACTCCCCGCCGCCGGAAGCTCGGCACGCCGAACCGCCGGCGTACGGGCGTCGGACCCCCCCATTGCACATGTCCGCCTCTCGGATCTCCGAGAGACCAGAAGTCCCGCCCCGAAAAGGGCAGCCAGCAGAGATCCGCCATGATGGTATCTGGCGGATCTTTGTGGAGAGGCATCTCCCTCCCCCTCCGCACAAACGTCACGCCGCCGCGCCCGTCCCAAGGAACAGAGCCCGCCCTAACAGCTGGCGCTCTGGTTACCCGGGCGACGCCGCGACGGTCTGTACATACAGAGGGTCAGGGGACAGACCACACCTCCACCAGTAGGTGGCATTGTTCCGGGGGCAGGGACCCCGGTGCAGGGCAGCACCCAGGGGGGAACGTCTGGGTCCCCACCACATTGTGGGGATGACCAGCAAGTGCGCGCACCACCATAGGAGCCCACCCAAACGCAAGTGCGTGGGAGGCTCCAACCGGCCGTGTACGCGCACACACGCCCGCATCCCCGGAATAGATGTAAATTAAGGCCCGGGTGCCCCAAATCCCACCCAAGCCCCAGGTGCCCTGCATAACGGGGTAAATGGCCGCCCCCTCCACATCAGGCGTCCCCCCCACCAAATGGTGCGGGACAATGACCATCGATCCTTCATTGGATTCAATAGGTCTGAGTATAAGTTAAAAGAACGAACAAAATGTATTTGTTTAGGGGTTGTGGGGCAAAAAACACCCCTTGTCTTGAATTCAGCAGTAAATAATGTTGAAAGTTCCATATTCATAGATTTGATTCATACATGCATAAAACAGGTGTTTAACACTTGGCAATAGTACAGTGTCATGTCCTTAAAAGGGTTTAAAGCTGCCTGTCCAATATTTATAATAAAGGTTAGACAACTGTTCAGTCACAGTTGTCAACCTATGGATCTTTTGATGTTAGAGTACTGTGTTGTCTCGTGGTTTGTAAGTTAGTATAGTTTTGTTTGTCAAGAAGTGACAAACATTGTTTAACACAAGTGTAGTCCCTGAGTAGGTATAGAACATATCTCCTATGTTCTGAATTCATTGTTATCGTTGATATCAACTGAAAGTGCATAAATAAAGGGGGAAGAAAAAGGAGGAAAAATACTCGGTTTATACCTATAGAAAGCATTTAAAATTTACGGCCTCATTGAGGCCCGGGAATTGATTGGCATTCAGTGCGTAAATCCATCTCATCTCTTTCTGTAAAAGAATTTTATTGTTGTCTCCTCTTCGATCCGAAACGTGTACTCTGTCGAGGACGATGAATTTTACTCCCGTCATGTTATAAGTATGGGACATTACAATGTGACGACCTAATGGAACTGTCATCCTCCCGATTTCCATTGATCTAAGATGCTCCTTGAGCCTTTGCCACAGGGGCCTCTTCGTCTTCCCAACGTAAAAAGCTCCACATGTACATTGGAACATGTATACCACTTCTTCCGTGTGGTAGGTAGCAAAATGTCGTGGTTTAAATGTCTTCCCATTGGGTAGTATGATTGTGGGTGTATCATCTAAAAAAGGACAATAGATGCATCTTGAGTTCCCGCATCTGAAGGTTCCGTACCTGTTACATTTGTATTTTCTGGCCGCTCCCTTTTAATGACTTGAGACTAGTCTGTCCTTCAGTGTTCTCGCCCGTCTGAAGACTAGTTCGGGTGTCGTTTTCACATAGTGTTTGATGATCGGGTCTTCACTGAGCAAATCCCAGTGGTTTTCCAGAATTCTTCTGATGCAGTTATTTTGGGATGAGAATTGCGTAATAACCTTAACGGTCTCAGAGGGGGGTCTAGGTGTGGTATGAAAAATCAACGAGTGTCTATCCTTTTGATTTGCTCTGTGAAATGCTTTTCTGAGGCAGGTTTTGCTATAACCTCTGCTCAGTAAGCGCTGCCTTAGGTCATGGGCTGCTTCCAGGTAATCTTTATGGTTGGAACAGTTCCTTTTTAGCCACAGGTACTGACTGTATGGGATCGATTTGATTAGGTGTTGGGGATGCGAACTATTCGCGAATAAAATGGTATTACCCGCTGTTTCCTGATGCTATGGTATTCTTTAGTATAGTTTTCAATAAGTAACGCTGAGATGGGTCTATACCATTCAGAGTTCTTTAAAACTTTATAACACATGGCTTCGTAGTCTTGGTTGTCCATTAAGACAATGTTGCCCCCCTTGTCGGAGGGTTTGATGGTAATATTATGGTCCGACTCTAATTGTGTTAAGGCGATGGCCTCCATTTTTGTGAGATTTTTAGGTTGTGTTTGGCGAATTTTACATTTCTCCAAGTCCGCTGCTACTCGGACAACAAACGTGTGTATAGCCGGATTATGGTTGAGACTTGGGAAAAATTTAGATTTTGGTCTCATTGTCGGTGGTCTGTCTTCCCCTGCTTGAGTGGCCACAAGTTCGGAGGAATCAGATTCCTCATCTGAGGTGTCGCTGTC
Organism: Ptychadena robeensis; assembly: GCA_036250615.1. Taxonomy (NCBI): domain Eukaryota; kingdom Metazoa; phylum Chordata; class Amphibia; order Anura; family Ptychadenidae; genus Ptychadena; species Ptychadena robeensis. The sequence continues at coordinate 162,354,899 of CM070032.1, forward strand.
ATATTGTTCGGATTTTAGTAATATTAGGTCTTTCAGTGCTTGAAATTCCTTTGTAGACCAGTCACTGTTGTCAATGGTGTCATCTGAGTCTGTAGCTGACTCTTTTTTATGGTGCATCGTTTTCAAGATTAAATTACGTGCAAATAGGTGAATGTCTTTGAGTACATTGAAGTTGTCCATAGGTTGATCCGGACAAAATCCTAGGCCTAAGGATAACGTATTGTATTCTTCTGGTGTCAATATATGGGATGAAAGGTTGATTATTTCCATCCCTTTGTTGTCTTGTTGTGGATTCATTTGCCTTTCTTGGGGCCGGTCCCTCCTTGGGGTCTGGTTTTAACTTGTCTAAAAAACTGTCTTTTAACTGATCCTGGGAAGCCTCTAGGGCTTGTTCTTGATCAGGTGGGTCTGTGTCCCCCACCTGGGGCATGTGTTCGGGGTCAGTTTGAGACTGAGTTTTTATATTCGACTTGTATGTTTGGCTTCTTTCTTGTCTTCGTCTAGGGTTTGGTTGTGCTTGTCTGGAAGTTCGGTTGACTCTTGAGGTGGCTGAGGACTGAGATGAGGAATCTGTAGGGTTCTGCTCTGTGTCCGTAGGTTTCTTTCCTGGAGTACGTACAACTCTTTTGGTAGGTTGTCTCCACCTGTATGCCCTTCCACTGCTGAAAGCTGACAAATCCCTAGAAAATTTACTGTTCTTCGTTTCAATAATTTTTAAGATTTATAATAATAATAATAATTTATAAAGAGGTAGTTTCCAAAGTTTCCAAGTCTTGCTTGCTCCTTGTTGCGGAGGACGGTTAAGGGGTACAGACATATATGAGCTCCTTCCCGCCAGTGTGCAAAAATATGTTCAAAAGTTACTTCAGAGCCCACATTTACTATTGAGGCTGGTATTCTGAAACTGCTTGGCCCTCCAGTATTAGAGACAGCCCTGATATTGCGGCCTGGAGGAGCTATCCAGTTAAGAGAAATAGAGATCCAGAGGAACTGGTCAGTGGTCGTCAAGGACTTCAGCTTTTAAGATTGTCATTGACGGCTTTGTTGAGACTGTTCAGTAGTTACTTTCACATAGTTCTATTAATGTGAAATTCCATATAAAAAATGCATATGGTATTTGAAGCATTATTCACTTTTCTTGGTTTGCATGCTGTGGTAGAACTGAACAGGTCCTCTTCAGGTCAGCTAAAGGCTTTGTAGTATTTTATGTGCCAATATTTCAGAACCAAACTTTTCTGTTCTGGCAAATTGATATTTGTCTTACAATGATGTATTCATTTCTTTACTGAGTGGGAGGGTTTGCCTTCATTATCACTACCCCATGAATCTCATTGTTGTAATATGAAAAAGAGCACCACTTTATCCTTGATAAATGATAGAAAGTATCCCCATTATACTGCAACAAAACAACATGACTTTTGACAGTTTAAAAAAATCCACATCAGATACAATTTAATGAGTTTATTGAAATTAGTTGTTTAGCATTGACATTATCCTTTAGGAATAGTTTGTTTTTCTGTACAGCTTAAGGCTTGGTTTCTACGGCATCAAAATACCTCCATTTGACGTATTTCAAACGTAAGGATGTTGACACATCCCATTATATTGAATGAGCCTGTACCCACCTATGTTGGGCTGATACTTTGTGCTCCGTTGGAGACCAACGAAAGTGTGGGTGCGCTAACGCACCCATAGATAATGTATTAAATCCATTACAACAGATTCGTCAGTTACTCACTGTTTTCCAAAAATAATGCTTTGTGAATGCCCCCAACGCATCAAGGTTGTGTCGACGGAGGGACCTTGACGGGATGGAATGTTTATTGTACTAGAAGATGTTCACATAATACAGTGGCTCCCTTTCCTTGCAGGGCTCCCCTTTTTTATTTTGGAACATTATCGTGCCCCCCCCTACCTATTTATGCACAGGTTATGAATGAGGGCCCGCGCACCCCACTGGAATACCTTCGCCTCTCAGGCCCCCCCCCCAGTTTGGGAACCACTGACATAATACATTCATTTCATGCAAATCATGCAAAAAACGTTTTTTGGTAAAGGTTGACTATAGGCTCTCTCTGTCCTACTATTGGTTTGCTTTTAAGTATAGGAGCTCAAAAATTTTATTTTAAATATTCTAATCTTGAACTATGAAAACCCAACATTTCAGGTGTAGTAGCCTGTTGGCACACACATATACAAGTTTACTTAGTAAGTTAACACAAAGTTAAATCACTTTCCTCATAGAGCTTTCTAATATTAACCAAGCAGAAACAACCTAGGTCTGGTAATACTTTTGTTTTCTTTCAATTTACATGGTTTATATTAATAATGAAAAGCACGTTCTGTTTAATTAGAGTGAGATAATAGAAGAGTTCAGATTGTCTTTATTTCAGTTCCAAATTGCATCATCTATGGAAAGAATTTAGAGACTTCAGAATCAAAACCAGTTTTGTGGAGGGATCCCATGAGTGTGGGCATCACTGGCTAAATCCGGTTCAGCCAAAAGCACAGCCAGTATTTTACTCCTGATTCTTATTGCCCTAATCTGAACCAGGAAACTTAAATCTGAGTAACTACTATTAATTACTGCATTTTGTACCAAGTCAAAGCTGAATTCCAAGGCTTTTAGGCATTAACAAAGAGCAAGTGTAAAGAGAATGTGCAGTTTTTCAGGTATAGATTTGATTGGACTAGATTTGTTTGCACCACCCATGTTCTATTTATATTGAACTTTCATACATAGATGACTCTGGGCTAAAACTTTAGCATGCTTTTATACACCAGTAGTACCCATTCTTTGAACCCATTGACCAACTTATGGAGAGCCATGTTTTACAATCTGACACTAACTTACCCATGACCAACTATTTACATTTAAGAGCAGAGATTAAATTTTTACATGTTCGGACCATAAGCACAGACATTGAGTGTTTTATAATCCCAAATATGTGGTATATATATATATATATATATATATATATACACACAATGGGTCTTTAAATTCAAGTCTGAACTGCTGCTATTAAGGGAAGAGAGAGACTAGAAACTGCCAGATCAGAAACACCTTTTATCCTCTTTTGCATTCACTGAAGACAGAAGGTGCCATTCTCTGTATACACAGGGGCTTCATCTATTCTTCACATTGGACTTATGTTTTATGCTGCTACCCCCATACCATGACCTAACACTGGCTACCATCCAGGCAACAATTAAGTGAAATTAATATTTTCAAGACCGGTTGCCATTACCCGATGACAGTGGTCATTTTTCATGGGCAGCAGCAGTCTGTGAATAATTATCCCGCTATGTTTGTGTCTACTCTGCCCTTCTAATCAATGCCAGGGTTAGACTGATTTATTTTATGCCCTTTTATGTGACAGGGCGATGCCAGGGCAGCAGAGCATGGCAAGGAATTATGTTTTTGTGGAGGAAATAAATATTCTTTGTAAATTATGCATTGCTCCATGACCTGATGACTGCTCTGTTAACACTGTCTGTTACATTTCTTCCCCTGTAAGAATAGATGAAACAGTGCCAACGTGGTATATGATGACAGGACATAACATTTCTCTGCTAGTGATAGCATCTTGTCTCCCTCGCCCTTCATTCTTGGAACACACTTTCTAAAAATGATTACATCACTTTCCAGATCTGTGGCTCGCCAATAAAGAGATTCAGCAGCGTGCCAAAAGCTCAGAAGCAATCTAAAAATTAGAAACAGACAACTGCTGGTATAAAACCTCCATAAAATCCCAAATAAGCCAGTGATAATAGCATAAATGATTCCTGCCTCATGGTTTTGTAAACACAATGGACACATTTAATTAAATAAGATGAGTGTCATTGTCACTAGCAATGATATAGTGTCGGTTCAATAGGAATACAGATGCAGGGATGCAAATGTTACATTCCGTGAGAACTTAATTAGGTTAAAGGTGCCTGGAGCTTTAGTATGTGACAAGAGTTTTAAACATCTGAAACTGTGAAAGACAATCATGGGCACTGCAGGATAAAAATATAGATGGATGGATGGATAGATAGACAGTTTTTATTTTTTTTAACAACACAAAGGTATAGATGTCTATGATAAAGTGTAATACAATATAATAAATTCAAGTGGTTATGGTCCTTGTATATATTTGGCAGAAAACTTAATTAGATACTTGAGCCTGTTGCCTGAATGCCTTTCAATGACATCAACTTCCCTATGAGAAATTGAGATACATCACATCTTTGAAGGCATATGATACGGCCAAAAACAGCTCCGCTACAGCTACTGTAACTGCTATTCACTAACATTAACACTTCAAGTATACAGTTATCTATATGAAAACATATATATCTGCAAATGTGTGTGAGATAATTTATGTCATTCCAAAGAGAGGTGTTTATATGCTATATAGGATGCATCAGATACAGAATTTTACCATGATGGGCTCACAATATAATGGCAAGAGAAATCAATATCTTTGAATGTTTTGGATTTAAGAAATATATTCACAGTGTAGCTGGCAACCAATCATCATTCATCTTGTAGGTCAATGTATGTATTTTTTTATATGGACCTCCTGCCAAAAATAATGGTCAGGCATACCCTTTAAAGACTTAAACAAGCTAATGACACACATGCTTCATTAAAGTGACTACAATTACTTCACTTTATACATGTAGAAGGAATGAAGTCACCATTTGACCAGATTGATTTGAGTAGTGTGTGATAGAATAAAATATCTAGATTTCCATTAGACAAATGTGACCCACTTGTCCTCCATGTTTTCTTGACTGTATAAATAAAATCATTCAAAGCAACCACCAACATGTTGCCACTTTTGCTGCTCTTTCAGCTTGATTTGTTTTTTGGTAAAAGAAGATGTAAGCCGGCCATACGCGGCTCGATCTTTCTTTCAATTCATGTGTGCGTTCACGGAGATTGATCGTTTGGGAGTCAATCTCAACCCACCTGGTGCGATCGATCCGGCTCTAAGAAAATGTTGATTGAACAGGTATTTCCCTGTTCGACTGCCATTACTTCGGATAGGGACTGAGGGTTCCCATCCAAAGTATTGACCAGGGGTAAATTTCCCCAGGTGATTCGGATCCATACCCCGAATGATCATTGTGTGATTGTTCGGCGATTCTTGCATCACCCCGTTGCGATCCATAGCACAATGATCACCAGGGAATCAAGCCGTCTATGGCTGGCTTTATTGGCAGGATCAGCAGGCAATACCACTATTATACTAGGCAGACTCAGAAAAAACAGAACTATTACATTAATGCTAGACACTTAACCTCCCTAGCGCTCCCTAGCGACTTTAATGGTTTTAAACAATTAGGTACCAAAAAAAAAACTTAATAAAAGATATGATTTGAATGATAAAATCTCTAAAATACATTTCTATGTGAGATAACATGAACATGTATTTATGTTTGTATTTTGTTTGAATCAAAGGGGCACATCTGGGCAATCACACTGAAAACAGTTTTCTCTTTCGTGCGATTTACTTTTGAATTTCCCGCTGCCCCACTGACCTCTGCCGGACGGCCCCTATCTTGTCAAGTGCAGTACTAACAGGTCAGCACTGGAAGAGATGTTGCCGTCAGGACCACCAGGGGGGTTAATTTGTCATTTTACATGTTACCCACCATTTTGCTTTAATATATTTGAATAATTAATTAGCTATTGTTTAGTCCCATCAGTGTTACATAAAAATCATGATCCTTGGCAAGGATAGAGGAGATAGCTATCCTGCATGATAAATAACAAGTAACACAATCTTGTTATTTGTAGTCTTACAACCCCTGGATCAGGGAGCTAGGGTTTTTACTCCTTCAGTTCAATAACATTAATGGGTCATTTTAGTTTGAATCCTAACCACAGAAACTAGATAGTAGCTGATAAGGTCAAAAAGGATACAGCTAATGCAGAGCTAAAGAAAGCTACAGAACATAATATTGGGATTTTACAAGTTAAATGTGAAGAACAAAATGGGAAAACGCAATACTTGTAGGACATGCGTTACACTACTCAAGGTGGTTGTTTATGTCCAAGAGCTTGTGTAACAATAGATGAAATATCTGGCTGTATGGCAGATCTAAACCCTGTATAGAAAGAAAGCCTTCCTGCTTATCCTCAAGTCAGTGCAGCATTGTAGCTTCAAGTACCAAACCACAGACAAAAACAAAGTAGTCATAGACAAATCTCCCGAGAGTTGACAAATTAGAATATACAACATGATCATCATTTGCATAAGTAAGCAATTGCTAAACTGGAAGGAAGCTGTCACAAAGCTGATACTTCTGGTGCAAACTATCTTGGACTGAATTTTACAATCTAAATGGTGGACCTGCTCTTCATCAGACATCTACTCCATGGACATGAAGTCATTATCTCATCTCTTTGGAAAGATAAAGCAGATCTGTATTATGTAAAGTGCGAGATTGTGTAAACAGATATTGCTAAAGCCCCTCATACACGCTTAGATTTTTCACCGAAAAATGGGGTGCAGATTTTAAGATTAAAGATCGGCACTAAATCAGCGGCAAAATGGAGCTAAGCCATAACGGACATGTCCATAATTCTTAGATCTGTCTGATACTTTAGACGGGGACACAGTAAAAAAAAGTAAAAAAAAAAAATTAAAAAATAAAGTACGGGTATGTCCCCTCAGCTCCAAGGGATCTGAGATCCCTTGGTGCTGAGGGACCAGTCTCTCTGCACAGGCTGTCTGCTTCTGAGGGGGTAAGGGGGGGGGGGTGTTCTATCAGCCCGACGGAAAGCGCTGGCATTTTAAGGGTGCCCGGGCTGATTGTTTTGTTAAGCCGGCCATAGATGTGCCGATTCCCAGATGTAGTTGCAGGCAATCGACCGGCGTGCGCGCTAAACACATAATGGTCTTTCGCCAACAACTACAGGTGTGCCCACCTTACAGTTTCCACCCAAAAAGCCGGCAGGTCAGAATGCACGCGATTCGTCCTGCCGGTACTTTTTGTGGCTGATCCTGTCTCCTCCCCCTCCAAGTTAATTGGCTAAAATCTCTTGCTGCCCCCTGGTGGTGGGATGTAGTTCTGGGTGACTCAGTGTTTGGCCAGGCTGCATGTGGACATGTTTGACACAGCACTGCCCAGCTGAATGTGATTAAAGTTATATTCTCACAGCCCCAACCAGCTGTGGGATATTCAACAGTTATTTGCACACCAATCCCATAGCACTAGGTGGCATGTGGTGGTACTCTGCTCTGCATATCATTGAGCATTATAGCCTCTGTATAGCAGTGTGCTTATGTGCTTTCTGTTGTGTTGCTAACCTGCTGTCTTCGCATGTCCTTCACCACTACTGACACAGCCTGATTGCCTGGACTCTCCTCGCCTTGACCCTGGATTGTTATTGACCACTCTCTTGCCTTATCCTGTTGTAGCACATTTACTCTGGCTGATTCTCATGTATGCCTTTGCCTTGTTTTAAATTACCCCAAAAAACTGTTGAATGGACTTCTGGTGTTGGTAGTTATTGTGTGCCCAGGTGCATTACATGCAAACACATACTAATAGTTCTAAAAAAAATATGAATATAGATAACTTGTTTATATGGGAACAATTTAAACAGAAAGACAGTATCGTCCTTTACTTCAGGTTATTTATATTCATTGGCATGTAAAATCACCAGTGCTGCCAGGTCATTCGGAAAACTCCCACATCAGTTGATGACACTGGAATGGTATCCGTTGGTAGTGACATCTACTTTAATGACTGAGTGGTTAGCATTCCACTTCCCTAAATAGAGTGACAGTGACCATATTGAAAAGTAACGCTGGAGACTGTCCTTAATGGTTGCTACTTGAGAATGACTTGTATGGGGATTTCAGATGAATTTCAAACGATCTGTATCCTGACATCTTGTAAAGTGATAAAACTGTAATAAACATACTTTTAGAAAATGATTATAAGCCAAGATAAGTATAATATGTTTTTGCTGGATACAGATGATGTAAGATGGTCATTTCCAAGTTTAGACTGGCCACTTCTCAACACCAGTTGCATTGGGCTACTAAATATTAATTTAATTACATTTATTAAATATGTTAGTAAATGAATTATTCTTTTTTATGCTGTGTGTATTATAATTTCAAAGTTTTTAAGTATAAGCTTTTTTTATTGGATGTTGATACTACTTTTTTCAAGAAATAGTTAATTTGAACTTTTCCTGTTGAGGATAGCTGTACCTAAAATTATATTGTGGGCATGCCATCTGTGAATTACATGTAGAATCATCTTGAAATCACTGTCCTTTCATGTTTTCATTTTAGATATGGAAACAGCACTCGCAATTATGTGATAAGAGTTGGAGATTATCACACACTTGTCCCAGAGGAATATGAAGAGGATTTAGGAATCCAGCAAATCATTATCCATAAAGACTATAGGCCAGATGGAAGTGATTATGATATTGCTTTAATAAGACTACATGGAGTTTCAGACCAGTGTGTGCCATTAAGCAGCCATGTATTACCAGCCTGTCTACCCTTGAGAAGAGAAAGGCCTCAAAAAACTGCATCAAATTGTTATATTACAGGATGGGGTGATACAGGTATTCATTTTCTTCATTTATGGTATTGGTTTCTTAAAAATAAGCACAATGTTTGTGTTTGGCCCATAGGAACCTTTACTGTGCACTTCCACCTTACAAATGGCATCTTTCAAAATAAGACCCATATGTATCTCCCCTAGCAAATTATTGATATTACCTTTATGTAAAATAAAATTACCATCAATGCTCTTCATGTAGATTAGCAGTAACTGAAAATTTGGGGATTTTTACAGAAGTTATATGTCATCATATGGTAGCTAAACTCACAAGATAATACCATCTAATTATATTGTAACTTCCATATCAAGGACCACCTATATCAGTGGTTCTTAACCTGTTGGTCGGGACCCCCTTTGGGGTCGAACGACAATTTCACAATTTCGCAAAGTTTTGCCTCCTCCCTCCTCACTTAGGAGAGATGGGGTGGGAAAATATAAGGGAGGGGCCATTACACTTACCTGATCTTGCTGGAAGTGACCTTGTGGAGTGTAACTTCCAGGATTCAGAACTCCACACCAGTACTTCCGCATTTCAATACGCATTCCAAATATAGAATTGACACTTCATGACGTCACTTCACAGATCTAAAAAGGTTGAGAACCACTGACCTATATGCTATGGATGTTTTAATATACAATAAATAAACATGCATATCTTTAAACATTCTATTCAAAATATTTACACATTTTAATAAACATTAGTGATGGCCGAACTCCGGCCAGGTCCGTCCACGAACGGGCGGATCGGACTTTTAAAGAAGTCCGACATCCATCTTTTCGTGGGCAGATTCATATTCCCCGCCTCTCAGCAGAGAATTTGAATCTGGAAAACCGGAAGTGATGTCAGTGACGCCACATCCGGTACCTGGAATGCATAGTTCCTGGTTCCAATTGCCACTCTGGTTTTCAGAGCTGGCTTTTCACTAGTAGACTTCTCTACCCGGTCTTCTAGTGAAAATATTCTTACTCCGGCGGGATCTTACTGCTCCTGATCCTGCCAGAGGAAGAATAGTGAGCTCCTTCTCAATGGCGAACAGGGCAGGTCGAACACCTGTACTGCACGCCCGCTACAAGGAGTGCGAACGCCTTGCGGACAGTTCGGCCATCACTAATGACCATTAACAATAATCTATGTTTTTTCTTTTTAAGTTTATTTTTTATTTTTATTTTCATATACAGAGTGTTGAAAAAGTTGTTCCTTACTTTGGGGTTTCTTTTAGCTGTCAGCTAATGGGCCTTACAAATGCAAGACTATCACTAATCAGGATATATCACTTACTGATCCATGAGGGCAGATCTTCCCTAAGGGCAGGACACAGCTCACTTGGCTTCCAAACTAGTATCAGTCTTGTCTCCTTTTCACCTCCTTTTATTATGTCATGTACCACCCGTAATCTGGTAGTTTGTAGTTAAGGACTGGTTGTTTGTTGCCTATACTGGTGCAAATGCTTTTTTTGTTTGCTTGTTCAACCTAAATGAGAGTTCTGCAGTTTCAATTTTTATTTACCTACCTGGATAACACAAGGGATCCACAAATTATAGTTGACATGATTGCTCCCTAGTAGCTGTCACTTGAAAAAGCAAATTCTCAAACCAAAAATATTCTCACATTCTTGGCACCTGCCAGGAAATGAGGAGATAATAATTATGTAAGCTGTGATGTCCTGTGGTTCCATTTAATCTCCTTTTTAGATACAAAGGCTTGCAGTGAGCCACATAGGGTGAAGACATGTGTCACAGCAATAAACATTCCTAGCTATGGGAAACACTTCTCAAACTTAACTACTAAGATTTTGGGTAAAAATAAAGCCATAATCACTAATAATGTTTTGCACAACATGTTTCAAGCATATTGCTCTGCCTACCCTGAGTACGCACACTCCCTCAATTGACACTAGAATGTCTTCAAAAAAAATAATATAAATTTAGCAACCACATGTCTTTCCAGCTATTCATTTAGTGGAGTGTATTCAGTTGATTGATATATGAGCACATAATGGTATTATTTGTTATTATCAAGCATACAATAGACTATAACAATAAGACCAGCTCATCCATAAATAGTATACTTCAAGCATTACCTGGTGTGCACTGTCTATGCACTATTTAACATTAGTATTCAATGCCTTGAAAAGTTGGTCAGTGCCATCAATGTAAATTAAAATGACAAGCAGTATTTGTTCCAATAAAGGCAACAAACCAGAATATTAACATTGCACACTATATTTTGTTGGACATTCTAGGTACATTTTCATTTACTTGGTTTCTTCTTGATATGGTAAATAATACTTTTATAACGACCAATATTACAGCTTACATACAGTCCTATTTTTTACATTCACCAGTATAAGGGAACATATTCTATGGACACTTACTTATTCCGCATTGATCCCACTCATTTACCCAATGTTCATATTTGCCAGGCTACTATAGCTTGAAAGCCCAACATTTTTTCTGCTCCCACCAAAAGAAATTTTTATTTTATCTCAACAGGCAGTTTTGTGAGTAAATGGATGTGAAAATGGACGTAACTACTAATATTAGCATTGAAAACCCATTTTTTAAATAAAATTAAATAAAGCCCAACGCAATAGCCTACTGGTTACATTAAGTTTAATACATGGGCACATTTTAATATTAGTCTGATGACTTGGGGTCTTGACAGCAAGTTACAAATGGACATTATTAACATTCTCAACTGAAAAAAAAATGCAAAATCCCTGAAAATATATTAAGCGCCATAAAATCTCTTAGAAAGTTGAGCTGTCAGTCATAGTTGTGTTTCTTGAAGTCGTGCCCGTTATGGAAGTACATCAGTCACTGACAGCCCTGTTCTGCCAAATGTTTCTGTAAACTCTCCTATTTGACCTCCTGTGGTGACTCACATTCATAAAATACCAACAGTACTAGACATGTCAGCCAACTGCTGGTTTAGAAAGTAATTGACATTGAAATGCTGTCACTTATAAATGTGCATCTTAATTTTGTATGCTTTTGATGCTTTTGTTTTTAGGTCGAGCATATTCAAGGACTTTGCAACAAGCTTCTGTGACTTTATTACCTAAGCGAATTTGTGAAGAACGGTACAAGGGTCGCTTTACGGGGAGGATGCTTTGCGCAGGGAGTCCTCCAGAGCAGAAACACGTGGACAGTTGTCAAGGAGACAGTGGTGGTCCTTTGGTGTGCGAACGGACTGGAGGAAGCTGGGTGGTATATGGAGTGACTTCTTGGGGATATGGCTGTGGTGTTAAAGACTCTCCTGGAGTTTATACAAAAGTGTCTGCTTTAATACCATGGATAAAAAGTTTGACCAATTTGTAATGATTATTAAAGCCCAAATGTTTCTAGCGTAGCCAGACAAAACTGTCATGGATTTCACATTGACAGCAAGGCACTTCGGAGCTAGTATGTTATTGTGATTTCATCTCTAGGCTACTAGCTTGTGCTTTGAAATGTACAGTTTATTTCCTTATCAGTAAGGATGTCATGTTGCAATACAATGTGGAACTGGAATTACCTCTTTGTAGCTGCTGTTAAAAAAATAAAAATGAGAAAAGGTCAGCCTTTATACTAGATTAGAGTAGACAAGTCTTGCAAGACAGCAAGATGTAGTGGCAGCAGGGAAAAGGGAGACCATACAGTCTTATTTTTTATGTCCAATAGAATAAGATATATGATGAAAATTATAGCATCAACTTAATAATCTTTACATACATGGATTGTAAAAGAGTAACAGTAAAGGCTCCAGAGTGAAAAACTATTGTGTAAAATAAAATACTGCAGTATGAGTATTTGAAAAGTTTAGCTTGTGCAATGGACAATCATCCAGAATGCTGACACAAGTACTCTAGTCTCTTTACCTACGAAAAAATATAAACCAGCAAATAACTTCCTAGTCACTCTATTTGCTGATTTCCAGTGTATCTCTTCTGATCCATACACTCATCTCAAAATTAATTAATTTAAGTTTGCAAGACCAATCATATCTGTATGTTTGAGTTAAGAGTATTAATTTATAATAATGATAATGTGGTAACTTGAAATTTCAAACCTTAAAGCTTACTAGTGAGTAATTGAGTCATTTTGCAACAAAAGGTCCGACAATAACCATGAAAACCAAGGGAGAAAAGTAGATTGCCAGCACTGGCCTCCTACTAGTGAGTTACCTATGTATTCCTCAGTGCCTAAAACTCTAAGTATTATGTTGCTACATGTATCTACTAGTGGTTTTTTTTAACAGACTTTTGTCTGTGTGAGCTTCTATTAGTAGGCCAAATATCTTTAAAAAGAAGTCCCCGAAAATTCTCTAGGTACCAAGCCTATGTGGCCAGCATAACTCTCATACAGGGTGTGACATCACTTCTGGTTTCGGCCAACATCTTCCGTGTTCCAGATGCCTAAAGTGACGTCACTGACATCCCTCCCTTCTATTAAGTTCCAGCCTAACTTAGGAGGGAGAGGGCGACATCATCTGCTCAAGCGGGGTGGGAACTTAGGAGGGAGAGTGATGCCTACTTCCTCCTAAGTAACCCCGATTTAAAAATCCCAGGAAAAATCTGGATTTGGCCAGGAAAGTAACGGTTTTTATGTGACTTTCCCATCCAAATCCTGAACCCAAAACAGGAGGGTTGACAGGTATGGTGTGGAGTAAAAAGGTGATATGTGATTATGTATCCCTTTTGGTCCTCTCCATAATCCTTGCCTTTCCTTCGCATCAACTGTTAAGGACTCAAAATGAAATGTTGACTTTGTAATATATTATTTTTTATTACTTATACAAATAAGTAAATTTTTGTTCAAGTTTTTTCTTTAGTCTGGTTCTGTTGTATGAAGTTGCCATTTCAGATATTTTTGTATATTCTGTACTGAAAAGTTTATCATGAGAATAATTGTAATTGGCTTGTTACTATATGTATCTTTTCAACGTGGGAATCACTAGTTGTAGAATCAGCCAATATACAATACATTTTTCAAATAAGTGACCCATTACCATTAGACTTCTGTTCTGATGAACATTCATTAGAAGATAAGAGACATTGTCATACCTAGGTATAGGTGAAACATGTCTAATTAGAAGAGTATCGCTGGTGGCTCTGCAAACTATGTACACCCCTTAATTTCTTCATCTTGAAAATTAATTCTGTTGATTAATGTAACTTTGTGTCTCAGTGTAGATTCTGCACTGTACTACAGAATGTTTAATGTCATTTTAAAATACCACATTGCTTAAAGCATTGAAACACATCCATGAGTGGCCTGCATTGAAAGGTGAATGCTTAATCATTACAGTGGTTCACTAGACAGCACCAAATGTATATTTCGAAATACAGAACAGGATCTTTGCTCAATATTTTAGTAGTCTTTTTCAGCTACTTCATTTTTTAAATATAATGTTATGCAGAATAAATTTGGAATAGCAGAGCTTTACTCAGGTAAAGGAATACTTACATCTGAATTTGTGCCTATAAGATTACATATAAGCTTCACTCTTCGAACTGAACAAAAATTAATTTATAACCTTTTTGTTATTTTAATTCCGGTCTGACTTCTAATGGTCCAGAGATGAAAACTCCAGCAGAGAACATACATCAATCTGCCTGCACATTAAGCCACAAAGATGAATGAACAGCTAGCTCTTCCAAATTTGCATGTTAAAATATAACAGAAATGAGAGAAATCTCATGACCTCCTACAGTCTTCTATTTAAATCATGTTGTTGTTCATCAGGTACAAAGTCAGAAAGTGTGATTTCAGGAAACCATTGTGATCCAACTTTAAACTTAACATCATAGATAAAGAGCAAATGTGCTTTTTTAAAATGATAGCTATGACTGATTGTTTAAATATAAAAGTCTTACACAGTATTTGTGGCAGGCATTATTATTTTCAAGGTTGGCCTGCATTTACCTTAACTTAAAAAAAATTGGTGTATAATAGGAAACATTTGGAATTGATGATTTTTCATAAATAGTTCTTTTGAAAGTATATTTTTTATATTTTGTTTAAAGATATACCATATTTTTCGGACTATAAGGCACACGTTTTCACTTTTTGGGTGGAAAAAGTGCCTGCGTCTTATGGTCCAAATGTGCGACGACCCATGGACACCGTTGATCGCAACTTGGCTCCCAAACAGATCTGCACACAGCCGATCTCCAATCTGAACTATATTTGCAAAGCCCCGCTGATATAACCAATGCATAGTGTGTGTGGGGAACGCCACACTCGCTAGCAGTTTCCTCACACACAGCTGAGAGGAGACAGGGAGACCAAATCCCCCCACCAGACTACCCCCATCCCTTCTCAATGTATGAGGAAGAAGAGATGCCTAAGTGTGCTCTCTAGTGACACAATTTTTGTGGCTGAAATTGGGTATTGCATAGGATTTTTCCCTAATTCATTTAAACACATGAAATATTTTTTTTCTGCTTTCCAGCTCTAAATACTGGGTGCGTCTTATGGTCAGATGCGTCTTATAGTCCGAAAAATATGGTACTTAGAAATATCAGAGTGCACTTCTTTGTACATGAGGGTGTATAGATGCCTCGGCAGTGTCCGAGAGCCCTTTTACACTAGCTGCATTGCCTTGTTTACCTGTGATGCCCATGCTCATGTTGCCGGTATACAAAACACCTTGTTACAGCAATACACTGCATTATACCTCGAAAACTAGTGTATGGGAGTTGTTGCACTGCAGTATGAAAAAAACATGCAACTGTGAAAGTGTACCATGTGGTAACGCTAGCGCACTGCATCACAGTAGTGGAACTGCAACACAATGCTGCTACTGGGAAAGGGTTCTTTGGGGATTTTGAGCTGGATTTGGTAGTATCATAACTGCACTGCTTACAAATTCCTTCCTGAAGGTTCTGGAAGCAAAACCCCGCCTTCACAATAATGGCTGCCTCTTTACAGACACATCATAGAACATAGGGAAAGACTGATTGCTGACAGTTTAAGATTAAAACTAATGAATTGCATTTTCATCACTGCCTGCCATATTTGGAACTCAGCTCTCAAAATTCAACAAGCTGTTTTGACATCTATCTTCTAAAGGTAGCCATACACGGGCAGATTCCTGCCTGATTTTTTGGCAGCCGAAAATCGGGTGCGTCCACCTGGTGAGATCCACCAGGAATGTCCCGCATGTCAAATCGCACGGTAATCCAACATGTTGGTAGATTACTTTGGAATAACAAAACATTACTTTGGAATAACAAATTACTTTGAATAACAAAACATGTTGTTATGCTCTGTAGAATAACAAAATATGTTGCTTAGAATATTCAAGGTATAGGAACAAATTTGTCTGTGAAGGTTCTTATTCATCCAGGTCATTGTATATCTGTAGTGTTTAATTCAAATCAACTGAACTTGCTATGTTTTGTTTTTTGAAGCCACTTCAATAGTCATCTAACTGGCTTTCTCAATTAAGAGTGACTGTGTACACGATCTTACTGGGCACATATATTCTATGGTAGAACTCCAATCCACATAATGTGTTAACAAACATGGGGTCTGAGCGTTATGGAGGTAAGGTGCTACTACATTAGCATGGTTGGAGCTGTGAGGTGTTATTAACCCACCCAGACTTATAAAAACTGCACTTATTTCTTGAACTTGAAAAGGGGTGGAAGAGGGGTGGGTGGGACATCTATTGTCTGCCACATGAGATTTAAACACCTCTCTCTGGGCAGGGTAATAACACCTCACAGTTCCAATCATGCTAATGTGGTAACAGCTACCTCCATGAGGCTCAGACCCCATGCTAACCACATTATGTGGATTGGAGCTATACCCCAGAGTATATATTTCCTGTAAAATCATGTACACAGTTACTCTGAATTGAGAAATTTCATTGTCATTTGTTCCCTTTTGGAATACTAAGCATATCACAAAAAGTGTTGTATGATATTAATTGACAAAATAACCCAGAAAAAACTAAATTTTGATTGGTGCTAGAGCTGTATTTGCCTTGCTGTCTTGGACTACAGAACACATACTGTGTAGATACAACATGTAGGCACATTTTGTGGTGATGAAGAGGGGTTTAAGAAGAGTGATTCAGGAATTTATCCACAAATGACAAGTAGGCCAGGTTTTCACAATTTCTTGTGATTTCAGACCACAAAATGTTGTTTAGCCCACAGCATAAGAATTAGGAGCATTTCTGGCAGACCATTTGTTCTTGCATAATTATGAAAGACCGTATTTAACAGTAAATCATAAAACATAAGGATGTATAGCTGTATGTATAAATATGAAATCCATATTTTTTATTACATGCACTACAGGTAAACCTGTAGCCTGTGTACACTTTTACTTAAAATCATGCAACATTTTAGTTTTCCCAATGTTATGTTTTCCTTTTGTTTTGGATTCAAAGTATTGACTTGGGGTGTCAGTTGACCCTATAAAGCATATTGATATTTTTGCAAGAAAAGGTTCTGTAATTTCTACAATGAAGTATTTGTCTATTCCATTATAATTGTGTTTGTATGGAAATATGCAGAAAGTAATGTATACTATTTGATTAGCTTCATTTAAGGTAGACAATGTGTTGGCAAGCAACACTGATGAAAACTAAGATACTAGTGGTTGAAAAATTATTTAAATATCTACATTAGTCTTAATTTGTTTAATTGATAATCTGATATCCTTTTAATTGTATTACTGTTGTCACAGTTCAGCATTCCAAATGAATAAAATTTTTAGATCCATCACCTTCTTTAGAGAGTGTATGCCTTTTATTGTATGGACTTTAAAATGTGGTGCTATTTATATGTATTAGCTTGTATGCTTTTCATTTAATTTTGTACATTATTTGTACAGTTAGGTGGCAAGATTGTTGTTCAACTCTTTTTTAAACTGACTGATTTCTTCCAACAGTTTTAAATGTTTGTTACAAATAAAAAAAAAAAACGATTGTTCAGTTGTGTAAGTTTCATTTCATTTTCCGCTTTGTACTATTTGTTTTTACAGTATAGTAGTTAGGGAACAATGCAGAGGCTTGTTTACTTTTGTACCAAAGCTTGAAGATGCTGTTATGTGAAATACAAAGCAGGTTATTGACTATTCTGTTTTCTTTTAATTAGTTTATAATGGCTTTATCCATATAGCTATTTCATTTGAAGAGACCAGATTTGAGAATCTTACTATGACCATAGCACAGAAGCATGATTTTATATCATGGATTGGTTTGCAAACAAAGTAATGGAAGCAGGCTTTGTTCAAATGTAGTGTTTGTACAATTTTTCAGCATTTATTATACTATCGTTCATTCATAAAATGGGAATTTTTGTCAGGGAAAAAAACCCATTAATTTGAAGTCTACAAATACTTACTTACTGGGTTACATTTTTGGGCATATTAATGACATAAGTTTAGATCAATCATTGAACTGGTGGCAACGAAATAGGCTAGTAGCTGATCTATTATGCTACCCACAAGTGATACACTTGCAATGTAACACACCTTGTGACACACTTTGTAATGTAATGTGATTTGCATGCATCATCTAGTTTTTTAATGGATTTTTATGATGTTGATATGCACATATCAGCTTTTCCTTCCTTAAGTTGAGGGTCAGACCACCTTCCTCCACGTCCTTATCATTATCATTGATCATAAAGGGCTCTTTCACACTTTACAAGCTACATTGCCATTAACACACATTGGGCTATGCATTTGTAGTGTAAACAAATAGGGTTATTAATGTATATATGTAATTTCTAGTCAGGCCATGACATGTGTGAATATTAGGTGTATACAAGTAATGTATCTATTTCCGTGATGAATGAACAAAGGCGGAGGTAGCAGTCCTGATGCTGGGTTGTTGCTCTCCTACGGCCTCCTCCATGTCTCCTGATGTACTAGTGATGGCCGAACTTCGGCCATGTCCGTCTTTTAAAAAAAAAGTCAGCTGTCCGCCCGTTAGCAGGCAGATTCGAATTCCCCGCCTGGAGGATTGGGCGTGACGTCATTGACATCACATCTGGTACCTGGAACGCATAGTTCCTGGTTTGCTAAGCGGATGTGACGTCACTGACGTCACTTCCAGGTTTACGAGCCGGCTTTTCACTTCAAGACCGGGTTCTCTACCCGGTCTACAGTGAAAAGATTCTTCCTCCAGTGGGATCTCGCTGCTCCCGTTCCCGCCAAAGAAAGAATATAGAGCTTCTTCTCGCCGGCGAACAGGTCGGGTACTGCTCGCGGCGAGAAGGAGGGTGAACATGCATGTTCGCAGCCGAACTGTGCGCCTTGCGGACAGTATTTATGTTATATATCTTTTATGTATCTATATCTATCTAGTATTTATGTTATATATCTATTTTAACTATATTATTGAACTATTTTATGCTATCTACTTGCCAGAAAATAAGAAGAACCCAAAAAATAAGTCCTGATTTATCAAGATTTTGTGAGAAAGTGGGAAATATAATCCCAACTCCAAAAATTTGCCCTCAGTACAGATCTTTATTACAATCATTACAAAAAGGTACATTTCTGTCCAGGAAGCTATACATGCAAAAAAGTTAAATCAATTGACCAAAGAATGTAGCAGGACAAATAAACTATTGACCAGGTAAAACAGACACACCGAAAATAATTGTGCCTGACCCAAAATGTAGATTTCAAAATAAATGTAGAATGTTGTTTATGGAAAAATATGAAAATAATTCCTAATACATCTTTTAGAGCAGAAATACATTTTAAACACCCTATTATTTTCAGTGGAAACATAGTATATGAAAGCACCTTACAAAGCCAGAGAAGATTACTGTCCATGTAATTTGAAATACTGTCACGTAATTGTACCATGATATTGTAGTACCTAATCTCCTATGGCACTTGAAGGTGACATGATTTATGGTCTATAGTGACCTTGGTAAGTCAAACTATCTCTTTGTGTCTTGTGTTTTCTGCCATAGTTCTTCCTTATTAAAACAGTGCATGGATTAATCTGATTAGACAATGTATCGGTGTATTGTAAAGCATTACATGGCTTTTTATATTAAGTTATATATATAGTACTTTTATATAAAGGTCTAGGTATTATTACATTTTGGGTACTTAGGTATATTTATTATATCATCATGTAATAGTCTATAACACATAGTAAACTTAACATGCATGTCTGCGGACATATTATATTCTTTATTCGTTGGGTGCCACATGAACAGCCTGAATCTAAAGGACATTACTGATTTTTTGCACTATAAGACGCACTGGACCATAAGACACACCCCAAAGTTTTGGAGGCAAAATTTGGGGGAAAAAAAGACACAGACATTAAGTTATCAAGTGAATATACAGAATGTTCCAGCAAAGTAGGCAGGACTGGACCATACAGAACTCATTATATATTCCTCCAGGCAAAATGCCAGTGCCAGGAGGGCAGTCTTCGCTGCAGGAGCATGTACATGGTTAAAACTTATTCTATAAAGCTCTCTCTTTACTGTTCTTGAGTGAAGGACCACACAAAATTTGGAGGTCTGTATTTGTTGCCTCTAAAGAAGGTTGATGGCTCCTGAACAATGTGCACTAGGTGATTTTCCTTGGCGTTTTATGGATCAGTTATGGACACCTGAAGCTTTCACTTTGTTATAATACCACAGCTGACTGTGGAAAATTTAAAACTGACGACATTTCACATCTAGACTTATTGCACAGGTGACATCCTATCAGGGCTCTTTGCTGAGATCCTGACCCATTGTCTAGAGCAGGGGTCCTCAAACTACGGCCCGCGGGCCGAATCCGGCCCTCCATGGCGTTCTG
>CM070032.1:162386723-162401919 GCA_036250615.1 Ptychadena robeensis
CGACAAAAGGATTGTGCTTGTCATACATATTTTTGACTCTGCTTTGATATTTGTGTGGTCCCAATTTGTTTTTGGGTCACATGTTACAGTATGTAAGAACGCCTAATATTGTTAGGATCTAGTGTCCAACCCTCGATTGAGTGCTTTTTATGTATTTATTCCGTGAATATACGGTATGTTAGGTCTACAATAAAGTTTTCTTTTTTTCCCTATTCATTAATTTTTTCATTCATTTTTCCTTATTCCTCTATTCATTGGCTCTTGGCCACCTCAAGTCCCCTGGGCATGGCCACCCTATTTTTCTTGACCTTGGTTAAGATGTTTTCTTGTATATAATGTTTGAATTTATGGGCCAACACTACCACACGTACCTATGTGAAAACTTGTCAAATAACTTGTGCAAATGAGATAAATCAAATACTTAAAAAATATAGCCAATATTGGTTACTTCTTCTGCACTACTATATATAGGTATTAGGGCTTTTTAGGGGGGGGGGGCATATTTGACAAGCCCCCACACATTGTGTACAAGCACCCCCATTTAGAAAGTTAATCCTTTCAAAAATATAAAAAATAAAAATTAACTTTTCCCAAAACCACTATCACTTCACGTGGCTTACCAGTGACTAGACTATCATAGCCATATCCTCACCATTACAGACAACTGCTAAGCTGTTCTGATCTCAAAAGCTTTAACATTTCTTTAGAGAACCACATTATGCCCTCTCCATTCTGCTTCCTGCACATTCCCATTGGTTAGTAAAGGCAGCTCCTTGTAACAAAGTGTCATTAGAACTGTGCTTTAAGCTTAGCGATTATGGTACATTTCAAGGCTACAAGAAAGTGCCCAAGTCTTAGAGATACCATTAGCCAAAAGTATTATATAGTAGGGTATATTTGTTCTCAGTGGTTGAACGGTGGTGAGTATGTGATTATGGAAAGATTTTATATGTGTGTCTGCTTATCCTGGAGGCACACGGTAAATATTTGCTTTAAGTTCAATATACAGTATTTCTGCAGCAAAACACATAGCTATTGAATATGTTGACAGATTCCTATTTTGCATTATGTGATTATTTCTTTTATTCTCTATAAGAACAGCTTGTTCTGTTTCTCTACATTTAGTGCAGTTATTATAATAAATCAGTAGACTTTTAGTTTTGGCAAAGGTCTGTTATTGAAAACTACTGATGAATACACTGAATTTACCCATTAGAGTGTGAATAGTATAATACAACAAGCATTATCTGGGAAAGCTGGAATGATATGCAGCTTAAGAACATTAACCCATTAAGGCAGGTATTGATGTTGTAATTACAAAAATTCCAATAGCTTTTACTGTACACAATGAAATTGCCTATGGCTTGTGGTAATAGCTAAAGAGCCCCAGTGAATTAAATGCTCGCTTGTTCCATTTATGCTGAACTAAGGTGTTTCCAGCCATAATGTTTGAAGAGTTTCTGCACATGAAGCACATTTGTTGTTTCCTAGAAGATGCAATTAAGTTATAATTAAGCTTGAAAAATTCTATTGAATTTAACTTACTGTGCGCATTCAAAAGAAATCTTTTAAAGTACAGAGAATTATTTTTTATGTGCTCTGATTTGCCTGAGTTGGAAATTGACTTTTAATATTGCATTTTAATATAGCAACAGTGCACTCAGTGTACAATAAACCAGTCATTTCATCTATAAAGTGAGCATTTAACTTGGCAACGAGTTTCTCAGGCACAGCATAACATTTGACAATTTTTTATGTCAAAGTTTAGTGGAAGAAAAAGTCAATGGACAATTTAGAGCAAATGAAAAAAAAAGTTGGCATGCATAATTATAAAAAAGTTTTGCTGACTTGTCTCTTTTCTTTCATGTTTAATCCTTTTAAGAAAATGTAAATTTGTTTTGTATATTTTCTATTTATTTACAATTGTCAATATGTATCTAAAGGTAGCCATAGACAAGGCGATTCTCCCTCGATAGATGAGGGATTGACTGCAGCGTGACGACATCATCTGGTTGTCTGCATTAGAGATCATTGTATGATCATCTAGGCAGATGCCTGATGTGTGATGCTGTGTGTGCTGTTCACAAATACTACACAATCAAGCACATTATCCAACTGAACATTTGTGGTTTATTTTAGCTCTTCTTTTTTGGTTAATCACAGCTTCTGAAACTGATGCTAGTGCACATTAACCCCAACACCGCCAGATAACCTGTTACAATCTTCATATGCAGTTTTAATCTTAAGGGATCGTCCTCCAAATATAAACTTTTACTTTAGGGCTTTCTCAGTCTTTGAAACAATAACTCTGTAAAGAGTTTAATCTCCAGGAACTCTCTGTCTTTCAATATAAACCCCTACCTAAGGCAATAATCTCTTTCTCTCCCCTCTGCTTTCCACTGTCTTTGCAGAGGAAAGGAAAATCTGATAAATGACATTCATATTATCAATGGTAAAGCTTAAATTGTATGGAAAGTAAAACATGTTCTTGCAGTTTTGGAAAAATGCAAACATCTTTCAGGATTTATTGGCTATTCCGGGTTGCATTAAAAAAAATGTTTCCTTCCTTCCTGTTAAATTTGTGTTTTAGCCCCAACCTAGTCTACCAAACAAAAGTATGTTTTATTTTGTTTTTGCTGCTGTTCAGTTTTGATAAAAAGTAAGTTTGTATGTTTACTTTATATCAATAAAGCTAGTTTGGAAAAAAAGTAAGAGGAGATTGAACTTTTTTTTTTAATTCAAAACTTTATTAAAAAGTTAAATACTTACATCAGAAACACATTGGGGAAAATTAACAAACATATGGCACATGGCATCAGAAGCAATAATCTTTAATATTATTTATTGTTCGATGTTTATTAAAGATGTTATTTATAAATAGTGATGGCCGCAAGGCGGACAGTTCGGGCGCGAACATGATATATTCCTCTGGCGAACAGTACGGGTGCTCGACCCGCCAAGTTCACTGGCGCGAAGAAGTTTACTATTCTTCCACTGGCCGGATCAGCAGCAGAAAGAAGAAAGGCTAGGGTAGCCGGTCTCTTAGGAAAGAAAACAGGCTTAAACAGGAAGTGACATCAGTGACGTCACATCGGGATAGCGAAACCGGGTTTTTTCGATTCATTTGAATATTCATACGAACAGGCGGACGTCGGACTTTAAAAGTCTGATCCGCCTGTTTGAGAACTGACCTGACTTGTATATAGCTATATAACCAGGGATATTGTATCAAGTATAAAGGAGAGTAAAGGGGAAAAGTCGGAAAAGAGTTTTAGGGTACTGTAGTGGATGGGGGAGAGTGTTACCCAGGGTCCAATACAGTCCAAATCTATAAAGTTGGAAATTAGCAGCTCCAAGAAATAAATCAAATGCCCTACCAGGGTAAACTTGAAAGACAAATGGTCCTTTAAAACTACAGTATGTTTTGCACTATAAGACAATTTTTTTTCATATTAAAAACAATGAGAAAACATCCCTGTGTTTTATAGTCTGAATGTGAAAATAATTGGGGAAGAGGGGATATAGCAAAGATTTTTTTTCTAGCACTAGCATTTTGGCTTGGCTGAATGAGTAAACAAAGAATACTGCATGGATAATCCCTGTTTATTAATCTGGAGCATTTTCTATCCCAACTTTATATATAAATGTCTGTATTTCTGGCATTTTTTTCTAAATTTTATCTCTCAAATTAGTGGTGCGTCTTATAATCTGGTGCATCTTAAAATTTGAAAAATACGGTAATTTGGGGTTTAAGGCATAGTAAGATTGATTTATAGCAAGCAGAAATACTTTTGGAAGTAAAATTTATACATATCAGACCAATAAAAAAACAATAATGTCATAAAATATATACATAAAATAATATATGTGAAATCCAAAACTACAGTATAATGGCTCCTTAAGTGTCCGACACATTTCACCCCACCTATCAGGCTTCATCAGGGTCTACGCCCTATAACCTGACTGTAAATAAAGAAATAATTAAGAAATGCTCCAAGAAATATACAGCTTGGTGACCTTACCTCTGCAATTTTGTGGGGGTTTTTTTTTACAGCCGATTCCCATTGGATTTATGCATCTGTACAGTGCATCTGTAAAATATTCACAGCGCATCACTTTTCCCACACTTTTGTTATGTCACAGCCTTGCTCCAAAATGGATTATATTTATTTTTTTCCTCAGAATTCTACACACAACACCACAAAATGACAACATCAAAAATGTTAACTTGAGATTTTGACAAATGTATAAATATACAAAAATTTTGAAACCACATGTACATAAGTGTTCACAGCCTTTCACATGGAGCTAAAAATTTAGCTCAGGTAGATCATGTTTCCCCTGATCATCCTTGAAATGTTTCTGCATCTTAAATGGAGTCTACCTGTGGTAAATTCAGTTGATTGAACATGATTTGGAAAGGCAGACACCTGTCTATATAAGGCCCCACAGTTCATGTCAGAGAACAAACTAAGCATGCAGTCAAAGGAATTGTGTGTATACCTCCAAGACAGGATTGCCTCAAGGCACAAATCTGGGTTACAGACTCATTTCTGTTGCTTTGAAGGTCCTAATGAGCACAGTTGACTCTGTCATCCGTAAGTGGAAGATGTTGAGCTGTCTCGCCATGTAAATTGAGGGATCGGGGGTGAAGGGACTTAGATCACATGCCATATGTCAGAGCTCCAGATGCCCTCTGTGGAGAGAGGAGAACCTTCCAGAAAGACAACCATCTCTACAGCAATCCATCAATCAGGCCTGTTTAGTAGAGTGGCCAGACGGAAGCCCCTCCTTAGTAAAAGGCACATGGCAGCCAACCTGGAGTTTTCCAAAGGATAACTGAAGGGCTTTCAGACAATAAGAAAGAAAGTTCTCTAGTCAGATAATACAAATATTGAATGCTTTGTGTGAATGTAGAGGAAACCAGGCACCACTCATCACCAGGCTAAGACTGCAGCAATATACAGAGACAACCTGCTCCAGCGTGCTGTTGAACACAAAAGAAAACACATATGATATAGCATGAATGCTAGATTAGTTGAGGTAACCAACCTCAGAGGACTTTTGCAGCTGCATATGGAAATTAGGACATATGGATAGTGTTTGAGAGAAATACACTTTATTGATATAAATTTTATACATGTGAAATCTCTGAAGAGGGTCAAACCATGGGCCCCATTTAATAGAAGTGGCCACCCACCCTAGGCATACCACACATATTTACATATCACATTGGTTCCACGTAATAAGGTAGAGGTCTGGGTCATCCAACACCTCTCAAGGGTTCCCTCAACGCGTTTTGGTGCTCTGTTGTTGGCCTCATCGGGAGGGAAAGAGTAAATCCCAAGTTGTCACCATAGGTACAGGTATTGTTCAGGTTGGCTGGGGTGGCCAAAATCTGTGTTCAACTCCCAAATACACATTACATCCCAATCCCACCAAATACAGCTAATTTTATTACACAATGAAGTCCCACCATATAAGAGATACAAAATTGTTGAAAACAATAAAAAAATGTGAAAAAATACACACGATTATAACTGTATACCTGCTACCTTGAGTAATCACCCTGTATGCGAACACCATTGAACCGGCGTGAGCAAATGCCCCCCACCGGGCCCCAACAGGGTGGAAAGTCATGAAGTTGCATTCAAACCCCAAGACAGAAAGTTAGAAGATCATCAAAATGTGTTGTATAGGTAAAACGTATACATATACAGATAAAAATGATAACAATGTAAAATTTAACATATGACTATGTAAATATATTAATGGGTCCACTACGAGTTAGAGAGAAAACTGACCATCAGCCCAGGAATATATACCTCCCAGTGAACACAGACTGGGGCGACGGTTTATTTTTTAGCAGGACAACGATGACAACTGTGAATGTCATTGAGTGGCCCAGCCAGAGCCTAGACTTGAATCTGATTGAACATCTTTGGAGAGATCTAAAATGGCTGTGCACCAACACTTCCCTTCCAACCCGAGGGAGCTTGAGAGGTGCTGCAAAAAGAATGGGCAAAACTAGCTAAGCTTGTGGCATCATATCCAAAAAGAATTGAGAATGTTATTGCTGCCAAAGGGTCATTGACAAACTATTGATCAAAGACTGTAAATACCTATATACATTCGATTTCTCAGTTTTTTATTTTTTATAAATTTGCCAAAACCTCAAGTAAACTTGTTCACATTATCATTATGTTGTGTGTAGAATTCTGGAAAAAATGTATTTAATCTATTTTTGGAATATGGCTGTAATATAATCAAATGTGAAAAAAGTGATGCGCTGTGAAAACTTTACAGATGCACTGTAATAAATGTCAGGGAGAATACCTTTATACCCTATAAAATACCTTTTTAACGTTTACTTTCCTATAAAGCAGTTGAATTTAGAATAACTCTGATCTTTTCCAGATGTTTTAAGTGATGATAGATATTTTCCTGAAGAAAAAACATATTAGACATTACATAAAGAAAGAAAAAAACAAGCCTTGTTGGCTTGACATGTGATATCTTTATACTGTTTATCACAAATGAGGAAAAGGATAGATGTGCTGAAATATCAATGGATCTTTATACACCAATATATCCTATGATCGGGGAATAAGTAAAACAAATCATAGTAGTATAGATATATTAAGCACTTCTAATGAGATACAGCAAATAGAAAGTACATAATGTTCAGCGGCATGGCAAAGGACATTTAGCTATAACTAGATAAAATCAGGGCGAAAGCCTTACAATTACGTGGTTACAAACAACTGGCATGGGTTTCCAAACAAAGTGTACTAGTGTTGGTAAACTGTTGGAAACAAGTGCTGTTCTCACTGCATGTAGAGAAAACTATTGATGGAGCCTTGAGATGCATGTGGTGGAGCAGGCAAAAGCTATTGTGTTCATCATTATCCAGATGGATAGCTATAAGCCAACATTGTTAGCACCAGATCATACATTTTACTTAGGAATTAGGTTTTAAATGCAGATGTATACTTTAAATTCAGCTACACTACTATTAAAACATTTGGAATTATTGTCCTCAATGTGGAAATTTCCCAAATGTGGTTCTGCTGCATGTTCAAACTCCTTTGGAATCTTTAGGAGTTTAAGTGTACCTACCACCTCCACATCTGCCTTCTATATCACCATCACCAAAAAAGAAGAAAAAAAAACAAAGTAGAAAATCCAGTGGCGTTCCAGGCCCTCAGTGACAAACCGTCGTGACACTCAAGGGGACATGAGAGGTTAGACGTCACTTCTGCACCCGCAGCCAACCACATCTGAATCTGGTGACGCAGAGGGGCAGAGTATCACCGGATTAAGATCTGGATTGGTGGAGGGAGTGAGACTGAAGGTGTCTCGCTCCTCTATCTTGCAGCTTGGAGGACCGGACACTCCTGGCTTGGCGGTTCAGGAGCGAACAGGCAGGAAAGGTATTTATTTTTAGGGGTTCCTGTCCCTTCATGTAGGTGAGTTATGTATGCATTTTTATTTGGTTATGTTTGTTTTTAGAGTCTACATCCGCTTTAACAATTACCATTTTAAGATTATAGGAAAATGACAATTCAAAAAGGCATGATAAAAATGATACAAATGATCCCAGCGATAGATTATAATGAAAGAGTTTACTCCCTTAGCTTAGTTCACCTACATATAAACTTTAAAACAAACAAACCTGCTTGTATGATGTCTCTTGGGTTTTAGTGCTGATGGAGCATTTGTATATAAAGATACATATTTTACTCAGTTGAGTCTCATTCCAAATTTATAGAAAGTGTTAGGGAGCGGAGGAGGCTCTTAAAGTAGGATGTCAGCTGTTCAGCACAGATGTGATCACAGAGAACTGTAACCAATAATGTTCATGTTCTGGTTTATTTTGGTCAATAGCTTACATTTTCTTAATTTTAGGCCACGATGGGTGTCATAATGTGATACATGATCAATTGTCTACACAATATTACATTGTCTTATGACTACCTTATGTTGTTTACCACAGTAGTCACGTTAATTATTACATTAGTGCTTGTTTCTCTATTTACATATCATATGTGTTTTAATAAATACTTCCTAATTCTTTTATCCTTAAATGTTATTTGAATATTGCTTCCACGTTCCATAATCTTTTATGCATTGTGGATTCACTTTTATGGTGGTTTTCACAAAATAAATCTAATTTCTCTTTTTTACTCACCCTTTGGTGTATTGGGCCAGAGCAGGTGTGGGAGACCAGTTAAACAGTAAGGAGAATGGATAATATCCAGTACATGATTTTGATAAGTGAACACTTCTTTGTCATTTAGAAGCTTTAAGGGCTTATGTCCACTGCTGCTCTTTCCCCACAGATGACGAAAAAAACGCAGAAAGGACACTTCCCATTCTAATCAATGGGACAGTGTCCCATCTGCGCTATTTGAGCAGCGTACCTACGGTGCTGATTTGAAGATGTGGGCGGCCACGTCTTCATTTGCAGCCAGAGGCACCTCTATTGAAGATCAATAGAGGTGTCTCCAAGACGCGGAAAAGCAGCTGATACAGTTTGGGTGCTGTTTCTCCGCGTCTGCTAAATCCGAAGGGTGGCAAACTGCCTGCAAGCCGTGGTGAATTTGCCAGCAAATGTGGCGTAGTGTGAAGAATCAGCAGTGGACACATGGCCTTAGTCCAATGATACATCAAGCTATGTTATCAGTAATAGAATACAAGGATTGGTCTGAATCTAGCACATACAGTTAATGCTCTTATAGAATAACTTTTATCAATACGTATTTTTTAACTTCCAAAAACAATATTTGTTTCCCACAATTTTTCATGTCTCATAAGCTACTAGCGTGGCATACTCATCCCACATATGCATCTGCTTTATACTAAACATAAAGCTATTATACCAATGACTTCCAAACACCAGATTGCTTTGCATACATTTCTGTTTTTCAAGTAGGCATCCTCTAGTAATAAACACCGTAATTTGTATGTCTTTATATGCAAGCCATTTCCTGATGTATTGCAAGTTGATTTCAGTACAGAAAAACACACTTGGCCTTAATTATATGTTAATCAATAACTCCTGCTGATGCCACTATTCCTATGAAACTGCAAAGCATAAGGAAAATATGACTCGATAACTAGCACAGCTACCCGTTACTGGCACGTTCCCATGGTAAATAATAATGTCAAAACGTATGGTTTCTCAGGGAGCTCTGTATGCAAGTGCAAGCTACACTACTAATTTGACATTTGTTTTCTTTGTCCACATTTGATATGTGTTGTTTAGAAACGTATTGTGCTGAATTCAAACAAAACCCCAAAGCAGAACTGCTTCGCAGCAAAGGTTACATTGCATTACAAAAAGCATGAAGATAACTCGAAAATGTGACCACAAGAGCCACAAGGACACAAATGATGTTATAATACCCTACCGTCAATGTAATGTCTTTGTTTTAAAACATATTATTAGATTTTTCCTATAGGGGTGCAATATTTGCTTTATGTAATGGATGAAGCTGCTAGATTTACAGCATAGTTGAGAATGACTGCAATTTTGATCATAGGTGGATGTTGGTAGGAATAGCCACCCACTGACTCACTAAGGTTATGTTTATACGGTGTTAAGGAATGTGTTTTGATGGATTGTCAGGAGGATTTTTTTCTGGTTTCAGTGCAGGGATCGCATGTCCAAAACACATATCCTTGCCCATTGCATTCCCATATCACATTGCATGCTGTTACGTTTCGCAATGGATCACCAAATGGACAGTGGAAACAAATCTATGGGGTAGCAATGAATGTGACAAGGTGTGTTAAAAAATGTGACCCAAACACATTTTTTGATGCCGTGGAAACATGACCTAAATCAATTTAAAGTTATAGTAATTCCATCCATTAAACCTTATTGACCCAACCCAGACCTAATAATATTTATTATTTGTTGAAAAAGTTTATTGTTTACATAGCTCAATATCTCAAGTTTAAAGTTGAACGCTATTCTAATGTAATGCAGAAATGATTATAGTTCTATGTTTTTACTACACAAGTACATGTATTTTAATGCAAGCAGTGGGAGTACATTATTTGACCTGTTTTAGCCTTAACTTAAATAGCAATGCTTAAGCAGAGCAAGCAGCTGCCAGGAATAGTGTTCATGACTAAATTTTGACACAGAAGTAATGATACTTTCCATTTGGACACTGCCATCTATTGGTAGACAAATGCACTCACGTAGGAGCTGCAGATTAATGCAAATTTTTGGCATAATTACATTTTATATAAACCCAAATTTTATAAATGCTCCTTAATTCATACTGGCATTTAGAAAATCTCCCCTGCTTTTCTAACATACCAACAGAAAACTGCTTTACTCTTTGTATATTGGCTGGTACATACAAGGCATGTTTCAGTGTTGTCTTTTATAAGTAATTTAGAGGATATATTTCTCTGGAAAGAGTATTCTAGATACAATATATTATGACACTGACATGTTTTCATTCACTGACTCTCTGGAGTTCACAGGTTATATCTTTGTTTCAGTGGACCAATAGGTAACAAAGAAAACTTAAGTCAAAATACCTATGAATGCATTTGTGTGTGATTATGTGTACTGTACATTTGTTTATCAGGGGATAACTTTGCAAACATGTTTTATCTTCTTAAATAAAAAAACAAAAGTCCAAACTTAATCAAGGCAATGAAAAAAAAAAAAAAAAATTCAACATTGGCCCAAAAAATTATCTAAAGGGTCAGAATCTAGAGAACTTATCAATAAATACCATATCAATTGTTACCTACTAGAATGTCATTGGAAATGTTCCGTTGTATAGGACGCACCCTATACATAATGGCTGAAAAATATTTTGGCTTTTTCCCACTCTTCTGGCTGGAGCTCCGTGTGGCAGAGCTGTATAGGAACTGGGCAGCTTGAGGCCAACTAAAGCTGCCAACCGCATGGGCACCTTTCCACTCTACATCTGTGTGAGTTGGACTCAAGCTGCCCAGCTCACAGACAGTGACAGTGAGCACAGATCTGTAGGATCAGCGGATATTTCCTATGCACTGTGTAATCAGCCGGCCTGGCAGATTACAGAGTGCCTATCTGAGGATCAGCAGATCTATCCTATGCACTGTGTAATCAGCTGGGCTGGCAGATTACAGATCTGGCTTATTTGTCTGTGTTAATATCCACCTCTCACACACATGGAGAGATAGATGGGAAGGTTGCTGGTTGGCAGATCTTTCATCTGCCTCTGCGCCCTATAATGTATATCAGTGTTGCTCTACTGACTTAAACAATGGATGGTTCATGCATTTGACAGGTCCTCTGCTAAGTTTGATACCCTAAATCATCTAAAATGGTGGCATCTAAAACTTAGTGATGTGTGATTGTGTTAATCTACAGTAAAACCTTCATTACAGACAGGAAAGAAGCAATGTTAAAGATTTTTAGGAGTTTCTCTAACTAAATTTATTTTCTAGCATATGAGTCTAAAGTTAAAGTTATATTTATATATACAGAAGGTAAGATCCTTTTTAGCTGTTCTTTGTTCTAGTAAAAGCTAGGGAGCACTTAACTCATGACTTTCAATTGAATATTGGTAGAACAAACTATGGTATTATACTATTCTTTA
Organism: Ptychadena robeensis; assembly: GCA_036250615.1. NCBI lineage: Eukaryota > Metazoa > Chordata > Amphibia > Anura > Ptychadenidae > Ptychadena > Ptychadena robeensis. The sequence continues at coordinate 162,398,339 of CM070032.1, forward strand.
AGTAAAGATGCTGCAATATGAGCTAGAACAGGTAAACTGTTTTGTCACATGGTCCAATATCCTTTATTATGGCCATTTCCAATATTAACAAAAACTAGAAATAAATGATTATTTAATCTTTTTTCCCCACTAGGATATTTAGAACATTGTGTATATTACCAGGGATGACTCAGCTTCCAAACATCTCCTATATTTTTGGCAATTGTCAGTCGCAAGTTGCTGCTATAATAGCAGACAAAGGATAAAAAGGAGGACCCTGAGGCCTAGTATATCCCCACAAAATCCCCACATTTACGTTGCGCCTGGGAATTAGACATGTGGTAGACACAGCCCTTTTTTATTACAATAGGCCTATATCTACAGGCCATGACACTTGCAATGATGCATAATGTGCTGAAAAAGCGCTGTTTTTTCAGGTGCGTCTTTCACATGTTTGGTCCATAGGATCAAAGGGGTGCACTATTACTGCTTTACAATTCCTCCCCCATTGGGCATCATGAACAAGTCCATGTGAAATGCTTTTGAGGCTTGAAAGACACAAGTCCTATCTATGTTCCAGAGTTCTAAGAAATTGTCTGCACAATTATTGAAATCCCACGCACTCTCTATCTCCCCTTTTTCTCGTTGCCCTCTAATTAACCAAACAACTAAATGTCTTTTATACTCACTTTAACCCACATTCACATAACACAGGCCTGTCTGAATGAATGTACACTTTATATTGGTTGTCCAGTGAGGGGGTCAATGGAGAAGCTGCAGTAGCTATGATGTCAGCAAGAGGGGACAGGACCCGGCCAGCATTGACATCTGGAGTAGCAAATCGCTGGGCCCCCGGAAACAGTGTTATCAAGGCACGTGGAAGGAACATAAATTTGAGAAGATCTTGTTTAATGTAGATAAATCTTAGGAACATGAACTAAACGTAAGTAGGCTGGAGGAGTGCCCAACAGATTTATCCTAAGCATGGGCTAGTGGAAGCAAGACTACCAATTATATCTAAATTATTATCTTTATCTTGTAAGAATATGGGGACCCTTTATAATAATGCTTACAAATTGTATGACCAAAATTGTCACTGTCTGAATGTATTCTATTTATTTGAGCTAAAAAACAAAATGTAAGAAAATGTAGAATATGTCACTGTTAATCTGCCATGTATTTGGAATGACATAATTAGCAATAGCAGTGGAGAGGTGATTGCGTGGCATAACAGCTCAACAGATAGTGAGATTACAGCTGCAAATGAGATGTCTTTATGCAGTGTTATCTCACGTAACCATTCCCTTTACAACTCTTTAGATGAAACACCATGTTTTTTAACAAGCATGCACATTAGTATTCAGCGTGCCTTTGTATTCTCTATGGGTTCATAGTCAATTTATTTTTGGTATAATGAGAAAATTAACTGTAAGTTTTTTTTTCTCTGAATAATTTCTTAACTATAGAAGTGATTGACAGCAGTATGGGCATTGATGTGATAAGGGCTTACTCCCATTGTATTATATCAGTAGAGAAAATTAAACTTAATGGACAGTAGAGTTTATTTGGACTAGCAATTCTGCTTTAATTGTCCAACTGTATGAAATAATTTTGCTTACATGTTGTGCAAATTACATTCATTGCATATAGCTAAAAATGAAATCATATTGCCTTTTTTCATAGGTGTTCACCAGTTGTATTATAAAACAGTGAGATATAGCCACCTTACTGCACAGCTCTGGTCTCTTCTATTAGAAAATGGACAGTAGTGTTGAGCTTGACTATTCGAATGGCGAATATTTTTCGTGAATATCATCAATTCGAGAATTCGCCAATATCTCGAATATGTTGGCGGATATTCGCAATTCCGAATATTCGCAATACGGCCATGTAGTGCGAAAATAATATTCGCATTGCGAAAATAAACATAGCATGTGACCATTCATTTTAAAGATTTTTGTGATGTGAATATGATTTTCGCAATACATGGTCATACCGCGAATATTTGAATTTCTGAATATTGAATAGAATATTAGTAGAATTATTCGCGAAATATCACAAATTCGAATAATGCCTATGCCACTCATCACTAATGGACAGCTGCACAATTTTAAAGACATCTGCAGTTACTGTACATTTCCTTAAAAACATCCCAAGGCTCTAGTTCCTGTGCTGTGCTTAAAGGAGTCACACATGTCCTTTGCTCGAAAGGATCTACATTCATGGCAAAAAATGTAGGCACCCCTACACTCATGTCAGAAAATTGTTGCAATTACACATGCTTTGATATTGTCATATTTTAGAAGAGAGGAAAAAATGGCCTGCACAAAATGATGAGCTCAGCCTCAAACTGACTTATCCTGGAAAACAGAACGTATAATGTTTTGTTCCCACCTAGGCAATCAGCCGCGGGGCCCACACAATTTTAATTGCGTGCGACGACCGTGGCTGATCGCCTCCAGTTAGTTGAATGGGCTTGTGCCCACCTAAACTAATGGGTGCAATCGCCCCTGATCACAGCCTAAATAGGTGCGGTTAAAAACTGCGTGTCATTTCAACTGCGCTCAATCACTGTCTATGGGGGCGATCAGGCGGGGAGAGGCAAGATGTCCTGCCCCCCCCCCCCCACTTCCTCAGCCGCGATTCTAATCATGGGAGTCAGCGGAAGATTGCTGGGTGTTAGCGTTCTCCCGCAGCTCTGCCTCGCAATTAGTATTATGGAAGGGGGCATCATAGCCTAAAACGTTACTTACCTCTGGATGGTGGAGAATTGTTCTATAATCTTAGAAAAGTATAATTGCCTGTTGTTCCAGTTTCTATTTTTAGTGCTTAGGTCTGACTTTTCTTTTGCCAGTCTTACTGTAGGATTTATTCCTTCAGTATCACGAATGGTCATTAGAACTGAAAACGTATCTCCGGAGGCTTGTGAAGTAAGGGGCAATATATTAGCAATGTCTCTCTTCACAAGTCTCTCTGTGTGGCAGAAGAAAGTATTCACCATCTTGGCACCTTATCCATTGGATGGGAAAAGCAATGCAGGACAACCAGGATACTGATTTTATTTTATTTTTTTAAAGATTGGGTGTATAATTGGGGTGAAGCATGTGTTTTCAAAGTGACTAATGTAAATGTGTTAATTGATATCTCCAACCTTATAACATACAGAGTGAAAACTAGGAGAGGAAGGAGCTAATAAGAAAAAGGCTGACAGTAGAATAAAGAAGAATACCAGAAAGATAACCTCATTAGTCTTCTGCTGACATATCTAGAGGTAAAATTTTTATGTGGTAAAGAAAATGAGATATCCAGTGCTGTCTGGCAGACCTGTGTAAATCTTCAGAAATAATGTGCTCTCTATACACCTTACAATCTTACCATACATTTTCTGTTCAGTCAACTTTTGCTCTACCAAAACCATATATTATGAGGAGCTTTCTAAAACTTCCAATCACTATGTATTTTATCAGAGAGGACCCAGCACTACATAATTGTTGGTAGATCTAAGGGAAATTTATGAAGTGATCTAAAGGTTTATGGGGGGCTTTAACAATCAAAAAACACCAATACGCCATTAAAAAGCACAAAATGTGCTGTTTCTTTAA
>CM070032.1:162412258-162425072 GCA_036250615.1 Ptychadena robeensis
TCAAAAAGGGCCAGCTAAGTCTATCAAAAGCTAGAGCTAAATCTTATACATTTAGGATGCACCTAAACATGGATGGTGCTTGTATAAGATCAACCCCTGATATTTAAAGGTTTCTCTTCTTTAATATGTTTGTTATGCCACATTATGCAAGGCTAGATTGCACTAATTTATTTTTATTATATTTTGTTATATCTTTTCCACACACATTTATATATTTGGGAAGTCACATGTTTCATAATTTACATATTTATTCAGTAATGTTGAATTTGGTGTGTTTGGAAACATGTTACACTTTGTTATTTTTAAAATTACTAAAACCTTTGAACCAGAAAAGGGAAGAATAAATCTAGCCCTCTAATTATAGTTCTGACCTTATTCTATCAGTGCTTAACAAACAGAAGAGGCTTTTTTTTATCCGAGTAGAAATATTTTTCACCAGTGGTCTTGCCTGTGTAAGTGAGCCATCAAAGACATATTGACCTACATGGCTTAGAAATCTATGAGGGCTTACTACACAGATGTTATGGTTTTTGTTTTTTTTAAAGGCAGACATTTTTGTATTGGCATGTGACACCTGAAAAGATCTATAAGCAACCATTGGGTTTTGGAAATTAAATAATGTTATTGTTAGCAATCAGGGCTGTATGTACACTCGACTCCCTTTGAAAGCACAAGGTGTCCTCATCCTGGTGCTGAGAAAAAAGCAAGCCTACGCTTGAAAGCTAATAAAAACATTTCACTTCTGCACTTGTGTGTCTCTTAAAATTACCTTTTTGTTCACATCTGTAAATAGCAACAGGATCAACCGTAAATAGCAAAAGGATCAATCAAAACTTCTAACTTCTGATGTGGCTTCCTTACTTTGAAACACTGATCTGGAATAGTCCTGAGGTTTAGAAAACCCAGAAAGAAGTTCTAATTTACATATTTGTGTCAGTGACTTTCAAAGTACTGTATACATTAAATAAGCATGCCAGACAAATAACTGTTATTTTCAGAAGGAGGGGTCAGTAGTGGCAGCCTCCATATGATCTATTATATGCTCAAAGTGCAAAGTTTATGGAAACAACACCAGATGGAAGATGCACTTCAACAGTAAGGGCAACATGTGAGCTATACTAATTACAATTTTACTTACAGTAGAGGGCACAATGTAAGACAAATTGGTTGTGGGGTAGGTAAATCATAAACACTGAATACAACTACATCTTTTAGCTGAACAAAACTGATATATGCAAAATTGAGTCTAGATTTTGCAGTTTTTTTTACAAAACTTTTAATTTCACTATTGTGGCAAAGTTCCAGATTGAAGGACTGGGTTCTAACTCAATAGAAAAGTTTAATCAATAGTTAATAGTACCTGAGCAGGTGGAAAATGGTCAAGCCATCGCTCTATATGTGTAGAGTACCATCCTGGCATTAGGCACTTCTTCTTGAGGGACCGTAATTCTGAAGATGACTGGCTGTCAGCTGTTATGACCTCATAGAAGCTGAATTTCAGGGCAACAGGATCCTGGTGTGCACGTTGGTGCTGAAGACAAGAGCATTTGATATTTACACACAAATTTACTACTGCACAATAAAGATTACTTGAATAAAAGTATGAAAATGCTCAAAAACATATTAACCTCCCTAGTGCACTGCTGAGGCGCCGATTTCTGTACCAAAAGCGCACTATAGACTTCAATGAAAAAAAGTTTTTTACATTGTAGGCCTGTAACTTCCCAAAGTATGTCCATACAATATAAAAAAATGTTCAGATGCTTTGTGAATAGCTCACACAATCAGTTAATGAATATTTAAAAAAAAAACTGTATCAGGTAAATTAGCCCTGCAACCACTAGATGACAATACAGATTTGTCAGGTTACATAGGACAGCACTGTAATACATTGAAGTCAGTTCTGTACACTTGGTGTTCCCACCCCCAGAACAGAAGTCTGTCACTTTGGGAGAGAGAAGCAGAAAGAAGACAGCTGTAGAGGACATGGGGAAAACAAATCATTTATTCAGGTGAGTATTTTACATTGGGAATCATATTAAATCTTTTTTTCAATGCAGAAAACACTATTCAATATGATTTTTATTTAACACTCCCGCCCGCGCCCGGATATGACATCATCATGTGTGTGTGTGTGGATGGGGGGGGGGATCCGTTCTCCTGCAGCAGCCTCCTTATTTGATTGGAGCCACACGGATCGGTGAGTTTGCGCTCCTGGGGCTACGATCTCCAACGGACGAACCCAGCTCGTCCAGTGCAGTTCTGACAGGTCAAATACTTAATACCTATTCCTTAATACAGTTCATAGTCTTTTAACTTAAAGATAATCTATATTGACCTTGTACAATTTTTTTCAGGATTATATAATTAACCTCCGTAGTGGTTGAGACGAGCCCTGTTCGTTCGGCATTCAGGGTCGCCCCAACTGCAGGGGAAGTCGGCATTGGGTACACCCGATGCCTCCCTGGAAAGCTGCAGCATTTCTGGGGTTTCGGGGCCATAGACCTCCATGTTACGGGCCATAGACCTCCATGTTAATGGAGGAGCGCCGGCCTTCCTGCCCACACAGCCGGCGTCAATAATGACACCGGCTGTGTGAAGAGGGGGGAAGGGAGGGAGTAAATGACAGGCAGTGTACTTTCTACACTGCCTCGATTGCCCGTACCGGCGCAATACGGGCAGTGCGCTAGGGAGGTTAATATTCCTTTTTTTTTTCTTTTAGATTTTTTTTTTCTTTTGCCTTTTGTTGAACTCTATAAACATGTGTCTCTTTTTCAACTCAACTATGTAGCAATGCTGATATTCTTGAGCTGTACCAGTTTCATGCATTTGAGGGCTGGAGCTATGAAACTGACCCATTATAACTCATTATAACTCATATTCATTTGTCTCACCTATGAATACTAATGTATAAATAATTATATCTTAAAAGATATTAATGTTCTACCTAGACCTTAAGTCTAATAGATCTTATACAGACCCTTTTTTATTCTTAAGCAGAACACCCTCCGGTATTATCCAGATTGAAGCAGACCATTCATTTCAAGGTTAGTATAAAAGTGACAGGTAAATATTAAAAGCTCTGCAACATCCCTGCTGCTTGTTACTATAAAAAAAATGAAAATGGAAGCAAGTTTTGATTTAATATGACGCTCATGCTCTGAATCCCAATGTCTTGTTTACCAGGAAGGATGCCCTGTAATACATTACAAGATTTATGAACATTAATGTCAGGAATGCAGGTCAAGCTCTCAAGTTGAGTTTAATGAGAAGGAGTAAATCTGTCTATGGAATGCTAGAGACATATAAAACCTCATTATGTACTGTTGTGTTGTGAAAAAGTAATATACATTTTCAATTTTGTGCTAAGCAAAGCATTATAGGACAGCACACTGATTTAGATCCACTTACTAAGCAATCTTAAGCAATTTATTTTTGAAAGTTACACATTAAAGTCTTCCCCTATTTCAAACAGACCTATTGTTTGATGTAAACTGCTTACATTTTAAACAAGTTTTATCATTGGCTTGTGTTTGCATGCTGTAGATATTGTATGCATGTCAAAATACTTGCTTTATACACAATGATCATTCTGTTCTAGGGAGACGGGAGGATGAGCTTGTAGTGATAGTAAACAGTGGCCCTCATTCAGAGAAATTTTTAGCATTTGCATCACAAAATGAAAAAGACCAGATTGTGTATATACACTACATTTGAATGATCTAGCCTCAATTAAAACAATTTCACCTTATTAATGTTTTGTCCACTACTAATGGCAGACACCTAAGGAATTACATGTAACCAGTGATTGTGATGTTTCACTGTGGGGGATGTTCTTTTAGTAAAGTGCAAATAAAAAAGTCTCCCAAAAGCAATTCATTAATGTATTATCGATTAATGATGGTGAAATTGGTGGTTGTTTTTCTTCAGCTGGGACCGGGGCTAAAATCAAGCGAAGAGAAATCCACCTTGACAAATCACTTCTGGCCCGAAACCTTCAGGCACCTGAAGAGGTATTTCCCTTTTCACACAACAATAACATGACAATGACCAAAAAAGACAATAATTACTTTTGGAATGACATTGCCAGACCTAAATCTAAACAGAAAATCTTGCTTGACCCGAAGAGTGTGATATACAAGAGATTTCTACCAGTACTAACAATATTGGTAACCCGGAGGATAATCCACCGGATAGTAACTATTATTTAGTATTCTGTGCTGAGTGTTGATATGTATAAATATATTTACATATATATATATATATATATATATACATTATGACTTCAAATGATTTGAAAGCTATTTTCCTTTACCAATTATGAAATAAAACTATGTTTGGCTTAAACAAAAATCAGCTGTTTTATGCAAATAAATGCATGGAAATGGAAAATCCATACTGATTCATTTGATCGAGTTTAGGAAACCTGTAACGTTTGCAGGATTATACATTTTCTGTTCAGCTACAAATAAGAAAAGTGAGATGCCGAATAACATAAAACACAATTAAGACCCTGAGCTATCATTTTTCACTCTATGCTATTTCCACTATGTATAATATTGCAGGTGCGATCTGTGTTTTGCTGCTTACCCACATCGCTACATCTTGTTCTTTTCCTAGAAATTACTTTTGCAATCAAAATCTCCCTTGCTTGCTGTCTATACCACTTGAGTTGATTATATATTTCTCTGCTGTTCTGGGCTGTCTCTACATTCCGGACATTGTAGCTACTTTATGAAATTAGACAAAAGTGCAATGTTTTGTCTTAAGCGCCCTCAAAATGAATTACTCCAGCTCTGAATGTTTTCCCACTGCTGAAAATACAATGACTTTTGGATGAGGAAAGAAAATTCATATTTTAAGTGCCCCAGATTTTCAGAGAATATCTAATTTTGCTATATACAGTATATAGATGATGTCATATATCCCTTATTATGAAGTCAAATTTACTTCATTTTACTGTAGTTATATGTTGTTAATTAACCAATTAAACTTTTGCAGAGATGTGCACATTTTCAATATTTAACAGATGTTATATATTCAAAAGCCAATACCATAACAGGAGCAAAGTAACCTGGCCTATTTAATTTAGTTCAGTGGAGTTATCATTACCATGCACAAAAACCTTAGCAAATGCTTGCCCAGAATAGGAGGATGAAGTAAAAAAAACAAAAAAACGAATACCGGTGAGGGCATTATAAAGGAAGTTTGATATATAAACTTAAACAGTTGTAAAAAGAAATAAACATGTCCATCAGATGATCACAGGGCTATGTTCCCACTATATGTTATATATTAATGCTAGCGAACATAAGATGTTTGCTTTTCTTCCCCCGGCAATCAGTACGGGTGTTCGACCTGCCCCGTTCACCGATGGGAAGAAGGTTATTACTGTTTCACCAGAGAGCGGGTAGAGAACCTGGGCTTTAGTGAAAAAAAAAACCTGAAGTGACATCAGTGACGTCACGTCCAGATATCAAAACCACGAACTGTGCGTTCCAGGTACCGGAAGTGACGTCACTGACCCCCACGAACAGGTGGGAAATTCGAATTAATGCAAATTAACAGACCTGCTCGAAGTTTGGCCATTACTAGGTAATGCATCTGCCTTAACATGGGGTTAGAACATGTAAGGGATGGGTTTCTGACACAGCATCGGGAGATTTTTTTCCTGCTTAAATGCAGGGGGCAGCATGTCAAAAATGCATTACCTTGCCTTTTTGATGCACCTTATGCATTCCCTGTGGGTGGGTTAATGCACCCATACTTGCGTTGCATTAATGTCCATGCAAGGCCCTACGTTGACATTAACACAACACAACCCATCCCTACAGTGCATGAGGAAACGAGTCCATTAAATTTCTTTGAAAATATTGCCCATACACGTGTTTCATGTACGTCAACATGTAGTAAAGGCATTGAAATTATGACTAAAGGAGACCTTGTCCTAAACACTGTCAGATTTCCTTGCATTACTATCCTCCCATCACCCACTCCACCATACTAAAATGACTGGGTCTAAGCATGGAATCCTGGTAAAGCTGATAATCCCAAGTATTTGAAGAATATATAACTCTGAAATGCTGAGAAGTAATCTTCTGATATTGCAAGCAAACGCTAGATTTGCACCGAACTACAGCAAGATTCTGAAGCCCTATAATGTGTTTTTCCTGCATTTTTCTAAACACCCAAATGGACCTCTCATGCTGCATTTAGCAGTTGCATTTTTTTATACAATAAAAAAAGACTTTATAACACTTCCCTTGCACTTGCAGCTTCATATACATGTGGGTTCTATATAAGGGGTAAGTGCTTTAAATACAGTACAGTATATGCATTTTTCAGGTTGTTTTACAAATATGCATCCTTTGGAAAAATGCTGTAAAAACTCTTGAAACTATGTCCAAAATGTCCGGGGACAGCAGGGGGCACCCAGGCAACGTTAACCCAGCCCTGGACACTCGCTTGTGTAAACCTAACCTTAAGTTCAGATCAGAATCCTGGATATTTTTCCTTTACTTTTGCTTTAAATGTTTTACTTGGCTTCTAATTTAACCCTACTCTACTGATTTTAATCCTTTTCTAAACCCTAAATAAGCTCAGATATAATATTCTTTGTAGTCTAACTTTCTTAGAACTAGAGGTTCCTGAGCTGTAAATGTGCCCTTACTTACTAGGATGCAGAATAGAATAGAGTTTTTTTAGCTGAGCGTATTTACATATTAATTATTCTAGATTATATCTGTTACCCTTAGGCATTCTGGATATTAAATTACTTTGTTTGTGTTCATTCTCCAACAAGTGACAATGTAACAGTACTATTTTATTTGTGCTGTAACAACAGGGCTTTCCCACATGAATGTAAATGAATGTACGAATTTAGCACCTCATTTATTATTATGGGTCTTTCTTTAAAGTGTAGAAAACATTATGTTTACAGTATTTTAGAAAGTGTAAGACTTCATGGTGCTTTCATTGCATATTCTCACCTGATACCAAGAATAGGCTCGATCTGAAGGGTCAATCAGAATGGTGATAATTTTTGCTTTTGGGATTAAAGCAGCTGCTCGATTTGGAGCTTCTTCAGAGTGGAAATAGTTGGCACTTTTTTCAAACACCAGATCAGTAGTTATGTTTGATGGGGTTGGGAAGAAATCCATATACCTGAGAAAATGATACTGTCACTACATATTTTATCACACAGTACTTTATATTTTATCAGTCTATTACATTTGTAGGTGTAAAGTCACACACTCATACAGATATATAAAATTACAATTTAGTTATGTACTCATTTATATAATTCTGTGCAATTTAAATGCTACTGATGTAGGTTTGGTACCAAACTATGCAAGATAACCCACACTTCCCCCAAACAAACTTTACTCAATTAGGCAAACCTTTGCACTATATATGTGATGGTAAATCTAAAGGAAATAGTCCACCAAAAATGTATACTGTAAAAGTATATAGTGAGCTTGTAATGTAATGAAAATGGATACAAACTGTGTATATATTGTCTGCATAGATGGCATGACACTGCTGGGTATATCATGTACATATCTCTTATATCACATCATCAAAGATGTATCATTATGTAGAAGCTTCTGAAAGTATCTGGAAGGTGAGGTCATGTTCTTGCACCTGTCATTTTGCTTAACTAATTTGCCCAGTAACTGCTAGTTCCCACCTCTGGGCAGTGGTTATAAATATAATTGATAATTTTTTATTGGTGGGTCTTTGCCTTGTCTCAGCTTGGAGCTCTGGGATTCTGTTTCTCTAGGTACCCCGTTGCTGTCCACTGCTTTATGCCCCATGGTGACTACACACCCATGATGATGATGGACAAATATAACCTCTCCCTCTTGACATCTGAGTGGGTGCAGGCCATTGCACATAAAGAACTACAGGACACAGCAGTGGCTATGAGTGTATCCAGCCTTGACGAGTAGAAGACAACTCCCCTTTAAGTGCTACCTCAACAAGACTGCCTGCCTCTCCTGTACCATTGGGTAAGAGCCTCAGCACCTTCCAGTGGCTGGTTTATTAGACTTAGATCCCAAGCCTTGGACCCCATCCCTGCCTGACGGTTGATGCTGATTTGTACTGTACATATTCACTATTATCCCCCTAATCAGCCTGCGTAAACATGGTTTTCCTGCATACAGCCGTGTGAATGACAGTACCCCTGGGCATAGGCACTATATGCGAAAAGAACATGGTTGATCTGGAAAGCTACCCCAGTCAACATTACAAGCTAAATGTGGAAATAGAAATAATTAAACATCTGAGTCATTGTATCCCCTGATAATTATATCAAAATAAAAATACAGACATACAATAACATTGATGACATATATTTAGTATGGTTAGATATAATACAGCTCTGCCTCTTAAAACTACAAATCTGCTCGATTCATATTTCCACACACAGTTAATAATATAAATAAACTCATTAACTTATTGAATAAATAAACACACCATGACCATATAATCTGTACATTGTATTTCCCATCATGCATGGATAGTATTTAGAAGGAGGCTTAGTAATGTGGAGACAAACATTTGCATGACATTTATGTATACAGTGTATAGTTTATTATCCCAACTTTATGCTATAGAAACTGTTCTTTATGAGACTTCAAGTTATAAAGCAATTATTGTAATGAAACTAAAAAAAGAAAGGTGGAAATATATGCTTAGATCCCATTCAGAACATAGTCATGTACATGATTAAAAGACAGATGTGTATATCATTTCACCTAATCATTCTGATAAATCATCATTCTCTAATTCTCCATTAAATATTACCTGAAGTGATCATATTAAGGCTTTTGTGGATGTTTTGTTTGATTCTTGACAATCTTTGCACATCGATATGCTATAATATTATTGTGTATATTAAGTATATTAAGTATACATTATTGGTATTAAATATTATTACTACCAACAGAAGATGTCTAAATCTTTATTCCAGGTGGTTTCCATACCACATGGACCTGACCGTTCCTTTCTTTAGTTCATGAAAAACATAAAATCAAAGTCAAACCTTTAAACACCCCATGTCTGACATTTTATAAAATAAACTTTGAATACAGTTGAGATCTCCTGGGTGCTGTAATTTAACTTCACATCCAAAAAGCTGACTGGAGAAAAGCAAGTTATTAGATGTCAACTAAGAATAGCTGAGGTAATGATTAAAGTCCTGCTTGTAATTCAGCACAAGCCAGCAGTTGTCTAGCAGTCATTTTACTTCCCAGGGTTAGTGAAAGTTAGGTTTTTATAGAAGTACACAGTAATCAATGGTCAACAGAAGTAAAATAAATTGACTTAATGGAATAAAGTTCAGACTTGCGAAACTTGCTGAAAATGACCTATAAAAGAAAGCCAAGATAGATATGATTGATATGTGAAAGCATATATATGATATTTGAAGGTCTGGATCCAATGGTCACTTTTTACAGTTCTTTTTTGAAATAATAGCTCAGTATTAGTTTGTTGAAACACAGCACAGTCAGCGGTGCACGGGGGAGCTTGCCTCGTATTTGGTTAGTTTATGATCTCTGACTCACATGAGACAAAAGAATGGAAGACTGTTTTGCTGCAGAGGGAAGGAAATCAGCTCTGTTTTATTGTTCTTATAAGAATGTAGCCTCATGGTTTGCTCAAGAGAACGCCTGTTTTTCAGATTCATATTTGCAGCTTGACTGGAGTTTGGCTAGTCCTTTCCCAACATTGTTCTTGCTATATATAGCGTTATACACACTTGCATAGACATACACTTGTGTATTTCGATAGCAATATTAGACACACTGAGTTGGGAGCCTTCTATGATGTCAGCATCTAGATGGGTCCCCATCCCTTTATGATAAAATTGGTTTGCAGTCCGAGGCTATCAATAATACCAGGATCACTGCCTTTACATATACCCTACATCACATTGTTGTCTATGCGCCTTGTTCCTTTTTATTCTATTACTGATTTGCTACAGTTCTGGTAAGCCATATGTCTTGTTTACATTTGTACATTACTTTAACCTTTCTGTAAAAGAGCACACATCATTAGCACCCAAAATGCATTGTTATGATCTTCATAAGTTTAACTACAACAAGGTGTGTATATCCTGATTTTTGCTTTTATGTTTCATTTATTGTTAGTTATTATTAGTGCTGTTGATATCGTATTACTTCCTGTTTTAATCCAGTTATCAGAATTGGTGTCTAATATAGTTGACCATTGCATGTGCATTAAAATATATCATTCAAATTTTATAAAAGAAAGACTTTGGACAATTACATTTATTCAAGGATCACCAGACATTATTATATTGAAAGCTAAATTTCAAAATATTTAAAAGCACTACCAGAAAAGGAATAAACTAGCACTTACCAATCAACTCCTTTATGGTAGTTATTTCCATTGAAGAATTGCATCTCTTCAAATGTTTTTGGATTTGGAGAATTGCTAAAGATGGTAGGATGCATGACCAGGAATAGGTATAGTGCTGTGGTACCTGAAGTCAACATAACCATTTTATTTGTTAAACCTGCTCTAAAAAAGGGTAATGTTTATTATATGTAAATATTTAAACAGAAGAACATTTATACATTAAATAAAACAAATTTCAACAAAACCTTAACTCCCTACTCAGAATCTCGATTGAGTATTAGCATATCTCTCCATTTATTTTTACTTTTTTATTATAAGCACATTTGAAATGTAATGTTCTTAATACTAAGGTGCTGCAACAATTGGGTTGATGGTGGACATTAGGAACAAAAGAGTGAATAATAAAATGTGAGGGTTATCTCCAAATAGTTTTATAAAAATCTGCTTGGAGATAAGACCACATTTATTTGATCTATTAAAGGTTTATGGAAAAAGTGCTCTCTATTAATAAATATTAAAAAGAATCCTTCATAACCAAAAACAGGGGGAAATTAAAAGGAAGTGTTGATAAATCTATAACTGATTTTTGGGGGGTTACATTTTTCTTGTATATATATATATATATATATATATATATATACTTTGTTTGTTATGTAATAGTCATTCGATAAAAATGTCCACAACTTTATTTCATATTACATTAACAGCTGTTTTTGCTTTTATAATATTTTCTAAAATAAATCTAATTGGCAAGTTGTATTGACAGGTGATAAAATATAACACGTTTTGAGGTGGTGATTTTCACCAGCTGTCTGGCATATGTATTTGCAACTCTCTTTTACACCCATACTGTAACTATCAATACAAACACAGATATAACAAAATATATCAAAGGACACTGAAAAATATAAGTGAATGAAAGGACACTTTTCAGTAGTAGTGTGCAGACATTAACCTAATATTAAGAGTAACGGCTAAGCTACCAGTTGTGCTACTAGTCAATATTGTGTTTATTAATTAAGTACTAACAAGCAAAAAGAACCCATAAAACTGTGTGGTCCTTCTTTGACATTTGCATTACCAACATTGGGGCATACAGTATGTAGAAGTATAAAACGCTTTAAGGAAGCTTTACAGTATCATACCATACCCATCCATTGCAGCCAATGCAGTTGCTGATTTCCTGAGGGACTCCTGAGCCTGTGGGGGGGGGTGGACGGATCGGCGCGCCCCTGGATTGCCCCAGCAGGCTGGCATCCATACACTTCCCTGGGGACATCATTAGATCCTGTCACTTTGTGACATGGATCATTATGGGAGTGGTGTGTGCGTCTCTGTGATGAGACGCACGGCACCCGCCCAAGGAGGAGGTGGTACCCGCCCCCTGGAGGGGGGTGGATCCCCTCCTAATTAGCAATAGATTGCCTCCCTATATAGGGGAGGAGACGCCTGGCTAGGACTAGGCGTGCTGGCTGGGGAGTCCTGTGTGTCTCCCTGGCTCTCCTGGTATCCCCTACCCCCGGATATAAGGACAGAAAAGGAGGACTGGAGCGACATTGGACGTTGGACTGTGGACTTATCCTAACAGGACGCCCGTTGGATGCACTCTCTCCATTGACCTAGACTATGACTTTGGACCTGGACGCTCTGACCAACTCTCTTGAAGGTAACTTGTGTTGACTAATATGTGACTGTTTTGGACATGGGACGTGTTAATGACCATACAAGCCATATTAATGTGACCTCTTCAATTTACATGTGACTGTTTTGGACAGAGGACGTGTTAGGTCACATGACAAACCACACCAAGGGAACTATGGGGAACTCAGGTGATATAATCCCAGACTGGATGTACTAGACACATGACCAATCAGACTATACTAACTGACTGTGAATAATTGACTAGCTATCCACTCTAGCAATGGACCCTCACCCCATGACCACACGGACCCTATCCTCTAATTTGACTGCTTGAAAACATGACCGTCAGCTGATTGTCCGATGATTTGGTCCTACAGGTGATACTGTCGCCCCTTTTTCCTCTTTGGGGGAGACACCTCAAAACAACCCCCCACGGACAGGGGAGGGTGAAGGAGGTACAATCCAGTTGCAGGATTCCTAGCGTGTGTGGGACCCATGCGCCGTCAGGATGGGATGATATGACCCTCACTCTCTGAACCAGACCATTTGATCCATATGACCAGCACATGATAATAGAACCATCCACAGGACCAGGCCGCTCTCCCTCCCCAGGTACGCGAACAAGCTGGTGACCGCGACATATGTTTTGTATTTCTTTGTATTTTCTTGGATATTAAGGTTGATTTTGATATTGATACTGTATGTAAACAATATAAAGACATGCTGAAGTGATGAATAAATGTGAAATGACTATAACAGAATGTGAATGACCCTCTTGGGGCCA
>CM070032.1:162425172-162466603 GCA_036250615.1 Ptychadena robeensis
GTCTATATAATTAGAGATGTTGGCACCCACTATACCTCCCCTCTGGTTCCACTATATTTATTTATGCTGATTAAAAAATATTACATTATTATGATTGATTAAAACATAGTAGAGATTATTTTAAAACAAACTTCCCTTAGCCAAGAGTATTGAAAGCCAAACCAACCAGCACAGACCATGTTAAAGATGCACAATAATAATTACCCAATAGAGAAAAGACTGCTCACCAGTTTTCTGTGGTCCCACCACAAGAAATTTGGGTAAACGATCACAGGTTTTTTCTTTTGACCATATATCTCGGTGCCGTTTGTCATCGCAGGGATTCTAAAAGATATCAGTGAATAAAAAATCTGAACTGAAATAATGTGACATGACCTCTTAAATAGCTCTTATTTTTTCATATATAATTTGTTTTGCACGACAATGTGGCTTTGGAGTCAGTAGGCACATTCTTGTCATAGAGAAAGAAGTTATGCAATTGAAGGCTTAATTGACATTTTGTCAGAATGACATTTGTCATGCATTTGCAATCATGTTAAACATAATCTGAGTAAACAGTACATGGTCTAAGAGCTGTCAGATTATAAAATATGTCTACATGAAAATAAGCAAGGAGAAAACAGGGAACTGTGTACCTGCCAAATGCATATAATGAGCTTTTTTTTCCACAAATACAGCAAATTTGAAAATTGCAGACAAAGTATCAAGCTTATTTCTGTTTATTTGAAGTAACGATAGAGATATGCTGAATGGTTATTACATTACATGATCCATAAAGTGCAAATTTGGGTACCCAGGACCTACCAGAGGAAACAAAATGAACATATGACACAAACGTTTGTCATGTCAAATGGTACACTTTTATTCCTTTTTTCAGGATATTTAGCCCCTTACCCATTCCCAGACTGCAAATTGCTTCTACAAACTACCTTCCCCATCAATATACCAGCAAATTGCTGGAATGATGTTGGACAGTTTATGTGTTATCTAGATATAACATAACACATACATGGTCTCCAGCACTTAGTTTTATCTGAATACAATTAGTATAAAAATTTTTTTGATGCCTTGGTGGGTTCAAACCTTAATTCCTAGGTCCATATATTATTTGTTATCCAAAATTAATTATGATTGTTAGCTGTCAGCTGTCCTCAAGCTATATTAAATTTTTTGTTTGAGCTGGTCCTTCCTCTCTTTGGTCTGTGCAAGCTGTTTAGTCAAACAATTTACTGCTGACTTAATTCTAAACTAAAAGACAGAATAGCTAGATCTTTGTGTTTGTAAACTCATTAGATAATATCCCGAATACCCAGTTAGTTGGGAAATTACCTATAACACTTACCGTATTTTTCAGGCTATAAGACACACTTTCCCCCCATAAAATCAATAAATAGGTAAATGTCCATGTGTCTTATGGTTCGAATATAAATATAAATAAAAATTTTGAGTCCCAACCATCCTGGAAGCAATAGCTCTGAATGCCAGGAGGCTGAAGGCTTGTACCCTTCCCTCCAGCCATGCCAGAAAGCCACTGCCAAGAAGGAGATCTTATCTGCATTAGCACTAGCAGTACCGATTCTCTGAACACACTGACCAACTTATGGAGAGACACAAATAGATAGCATACGTTGTGCATTTTCCTTAACATTCTGCATTGCAATAAATACATTTTGAAACACAGAATCATATCTTCAATAGCTGCTCATGGGTAAGTTGTTCAATGCCAGATTGTATAATATGTCTAGAGAATGGGTACTGCTAATGTATAGACACATGATAAAGTTTCAGCCCTGCACACTCTGCTGAAGTGAAGACCTTCCTCCTGGCACTGGCCTTTTTGCTGCAGGAATATAGATTGAGTACTGCATGGTCCAGTCCTGCCTATCTGGCTGGAACATTCTGTATATTCACTTGATATCTGAATGGTTGTGTCTCTGTTTTTTTGTTTTTGTATCCATTTTCTCTCCAAAACTTTGGGGTGAGAAAAATACGGTACTTAGTTAATGAACCTCCCTTGCATTAGGGCAGTTGTGCGCCATATTTTCTATCGTGAAACGGCGTACGGGACATTTCCCTACCTTCCCCATCCTACCACTCCTCATCAAGATGCTGGTGATGTGGGCCAAGAAAAGCAATGCCCCCTTCACTAACATGGAGGTCTATGGCACCCCCACCTCTTTTGCGTCATCAGAAAAGATTGACAAGCCTGCAGCGATGCAGAATCCGTATGGGGCCGCTCAGCACTGGAGTGTGGGCCCGCTCAGCACTGGAGTATGAGCCTCTTAAGAGGCTCAGACAAGCAGAATATTCTATGCTGTTTAAAGTCCTCCCGCACTGAACACGTATTCGTTCTTGTCATTTGCATGTTTTATTGGCTAAACCTCCCCCTTACAAAATATATATTAGGACTATAATTCAACAGATGAGTTCTTATATAAAAAGTATTGTTTTGATATTAATTGTAAACACACAATAAAAAAAACACTTTATGCTAAATAAAAAAGGATATAAGGTTTCAATTAAAAGTTTATGATGAATGTGCATTCAATGTATAGTTATTGTCCTTCTGTATGGAATGCTCATACAGATGATTATCATTCTTGCACTGTGAGGGCTGTGTAAATTTGATAATTAAGGATAGCAACTATCTCCTTAAAAACCCCCACACACGTCCCTAAGCATTTATTCCATTAGCTGGTCACAACTAAAAATAAGTTGTCAAACAAAGGTTAATCTATAAGTATGTAGCTTTCCACCAGCCACTTATAGTGGAATTATGGGAAAGTGGAACAGCTAGTTATATTTCATTGGAATGAATGTAATGATTATTGATTAGGCTGGGTGCTGCAGGTGAATCCAATTTAGATTTGAATTGATTATTACATAAAGAACATTTGTAAATTTCCAGTAACAGACAGGTTTAACAGCCATTATTACATTATTACTTACAGCTTGATACCAACTGCCATATCCAATCCACCCTTCCCTTCTTGTGGTTCAGATTGCAATATGTTTTAACCCTTGTTACCAAAAGTGGTAATTCTGAGCCAAACTTGGAATTGCGATATCCATTTATATCCACTCTTGCTAGACTTATGTCCGTAGCACTAGAGATGAAGTGTGGGCTGCCGTGGCATTTGCTGGAATTGTGTGTGTAGTGTTGAATGTAATTTTGGCTCTTTGATAATTCACGAAGATCTCGAATATAGTCTTATATATTCGGAAATGCGGATATTCTAGTTAATATATCAGTATTGTTGCTATATGTTGATAATGTGAAAATATCTGTACTTTTATTGCAAAAATCTTCGCAATGAAGGTAATAATGACCGGAGATCAGGACAACACAGACAACAGACAACAGGAAAATGTGTTCAAAAGTCGGGGGTCATCTTATACGCCGGGTATTGCTGTCGGGGGGTGGGGTGCTAGGGTGCTCTCCTGTCCCTGAACCACCATCAAGGGGAGCCTGGAGGTCTGCTCCCCCGATCCTTGCTCCCCACGCTGTGCCCTGGCTGACAGGACCCGACAGAGGGAGAGATCTTCAGCATCCCCCTTGCCCCCTCCTTCTCCTTCCCAAAGTCTGTAAAAGTAGTTGGCTGCTACTGACGGCAAGTGTGCTCACTAGCGACATTGTGCATTTTGGCTGAAATTGGCATTGCAGGGATATTGAGATTAAAGCTAGAACACATTAAATAGCTGTACAAAAACTTCACTTCTATATTAAAATTTTACGATTTCTGGGGGTTGAAAGTCAGAGTAGACATAAAATTTTTTTTTGGTGTGCTTTTGAAGAGAGGTGGTCTTATACAGCGAGAATATCCAAAATCTATATTTAACTGGAAAAGTTGGGGGTCGTCTATATGCCCAGTGGCTTATACGCCAGTAGATGAAAAATGTGCGGTATTTCGAAATATGCCTATGCTGCCATTAATATGAGTGTGTTACTTCTCAATACACTTTAAAAAGCAGCAAACAATTGTACGCCCAAGGGAGTTAATTAAACGCTAGCTGCGTTCATCAAAAATAAGTACAACTATATACATGTTAATGGAATGAAATTAACAATTTGGGACATATAGTTCATTTTGTTCCCTGATTTTTTTCTAGTTCTGTTGAAATTTGCTTCACCCGAGGAAGTGAATGCAAAATGCATTGAAATGAATCTGTAGATGTAGGAGTGTGCGTTTATATGACATCTGGCAATACTATATTATTGGAACTTGTTTCAGTATAATGCTATATTGTTCATTGAAAATCAAATGACCAATATTGAACAATTAAAAATCGTATGTGATTTAGTTACAGTAAAATAATAAAGATAGAAACTTTATTGCAAGAAAAGTAGTACTGTATTTTCTGGCGTATAAGACAACTTTTGAACACAGGAAAAGGTGTGCAAAAGTCGGGGGTTGTCTTATACGCTGGGTGCCACCATTGGGGGGGGCAGGGGGCACTCCCATCCCGGGCCGACCATCTAGGGGAGCCCGAAGGTCTGCTCCGCGGATCCATGCTCCCTGCACTTCGCGCTGGCCAACAGGAGCCAGAGGGAGAGGTCTTCAGCATCCCCCTCCTTCTCCTTCCAGATGTGTGTAAAAGTAGCTGGCTGCTAGTGACGGCAAGTGTGTTGTGTGGCTGAAATTGGTATTGCAGGGACATTGAGATTATGGCAATTTTATTGTCAAATGTATACAATTTATGTCAGATGGAAATATTAATAACTGTGAAAGGTTGCAGATAGGGGTGTAAAATTGGGAATGTAAATTACTAATCCAAAAATAAGATTGGACTTCTAAGGGTGTTGGAGATCTGGGGGTTGAAATTCAGAGTAGTAAAAATGTTTATTTGGTGTGCATTGAAAGAGGGTTAGTCTTATACGGTGGAAAATATGGTAGGTCTCAGGTAGGTAGGTAGGTAATGGTAATGAGCTGAAATCCTTCATCATCTATCCATGCATACTGAACCAAATATCCACTCTTAAGGTAAGTATACAAAACCTATGATTGTTATTTATCAGCCCTCAGACTAACAATATTAATTGATTGGAAACACAAAATATACCATGCAACTTTATAGTATATTAGATGGTATGTGCTAGCCTTACTGTAGCTATGAATATGACAAACATTAACAAAATAATATCCAAAAAAAGAAAAAAAGCTGCATACACAATAAAATTCTACAAGTTATGTTTAGATTGCTGAACTTCAGGAACTGAATAAATTCATGCTGATCCATTTTAGTATTTCCCAGAAGAAGCAGAAGGATTCAGTGTTCTGTTATGCACACTTTACTTGTAGACATTTGAATGCATTTTGTATAATATATCTGCTGTAGATGTGCAGAAAAAGAATGGAACAAGTAGAAAATAATGGTTTCTATGAATTTTCATTCACACAGTGCCTTGTGAGCCGGATTTAATTTATACACTCACCTGCCAGACAGGATCCCTCTGCTCGGGGAAAAGCTGGAAGTATTTTTGTGCTAGCTGAACTGGAGGAAGCGTATGCAACTTTAAATTGGTCCAGGTCTGCACAAATTTGGCCAAGTTCACAAAAGTGTACAAGCCAAGTCTGTCATTCCCGTAGTTAGACAAGTGGGTCATGAAGATGCTGATCTGAAACACAATTAGAGGAAAATGTCAAAGTTTGCAGTAATCCCTTGTGCCACTGGGGGACAGTCATGCAACATTTTTTTCTGGATTATGCGATTTGCCATTTAATTCTATTTTACATATCTTTTTATTGAACTACATATCTTTGGTGCAGCTCAAATTACCAATAAGTGTAATGGTATTGAAACGAACAAGGCCATTACAAACGGTTTAATGTTTATTACAGAAGCAGTTAATATCTTCTTTTTGTCATTCCCTATTTTTGTACAGCTAATGCACGGAATAAAGCACCTAGGTTTTAATTATTTATTTGATACATTTGTATAGTCACAGCATATTCTGTCATGAAATGAAGCTTACATATCACAGTTTTAATAACCTATCCTAGGTCAAAGATGATTGGTAATTGTGGGTTGTGCAACGGATGCTTATAGGAAATGTAACATTTATAATATAGATTTAAATTGTAGGCATAATAACAGATTACAAAATAAATGATAATAAAATGTATACTTATTTTTCAGTGCCTCTACACTTTGGTTTAAATCTTTCACAGCTATTTGCAGTGTATATTTGGTGAACGGAACCAAAAATCAGAATATAACAACTGTGAGACACCTGTGTAGCTTAGCTCACTGCTTCTTACATTATCTACTAGTTGATGTGAGCCCACTGTTAAGGCATGTGGTCCAAATGACTTGTGAATCAGAACAAGTATTTTCCCATACAATTGCTGGTTAAAAATGTAAGCTAAAGAGAAAATGTTGTACAATCCTAATCTTAATTCAAAAAAGTTAATCCATTTCTTAAAAATTTACCTATAAGACAAATATATTTTTTTTTGCATGATTTCGTCAGTCTCACATTATTGTGGAAGAATTTTTATGTACTCAGAAGTGTGTATTGTCAAATGTCAATTGCCATCTATCCGTACTAACAATTGATTACAGAGCCTTGCCCTTTTTAATTTTTCAACACAATACATGCTTTGTCTGTATATATATATAAATATGGTCGATTATTTTAAAAGGAGCTCACGAGCCAAAAAAGTATGTGCAACTCTGCTCTAGCATGTCTAGAATGTCCTTACAGATTACATGGGGACTTCGCACTCTGGACAAACTTTATTACAGTGATAGCATATACCAGTACCTCTACATGCTAATGATAACTAGTGATCAGCAGCATAGGCCATATTTGAATTTGTGACACTTTGCAAATTATTCCCCAAAAATTCCCCCCCCCCCCAAAAAAAAGTTACTTAGAAAATTCAAGATCTCCTGTCATTATTATGTATTGCAAAAACTGGCACTTGTATATGTGAATATTGCAATGTGTGTTGTCACGGCCCCATCTAATGGCAGAAATGTGAAATAGCAGCTGAGACAACACTCGTAGAAGTCATTCATTGCAAAAGTCAGCACTTGTTTATGCAAATATTATGAACGCAATGTGTGGTACTTTCCCCAGAATCTGTAATATTTGAGATTACGAAGATATAACACTATATTTGAGATCTTAGCAAATTTTTGAAGAGTGATAAAAAAAATGCTATTCAAATATTCGCTCTCAACACCAGTTATAACTAAAATATTTGTTATTACAATTACATTAGACAAACATACTTATAAAATATGGTTAAATGCTCAGTCATTTTTTAAGCGCACTGAGCAGTAGGCGGATTATCTGTTTCATTGTTCTCTATTGAATAACAGTGCACCAGTGTACCAATATTCTCATTTGAATCTGGTGCATACCAATTTGATGTATTCAACTCCCTTTAGCCAGTATAAACCTCATGTGTGTACTGAGTGAATACAGTACATCTGGGAAAATCTTGTGATTATTTATTTAGTATCATCAAAGTTCTTCATCAGAGTGAAGGAGCCTGTGATGCTAAGAACCCTAATTTAACCTCCCTTGTGTTACGACGGTTTCACGCTATTTTTTCAACTGCAGTGCCATACAGGACATTAAACTATGCTGTCACGTGATTCCCGCCCTCCCCTCTCCACACATCTCAATGATGAAGACAATGCAGGCTGGGAAAAGGTCTATGGCACCACCACTCCTGCCCCTTCATCATCACAAATGACGCAGAAGACGTGGCAACGGATCGGCAGGCCTGCAGCAAAGCAGAATCACTGCTGACTCGCACAGCACTGGCATGTTTGCCCAATCCCAGCATGGGCAAAGCCTGTTTAAGAACAAACTGTGCGCATACTAGGGTTGGGCATAACGCCCAGGAGGTTAATATCCATGGTATATTACAAACAATTATAAACAACAAAATAAGGCTTCTTTACTTGGAATGCTTAATACACCTGCAGAGAAACCCATAAAAAAGCATGTGATCAATTTGAACAGCTGATTTTTAATTCATGGGTTGTCCGGTCTGGATCATTTTGATCATTTTTCTATTTAGGCTTACATTTGCCAATTAGAGTCTTGCTGATTTAAATTGATTGTGTGTTTTTTATGAGTTAACCTGCTGTAGAACTTTTCGTAGGAGAATATACAATCCCTACCCTTTTCTAGTTAACATTCAATACATTTTTTTTATTCTTTTTTACAAGCCTTAGGTGACTTACAATCACCTAGTTTATCGTTTTATTTACACAGCAGTGATCTACATTCTGTCCAAATACAACACTATAGTGGCATTTTGGTTAAACATCATATATTTTTGTAACTGCTCTTTCCTGCATGAGCTTCTGAATACTGAAACTCAGCCAGATACTTTTGAATTGTATATGCACCGAGTGTGGTTTTCTGTTAGGATTTAAAACTCCTTCCCAAGTGAATCACATAAGAGTCTGCCTGTGCTTATAAAGGCTATAACTTTAGAGAGGTCAACAGAGCAGCACTTTAAAAGCATAGGACACAGAGAAAATATTCTGTCTTTTTTCAACTTGATAGACTTATAAGAGCTCCCTGCAGGGAAGAAAATAAGATTTAGGAATAGATCTTTATCACCTGAACTATAACCTTGTGCATCAGATATTATTGATCTGCCACTATTTACAAACTGTAGCTAGAGACAGCCAAGAAAAATGTGTTCAATATGTTTCATTGCTAGTTAAATGAGATACGAAGAACTGCACCCAGGCAGTGCATGGATAAATATTTTACCAATCCAATGGTCGTACACATTTTGTTTCAATTAGAGGCTTATTTTGCTCATATATCTTACTGCTTTTCAAGCCTGCCGACATTGTAAAGCTCAGACTGCTTTCACAAACATTTTAATGGTCTGTTTGGCTAATCTGGTTCTAGATGAATGGTGGCGTTAGGAAGTTATAAAGCGGTTTTCTTGGCTTTAAAGTGTTCGTGGCTGTTGTGTACTAGCCATATTAAAAGTATGCAATACAAACATGTATTTGGTATATGGTATATATATATATGTATTATACCTCAGAAGCCATTTCAGATATGAATTGTAGGAGTACCAATTCAACGACACAATCTGCATATAGAAACTTCTTAATTACCTTTAAAGACAGCTACTTGGAAAACCACCAAAGAGGAAACACCACCCAAAGATCAGTCCTTAGCCTGAACACACAACATTCCAAATTTTTCTAGTCATTTGAAAAGCAAATTGGTTCAGAACAATAATGCCTCGTGCAGGTATATTGTCCCCTTTACTACATTTGAAACTACTGAATAGGTAGAGTAGGTATAGGTAGGCATAGGTAGAGAGTAAAACTATTCTCCTGCTTTCGCATAATATGAATTTATAGTGGGGGACAGGAATACTGTCAACCCTTGATATAATGATTCCTATAGATAGATATACTGTTAATAACCCTAGCTTATGCATAAAGCCAAGACCATTAAAATATGAAAAATGATTTCTGAATGATTAAAAAAAACCATGCTTTTTGTAACTAATAAGTCCCTTATTAGTGTCAGCTGTATAATACCTGGCTTATAATTGAGATCACTGCTACGGCAAGATAGGGAGGTTCTGCTTCACCTATGAGACATCGTTAGGCTAATAATGGGACACACAGTAAAGATTTAGAAGAGCGTGCATAGGTCAGTCAAACATTAAATGGTAGATATTAAAAGGATATGGTACAGTTTTTATTAATAGACTTCATTCGACTAATATATAATGATCATTGTATCTAAATCACTATATATTTTTAGGATTCATTTCCAAGTAATCACATCATAACTAAAATAATGTCAAATCATAACTGTAGTCATATACATAATGCTATACTTCATTATGTCCTTTATCTGTAAAACTGAAGACTGATATGTCAAAAGGCAGAATAATCTAGAGGCAGTGGAAAGCAAAATACTTTTATTTTTTTCACATATTTAAAGCATCTTTTTATCACCACACCAGGTGAGGGGGGAAATGAACTAATCAACATTTATTGCTCATGCAAAGTTTATGATTATCATCAGCAACATTGTCATTGTCCTGAAATAATTAGAGAGTACTATGCGGTTTAAAAGACTTAGAGCCCTATTCCATGGATAAAAACTATTTAACAAATGTACAATATGCTTTTCTAGTTTTAGCTTAATGACCATTAATCTTAAGAGCATCATAACACATTAGAAGCCTACATGTGAAACACACAAAATTCTACAAAATACATAAGAAAAAAATCTGGCTTTTAGTTGTCCATAAAGCATCTCTGTGTTGGATTGCTATAATCTAAATGTAATTAGTGTCTCAACGTCCTATTTATTAACTGTATTGTTTAAGATAGCTTTTATTTCCATTGTGTCTACATTCTAAAATGAGTTTGTTTCCTAAAGCATTTGCATCCATAAGAAAGAATAAATATTCATGATAAAAAACCAACACCCCCAACAGAACTGAATATAGCTCACAGTCACCCAACCAGTGAATAGAAATAATTAATGTAATGTCTTTGGAGAGCTGATGATGAGGGTGATGCCCCAGGGTCCACTTTGTTCCCTTTTTCTCTCTGTCTGTACTGTACACATTTGAATAGCCTCTCAGGACACATCTGTCATGAACAGAAAATTTCAGCGCCCTTTACCATTTTGGAGCTAGGACCAAATTAGATTTGAAAGGATGCAAATAGAGTCTGCCACTTAGTTTTAATATTGCTGTGCTGAATTATCAGGTCTGCTGAATGATACAAATGATAGCATTCACATTCTTCCACAATAACTCTGTGAAAGTGCCAACTTTGCCCTGGGCACTTCATATGTATTTTACAGTCCTGTGTGACTTGGCTGTAATGCGGTAACATGGTTTGTGTTCCAATATTTCTTTCAACAGAATTAGAAATCACTGCCTTATTTCCCATTATTTTCTTCCATATGAATGATTGATGATTACTGCTATATTGCAGCTCCTATAGCAGGATAAAACAAGGATTATGTGCGACTAGCTCCTTTCATTACGACATGCATTAACAGTAGCTTGCACAAATGTTTACAGGTCACTAGAGTAAACAGAACTCTCTGACCAGCAATTTTCCAATTAATTTTCCATTGTGTACACTATATGTTCAGCCCAGAGGGTTCTTTTTCTAGTACATAGTAACTTCATAGCAGCTGCTGCTGGAACATTAGGCATAGAAGCTGACAAGCTAATTAATGCAACTATGTTTATACACTTAGAAAGGTTCTTGAAATAAGAAGATTTATCAGCAATTACAAAAATTTAATCTAATCTATCTATCTATCTATCTATCTATCTATCTATCTATCTATCTATCTATCTATCTATCTATCTATCTATCTATCTATCTATCTATCTATCTATCTATCTATCTATCTATCTATCTATCTATCTATCTATCTATCTATCTATCTATCTATCTATCTATCTATCTATCTATCTATCTATCTATCTATCTATCTATCTATCTATCTATCTATCTATCTATCTATCTATCTATCTATCTATCTATCTAAAAAAAGTAGATTAACACCCCTTAAAGGTAGATTTCAAAATGGACATCAGTAGCAGAATTAAGCATTTATGCATTTAAAAAAATCACAGCTTACCTTTAAAAGTGCTTTATCACATACAGCAGGGGAAATGATTTAGACAATGACTCTTATATGGGCTAGAAAGGATTGGCATACATGTGACTGTGGATTATTATGAGCACGTTTTTTACATAATCGTTTATCTTTTTTTGGGGGGAGGGAACCTTTTAAATATGTGTGAAATAAATGCTTTTTAATGAACTTACCTATGTTAATTCAAACCAGTTATATTCCTTGCCGCTAAAGTCCCCGAGGCTAGCCAACTCTTTTAGTTTAGCTTATATTTTCAGTTGTATTTTTAATTTGGGAAGTTGGCAAGTGGTAAATGTGACCTTAGACCTTTGACCTTGGGCATTACATAACATAGTGCAGCCAATAACACAGCCCCTTTTAAATCAATGATAGGTCAAGCCTCCATTGCATTCAAGGCAACGTGGACCTCCATGTATACAGCCCTGTCATAGCCCTATTGCATCAATGTACACTGCGCTAGAAATTTAGCTCAAGTATAGCCTGAGGCTAGGGCTCCACTATGCACTGAGATGCGCTAACCTCAGCGCATCCTGTGAGAGCAAGCCCCTCTTTTTCTCTGTGTTAGGGCCATGTTATCAACCATGCTACATAGCACTGCTCACAACGCAGCCCCTTTAAATTAATGGGCTGATGTACAACTTACAGGCCCTGGCACGTTGGTCATATGTTGTCATGACGCGTTCATTGATTATCAATGGATGCATCATGCTTCAAGCCTCTGTTGTGTTGATGTCGGCATGGAGTGTTGTGTCGACATTAACGTGACAGAGGCTCCGACTTTTGGATCAGGGGCTGTGTGGCTCTTTCATAGCCCCATTGCTGTCAATTGGCGGCATGTGCACTCCGTTAAAATCCCTGTGTCCAACGCAGGGTTCAACAGATAGTAGAGCCCTAGACAAGGTGTGTGTTTCTTGCTGGATCACCAGGTAAATCTAGGAAAAGAAAATCCTATGCAGCCACAACATAGATGACATTTGGATTATATTACTGGATTATAATATTGTAAATACTTATAAATTTTTATTTGACAATACAAATAATTATCTTTGTTTAATTTTTAAGAATACTTTGTTTAAATCTGGAATTGTACAATGTAAATTGTCATTCACCAGCCATGTAAAGCCTAGATGCATAATAGCTTTTTAAAAAAAAAAATAGAAAAAAAATAAATAAACCGTAAATGCAATTTCTGCCAGGCTTGTAAAGTCTACAAGTTTGATTTATTTTCGAGTAAAAATACCATTATGACCTACAACTGAGATGACAGAGCTTCCTTACATTTCTCTCCTGGCCTTAGGGTTATTTATAATTCCTTTAAGTAATG
Organism: Ptychadena robeensis; assembly: GCA_036250615.1. Classification (NCBI taxonomy): domain Eukaryota; kingdom Metazoa; phylum Chordata; class Amphibia; order Anura; family Ptychadenidae; genus Ptychadena; species Ptychadena robeensis. Next base: position 162,438,138 of record CM070032.1, read on the forward strand.
AGACTAGGAGTCAAATCCAGTAAATACATTTTCGGCAGTGGTATTTTCCTTGTTTCATTCTGACATACTTGCAATCATACTTTAATATCCTGTGTCCTGTGTCTCCTCTCCCACCCCTGTCCAAAGATATTCCTTACAGTGTTACGCTTAAGCCTGTGTTCACAATACCTCGCAAGAGGTGTAATGTAACTAACTCTGATCTAATGTTTGTATGACAAACTGAAAGAATAGCTTGTTACCTTTGTTCAATTAAATAGAAATAAAATGATTTCAGACAAATTGTCACGATCACTTTACTGCTCCCAATATAAAAAATTGATACCTGTTACATATTCTTCCCGCTCCTTTTACCTCCATTGACACTCTTTTACCTTCTCCTTGTCTACCAGCAGTAGTATACTATATTCTTTGCTGTGTTGAAATCATCCATATAGACAGAGGTGCACATAACTTTTTTAGTGAGTTCCTCAGATGAGTACCAGGAGATAATGTTTGGTACTCACCCCATATGTAGCGTGGTCTACTCATTGTCATATGCATAAGCTTCCTGCATGGTAGATTCTGCTGCAGATGGACCTCCCTGTTCCTGATTGAGCCTCGGATTAGCTGTCCCTAACTATAGGTCACCTGTGTGTGAATTAGTCATTTGCATTCCCAATTTGACACCCCTAACTGCAACCTTTCCTAGTTATAAAGATTCCCTGCGGTTTTCAAGTGAAATAATGGTTAGTTTAACAATTAAAAATGCAAAAAACTACCCCAATAATCCCCCTTCCCATACCCACAGACACATACCCCCTTATCATTCTCGCACACACAACACTACCCCAATAATCACCTCCCTCACACAGACACATAACCCCCTGATTCATTCTATCTCACACACATAATCAAAACACAAACACCTGTATGCATATAGTCCACCAACACACAGACACACCAGACACACAATTGCCCCCTGACATTCTTATCACCACACACAATACAACTGCCCCTGGGCATAGACACACTGCCGCACACATGCCCCTGATCATAGACACATTGCCACACACACTTTGGCCCCTGATGATAAGCACACTGGCCAACAATGCCCTGACATAGACACAAGTGGCCAACACACTGCCCCAGATTATAGGACACTGGCCACACACACTGACCCCGTATTATAGACACACTGCCACACCACACGGCTCCTGATCACACAACCCAATAGCTTTCGGAGCTCTACTGACAATAACGTGACCACCGATGGGGGAAGGAAAGGATTGTGTGCCTGCAGCTACTGGGAAATGCACAGAGAGCCAGCGGTTACGCCTGATTCCGGCACGGGCGCAGTTTGATTCACGATGAGACTGTGCCAGTACTTGCTTCGGGCGTAACGCAAGGGAGGTTAAACCGGCCATAGACGCTATGCTTGGCGGGCGTTTATCGAACAATCGTCCGCAGCATGATGACATCATCATGCCATGGTCAATCGTTCGAAATACACCATTTACGATGCTACAACCAATACTTTGGATGGGGACCCTTGTCCCCATTCAAAGTACTGGCGATCGTTTGTTCTCTGGCTGATCAAAGTTTTGTGCGAGTACGACCGGTTGCTCCAGGTGGGCACGTTCATTTTGCGATTTATCACCAAGCGATCCCCTCGAATGCGTATGGTGATCATTCGCAAAATCAGCCACAGATTGAAGCGCTATGGCCGGCTTTAGAGGTACAGAAATGTATTTATTTACTATTATTTACACTTGTTTTCTTTTCTTTTGATTTGGATTAGATAAAACATTTATAAAACCTTTATCCAATCCAATAAAAAAACAAAAACAAATGTAAACTAATGAAAAAGAAATCTAAGAAAAAGAAGAAAAAATCTACAATTTTTTTTTTTCCTGTACCTTTAAATGTAAAATCTCCCGCCCGTGCTGTTACGTCATCAGCACATGAGTGCCGATCACGGAAATAGCCAGAGAGATCGGCTATTTCCGGAGGCACTCGTGTGCAGCCGGAGGTAGATCCAGCTAGCAGAAACGCTCAGCGGGTGTGTTTCTGCTAGCTGGATCCACTTTTAAACTGGATTAAAGAAAGACATTTCTCTGATCCAGTCCAAAAGTTAAAAAAAATATTTAAAAAACGAAACCAAAAAAAAAATGTCTTTAAGACCGGGTCCCGGCTCCGTGACGTCACTCGGGGACCCGGAAAAAGCCGTCGAGGACGTCGATGGAGGCGGCAGCCAGACCAGGTGAGCTCCCGCGCTGTGGCGTATCAATAGTTGCAGCGTCCCTTTGCTGGAACTGGGTTCGAGCATATAGCTAGGGAGCTTAATAAACTGATTAAAATGTAAAGTGCACCATTTTTTATTTATTATGCATTACAATGCATTCTTCTATTTCCACACCTACAGTACATTGTAAAAGTCATGTTTAACTGATTTGTTTGGGAGTTTTACACATAGGCACAGTGGGCATAGGCATGGGGTGGTCTCCTGGGGTAAAGGGGGAAGGGAATCACTTGAGCATAAAGCTAAACCTTGGACTTTATGAAAGGGTGTTCACTGCTAGGTATTACCTGTAGCTACATTTTGTTTAACATAGGCTCTTGCTCAAACATGTAGTACTTGACTCTGATAAGAAATTAGTGATTAGCAGCATAGCTAATATTTGCTCGTATTCGCAAAATATAAAAAATTTCACCTAATCTCCAGTCATTATTACCTTCACTATATTCAAGATCTTCGCGAATTCTTGCAGTGGCAATACTTACAATAAAATTTTGCAATTAGAATACTTGCAATCATGATGCATGATGCAGTTTGACTGTGGTTTAGGGCAGGTTAAATGCACCATATGGCCTCATAGGGAAGAATGAGCTGTGTTCACTACACCTTTTCAACTGCATTCTTGGTGCACTCAGGACCATGCCCTAAACTGCTGGCAAACTATGGGAAATGTGCAATCTGTGTGTAGCCAGCCAATGTGTCCATGACGCCTAACATTAACGGAGTATAGACATAGCCCAACACTGTTGAAAATGTTTTACCTGCTATTTACTGCCTTTTAGTAGACACTATAATGAAAAACTACATTTTGAATGTAATCCATCGATATGGATGATGTTTAGATATGAGTACTCAAGATATGTAATTTCTTGCAATCCTAAAGAGAGGCACACTGAAGAGGGCATTATTATAGAAAATTTTAAAAGCTACGACGTCAAAGCATAGCTTTCACTCTGAAGATAGAACCACAGAATATTTAAGTAACCAAATCTTAACTAAAATGAACCATCAGGTATTAAAGTACCAAATAAATAACTTTGACCAACTAGGAAGCTTTTTGACAATACTTTTATTTTCCATTTTAGGGCTAACAAAATAATCAATATAAAATCTTAAGGAAGAAAATAAATAAAATTTAGCTGAAAGTCACCCACATAATTACCCAGTATCAAATATATTTATATTTGCACATTTTCCTAATGTACTGCATCTATAGACTTTCAGAATTGAAGGTTATCAGGATCAGAATGCATTAAATATGCATTTTTTCACAACCATATAAGGAAAAGGAGGGGGTGATTATTCGTAACTTAAATAATACTACTCTGTTACTAAGAGGCAATAGAATTGTAATAAATTGCAAAATGAACTAAACCTACCAGTGAAATAAGACACTCAAGTTAATTGCGTCTTATAAGCTGGAGCAAAAAATAGTGCAAACACTATTAACCATACATATGGAAATGAATTTAGATTGCTCATATAAATGCTGGAGCTAGCAAAGAACAAACAGCTTTATTAAGAATGATCATAAGTTCTTGAGGATTGTCACTGTGATATTGGTCCTGAGCAGAATTTAGGTGTCTCATTCATATCTGTTGATATATTGACTACATATCAAATCAAGTACTTAGACATGAGTCCTGAAGAGCCTTCCCAGAAGAGCAAGAGTTATTATGCTTCCAACCCTGTATATATAGCATTTCATAAAAGTTTCTAAGTGAAAATTGGCTAAGGGTACAAACACTTTTGTCCAAATAGTGTGTGTCTATGTTCCTTTTAAAACACCCCCATATTATCCATATAAGGCAGATGTCACAAAAAAGTGACCAGGAGTTGAATGTTCCTGTGCGTTTTGGGCATCCAGGTGCTGGAAATGAAATTAGGGCCTGGCCCAAAATAGCCCTGTCCATTTTTGTCCACGAGCCGTAGGCTGCTACAGACGATCGCCACAAATTGTGCCCATAGACATGAACAGACGTAGTCAAAAATTTCATGTGAACATATTTTTAACCGTGTCCATTCATTCTCTATGGATCCTTTGCAATCAGGGGTGGCTGTATTGGCTTTCCATTATAAAAAAAACAAACGCGGCAGCCGAGACACTAGTGGCAAAACTAGCCAGCCAGTGGGGACAAGCCCTTAGTGTTACACTCAATCTGAACTGCTGTTGACTAAGTCTTTCAGTGGAAATACTTAAAGGAAAAACTGAAGTAAATAAAATATTAACATACACCTAACTGCTGGTAGGTAAGGCAATGTTTATGCTGGATCAATAGGTGGAATCAACAGTCTGCTACTGTTTACTAACATTAGTCCATAGACGTGCCCATCAAGAAAGTCACAGTAAAGCAATGCCTACTATGTATCAGAAGTTCTGAAGCCACTAGAGCAGCATTCTTTTTTTATGGATAACCAGTGGCATTATCCATATAGGCTTTCTTGAAAAAAAAACTGAAAAAGCAAACTAAAGAACATATTAGAAATAGCTGAATAATTTGTTTTGTTGATAATAAAAAAATTTTTTCTGTCATACTGATGTAAAGTTCTTCACAGTTTAGGTCAACATCCATAATCACTGATTCAGGCTTGGCAGTGGTTCAAAGTCAAACTCTACTTGAGACTCTATTTACAACCCCCAGGAAGCCAAGAATCGGAACATATGGTTCCTGCTGGTTTTGTTCATATGCAGGGATATAGTAAATGCTGTAAGATTACAATTTAGTTGTTTGTCCTGTGTTTGTTCAACAATATATGCTTATATGGTACTAAATTAGTTCTATTTAGTCTAGGCAGTGATTTAATCACTTGTTTCTGAGAGGAAATCCACAAAACATGCTAATGAAGCCTGAAGATAGATTGGTAAAGACGCGATTTTAAAGAACAACTAAACATTGATTAAGGAGCAAATAAAAATCTGCTGGAAATTGTGTTTTCCTTTACAGACTTTCTCTTTTTATGATGGAATAAAATGCATTGCATCTTTAGCCATCAGATTCTTTATCTTGAGCTCTTCCATTCAAAACAACTGCCTAGCTATTTTTTTAAATTCTTTAGTAAATCATGCATCAACCTACCTAAATACATGGTACATTTTCTGTCTCATTCAATATAGCAACCAACCTTAAGCCCCCCATAGACGGGCAGACTCCTGGCCATAGTTGTAGCAGACCAACCTGCGTGCTCGCTCCCGCCGAGCACATCAAGGTTGGTCTGCCGCAACTATGTGGGAGCCCACCTTGAATTATGTTGAAAAAAAGATCGCACATGGATCCGACATGCCGGTTCTTTTTCTGCCAGACTGACAGCTGCAGCCTGTTAACGCTGTTATCTCAGAGGGGGAGTCTCCTCCCCCTCCGAGGTAATTTGCTTCAGTCTGACAGGAATCCTGTGTGTCAGTGGAAGACACAGGATTCCTGTCCGACATGTAGCAGACTGCTCACAGCGTGGTGACGTCACCACGCTGTAATCAGTCTGCTAAAGGTCTGCTATAGATCGAGGTGTCTATGGCAGGCTTTAGTCATTAAAGAAGTCTTGAAGAAGTAGTTTAAAAAAAAACAGAATTAATAATTATTATGGAGTCCTGGGCAATCATTTGGAATCAATGGGGTAGCCCTGCAGGGGCTATTTTCTAAAATTCCTTTGAATTTTATGGGGATAGTGACCACCTACCTGTATAACTTGAACCTCAACCTTTTACCATCGGTGCCTTAACTATTAAACAGAATTAAAAGTCATACTACTTCTTTCAACATTAATGTTATTCTAACTTTTAAATGTCTATTAAATGCCCACATGTGATTGTTAATAAATGTCTATGTCCCTTCTCTGGCTAACAAACCTTGTCCTAAGTCCCGGACTACCAACATCAGCAGAAAGGACTCTGGCTGGCCACTCATGGCAATGTCAACCCCAGGACTTAACTAAGAATAGTGCTTTTGGTTTAACCCCCTGTGCATTTACCCACAGTATTGCTCAGGGTAAGTTTATTTACAAACAATACTCACTTCAAGCTACACTCTGGGTTACATACCTGACTGAAGGGAGCCCAAGACATCCCACCTAAATAGTCAGGAGGGGGGGGGCTTGCTGTTGACCTGCAACAATGTCACTTTTCCTTCTCACATCAATGATGCTGATGTGGAGGGGGGAGGGCAGGCAATTAGAGAATGATTGCCCATTGTAGGTTTGAATGCGGAATGGGCATAATGCAGAGGAGGCTAAAATATTGATTTAAGGAATTTGTTGAATTATTATGTTAGACACTTGGTTGAAAAATACAAAAAAGTTGTCTGGGCTAGGCCAATAGCTAATAATTGTTCTCCATAGGAGAGGAATTACATTGACTACAGCATGGCGCTGATATGACATACAGTGACATAAATAAGGGCAGTAAGCAAGAAAAGTCATGTTAAAATTTACTTTCAAACTAATATTTTTTACTGAAAGTATACAAATGCTTACTTACCGGGTTGAGGACAAGTGTAAAGAAAAGCTCCCCTCCTTGAATATTTTTATCGAGTTCAATTGGACCTCCTGGATACTCTTTGTAGAATATGGTATGAGTGAATAAACCACATGTTTGCCGAGGAAGAACCTAATGAGAATCAAAAGAATTTCATAAATTTTTGTTTTATTGGTTCTATTGTTAATTGCTGTAATTTGGAAATAGTGTTGATCGCAAATATTTTAATCACAAATTTTTATTGCACATATCTGGACTTCGGGAATTTGCAAAGATCTGGAAAAAAGTGTTATATCTTCATAATATGTGATTTGTTTTGTGCCGATTTTGACAATAAATGTAATCTGTGGAAAGTACCATGCACTGTGTTCGCAATATACGCATGTACAAGTGCTGGTTTGTGCAATGAAGGCAATAATGGCTGGAGATCCCGAATTCTTGAAATTTACGAATTGTCAATATTAGGCGAAAAAATTATATGGAACTGCCTGTGTTGCTCATCACTATTTGGTAACATTCAGGTTTTTAGTTAGTTTGCTCCCAGGTTTTATGGGCAATAACAGTAGTGATGACGCGAACCCGGAATTGCGCAAAAGTTCGCGAACCCGGCGAACCTGCCATTGACTTCAATGGGAGGCGAATTTTAAATGGTACCCTTTCTGGCCACAATAGTTGATGGGGTAAGTTAGTGTTTTCAAGGGTCTAACGAGCCATGTTCAATGGACATGGTCAGAGGGGAATCATGGCATCCCGCATGAGAGTGGTTTTTTTTTCACGCGACTAAATCGCGTCAACCAAGCGAATTCTACAATGGATATCAAAATGGGATTTGAGCAGGAAGAGTTCACTCAAACAACATTATGGACACTGGGTCAGAATGGGGCAGGGTTTGAGGACATGGTGTGGTGATGGTCAGTTTAGTGGAGGAGGGACACTGGTGTGATGTGTCAGATTTATGATGAGGACCCGTGTGTGGTGAGTGGTCAGTATGGAGGGGAGCACTGGTGTGATGGTCAGTGTGATCAGACACTGGTGGTGGATGAAGTCCTTGTTGGAGTAGCCTGGTGGTTGGGATGGTCGTATGTAGGGACGAACGGTAAAGAGATGGGACATGTGGCCAGACACTAGTAGGGGATTGGTCAGGTGCATACACTGGGTGGAGTGTCAGTAGTGGAGGACAGCTGTTGGTTATGTCAGTTGTGGAGGGACACATGGGGGATATTGTCAGTGTAGCAGACACGTGTGGGAGATGTCATTGTGGAGGGCCACGTGGGTGCAGATGGAACGTGTGAGTACGACTGGTGGGAGAGTTTTCAGTATGGAGGACACTGGTGGTATGGACAGTGTGGAGTACACTGGATGGCCAGAATGGAAAGTGTATGAGGAACAGGCTGGGTGAGATTGTCAGTATATGGAGTGGAACACTAGGGTGTTGAAATGGTCATGTATGAGGACACTGTGGTGATTGCGGGTAGGAGGACACTGGTGGAGATGACGGATAGTTGCAAGACAATGATAATATAGAGTGGTCAGTGTGGGCAAGACACTACTGGAGGAGATGGTCAGTGGTGATGGGCATACGAGCGGGGGACCATTGTCGTGGGGTGGAGGACACTAGGTGCAAGGGATGACAGGTGGAGGACAGCTGTGGGATATTTGTCCTTAGGGGAGGACACTGGATGGTACTGTCAAAGTAGAGGACACTGGTGAGATGGACAGTGTTTAAGAAAGATGATGGGTATGGCGCACAACCTCATCATTGATTACAAGCTATAGAATGCAGTGCCAGAAAGCCCTCAGTTGGTGTATGGGGCCTGGCAAGGATCAATTAGTACAATGGAGTCAGTATGAGGGATGGAGTGTTTAAATTGTGTAGTAGGTATATGCAGCTCTCAAAATGGGAGATGTGTGGGCCCCAGTAACAGACGGATATGAAACAAGTACAATGGAAAACGTCACAACCTAGTACAATAAATGGAGTTAATCATGTGGAATAGGCGATAATGGTTGAAAAAGAGTTCGGCGCGAAACTGTCCCATTGTTCCTATTGAGCCGCCCCAGCATCTGTAAGCAGGAAGTGATCTCTTCTCCCCCCAGAAGTGAGGTCCTCCTGGAGGCACATGCCCTGAGAGAGCCACGCCTTGTAAACCTCGTCTCAAGTGAGTATCTTGTCGGTGTTGTGGGGTGTTGTTCATCTCATGTTCCATTGTTTTACCTTATCCTATTCCGACATGATTTAACCATTTTTTGTACTAGGTTTGTGCGTCCTCTGTCCTTGTTCTTATCTGAGATGACAGAAGTGGCAAGACACTGGTGGATAGACATTGGAGGCAAGGATAGCTGTAATGGATGGAAAGCCGTGCACTTATGGTGAGTATACCCTTATTAATAGGGTGAGAAAAAAATGCTGGGTATACCCTGCCACCAGATAACTGTGGCTGGGCACTGGGCAACCGTTGGCACAAGGCTGTAGGACGGAAGCGTGCAATTTTATTAATCCCTACAATAGGGTAAAAAATCCCCTGGGGTACAAGTGCACCAGATATGAGCATGGCAGTATGCACTGTGTAATATGTGGCCTGAACAATCACTGGCAAGCAGCTGGCATGCCAGCCATGCAGGCAACGGTTAGCCAAAAATCGCCCTAAAAGGGGGGGTGTTTTGGGGTGGTCTTTGTCGGGGGACGGTCTTGTCCTGACAGCAACTTAAGCAATGAGGAGAGTACACTGTAGAACATACTGCCTAGCTAAGGGTTCCCTTGCAGCCCAGCATCTCTCTATCTGACTCTCCCTCTTCCAGCGCATTGTTTAAAATGGCGTCCTGACTTTCTATGCAATAGGGGTGGATGGTCCGTAGGTGGGGGGTGCTGATTGGCTATTATGTCGCTTACTGTGACTCACAGGTCAAATTTTCACCATGTAAAAGATAGGGGTCTGTCGAACTAAAAAATCACCGCCATATGTTTCGTCGCAAAATGAAGATGCATCGGAACAGTGCAACATTTGATATCGCAAAAAAACGCGAACATAGAAGTGGGGTACGCGCGGGCAAATAACAGTTCATAGAAATCCAAAGTCATGACATAACAGATGATATAAGTTTAAAACATGGAAGAATAAAACAAATGAAAACCCCACATTCTGTACCATACCCACTGAACACACAACTTAAAATAAGATCTTTTTTTTTCTTACTTCTTTGATTCTGTGATCTCTTAACATATACCTGACACTGCTTGAAAACAAAACTGAAAGTGAAGAACACAATAGTTTAGAGATGCTTTAATCTTGGTGGCATCATGGCAGTAATAGAAAAGGAATAGACAACAGCTTATAAAAGCCAGGATTAAAAATAGCCTGACATCACAGGCAACAAATAGCTGTTCACTTCAAATACGAGCCGCTAAGCAGAAGAGAAGGCAACCAGAGCAGTACTTGTTAACCTTCCTGCTATAGTACAGCCACAGATCTTTTCATTCTCTGAGAAGGTATCAAAGGCTGGTTTTGTTTTATTATTTTTACTTTGAATTAGTGTTTACTTACATTCCCAGAACTTCATCACACTACTAGAACTAGAATTCATACTAGGTGTCATTGTAAATGAAATGATAATATCATGTCCAAATACAGTGTAGACTTTTCCAAAAATAGATAAATGTAGTATAATCTTGTATGCATTACAAGCATTGATGGTTAGAAGCTGCATTGCCATTACTCAATAAAAAAATTAATGTTCTATATCCCAACTAAAATTTTAAATGTCTAAGTCTACCCTTGATATTTGAAATTGCCAACATCCCACTTGATTATATCTACTTTACAAGACTGCTGGGATGGGTCCTGCCAGAGAGGCATATATCGCCTACATTCATGTGCCTTGGATGGAGTCTGGGAGGTTATTGCCCAGCAACTTTTGGTTGCTGAGTGTTTCTGGTTTTTTTTTGTTATGGTGCCCCAGAATCTGGGATAGGAGGGATTGAACTGAGTGGACCTTCCTATTCCCCCAGGTACACTCAAAGGGTTAACATCTGTTTGCAGGTGAGTGGAGCTAGTTGTGTCTCAAAAAAGGAACTATGGTGTCAGTGCTTCTGATCAGATAGGAGGCAGGGGGCTCACAAGGAGTGTGGGGACCAGGACTAGGGCTGCTGGGAAGCCAAGCCAAAGATTTATGTTGAACATTGTGGAGGCTTGATATTTTCAAAAGACTTTATATGAATTGATATTAACCCCTGCGATAGTGATTTGTTTGGTGTGTTTAGGACAATAAATCGTGTGAATTGATGTTTTGGGAGCACCCTTTGAGGCTGAACCCCGACACTACTCAAAACATTCTAGATGGACGACCAGCCATCGTATTGAGCCCCCCAATGAAGCATGGGACTCCAGGACTTTAACGGCACATGAAAGAATTCCTGGCATCTTATATGTATAAATATTTTTTAAATGTGTCATTAATAGCACACATATAATAATTTCCTTCAATGCTGTCATTCTGTTAACCACTTTATCACTATGGTGTCCTCTAATGTCTTAGAGACCAAATATCTGACCCACACAGAACAATTCTACACAAAAAAAATCAGTGGGAGACTTTGATCTGCCAAAAAACTTTGATGAAACCTCCCTGTCTAAAGCCAGTTGCTTGGACAGTGAAAGATCAGCAGCTGACTCATAAGATCATCCAGATTGAGGCGATTATTCACCTTATAACTGATTCCTTGTCAATATGTATGCACTCCTAAATTGCTCCTAGTGCTGCAATATCCAAGATTAAAGGTAACTCTAGACCAAAACAATGTTAAATATTAATTTATATAGGTCTGTATTTTTATTTTCTCAGATTTCCCTTGTGGACGATTTCTTTATTTTTTCATCTTTGCCTCTTTAATCCTAGAAGAAACCCAGAATGAATTTAATAGATTTCTCAAGTTTGTGGCCCTGCAGCTTATGGCTCGTTTTCTCATTACATGTGGTTTGGAGGTGCACAAGATGAACGTAAGTTTGGTGAATTATTTATACAGAAATGGAAATGTTCACTTATTATCACAAATTAGCCATAAAACAGGAACACATTCGTTCTGAATGACCAATCACCAAAAACTGTTTTTTATGCATACAACATGATTGGAGGATTAAAATGAACACACTTTAGTCCTGAATGAACACTCTCTCTGTATGTGAACATTCTCTACTCTCTTAGTAACTCTGTTGATTACTATGAGGACCAATTTGAAGAATGGAATAGAACATTTCCTCATATCAAATGAGTAATATCTCAAAAGTGACAGAACTTGTGACTCAACGCTGGAATTTTGAAATTGCTCAGTAGATGTGATGAAGAGCATTCATGAGGAAACAAAAATGATGTGTAGTCAAAACCTGTATATAATGAGCAATACTGCTTTCTGTATATTGCCGTCCTCCGTTTGGAATAATAAATATTGGAATGTGAGCATAACCATATCTTTAGCAGAACATTACTTGACCTCTGCCACTGCGCATGAAATGGATCTACTGAACACAACATTTATTAGATGCAGAATGATGATGGTGGATGTGGAATATGCAGAAAGCTGCACTGTATAACAATATCTGGAATACTGAGCGAGCCGTCTGGCGTACAGAGGGAAAAAAAAGCTCTGTCTGAGAAAATGAATAGTGTTCCTATTGAGTTATAGATTATCATAACCTTTAGCCTTCCTGCATGTAATTTGTTTCATCTTTTGAGCAGCGCAAGCTTCACTAACTGGTGACTAACTATGCCAGAAATGACACCTCAGCATTCTCGCTAGTCTTTGGATACCAATACACGTCTGATTCTGCTCCAGGACACAAAGCATAATGCCGCAAATCCTCATAAATATTCTATTGGATCTTGCTTAGGTCATTGGAATTACTGCTTTCCTATAACACCACATGATTAGATATGTTTCACAAAATACTTAGATACTTGTTTTTTTACACCCCCTTAATGCTTCATTTATACTGATTCCTTATTTTTTTATTCAACCGTAGTGCAAGCAGGAAAAGCCAGCAAACGAGAGTTACAATGCTTCTCTGAGTTCCGGAGCAGTGCAATGTTGTTGCACACTGCTGGGTTCCATTGATGCAGACCAAGGAGGACGCCACTTCTCCAGATAAGGCACACAAAAGATAGCTTGACCTTTGCAAATGCTCATCTGGACAAAGAAGTGGTGAAGAAATGGTTAGCAGACAACAACATTAACGTTTTGGAGTGGCCCAGCCAGAGTCCTGACTTGAATCCAATTAAGAATCTGTGTAGGGAGGTAAAGATCAGGGTGATGGCAAGAAGACCCTCCAACCTGAAAGATTTGGAGCTTATTGCTAAAGATGAAATGGGCAAAAATATCTGCCATATATAATATTTTTTGATTAATTATATATATATATATGTAATATTATATTTTCCTATTTATATTGATATTGGATGGATTGTGGGTAAGTCTTAAACAGACCGACCCTGTGTTTCTGATTAAGAAGTGTTTCTGATTAAGTATATATATATATATATAGATAGGGATGGCTGAACATCAGCCATGTCCGTTTGCTAACAGACGAAGGGAATTTGAACCGAAAAACACACAGTTCCTTATTCCGATTACCGGAGGTAACGTCACTGACATCACTTCCGGTTTTCTAAGCCGATTTCTTGCTAAAAACTGGGGTCTCTATTGAGAAAATTCTTCTTCCGCAGCAATTGATTGAGCAGTGATCGGACATTGGTAAATTTCAGTTGATCGTTCAAGTATCTGACAGGTTTGTTCTATGGAGAAGAGGGCTTTGGAAAGAAAGATTTTTTCATCTGTCACACTGTGTGGTAGTACACTTGATCCATGTTGGCAGTCAATATTTTATTTGCACAAAGAGATTGAATTTAAGATTGATCAAGCAAAAGTTGATGCTTGTATGGCTAGGTTAGTTATGGAAGGCTATCACTTTATCTATAGCCATCAACTTCATCCAACCCAACTTCTTCTTTCTGTGACCATAAGGTGACCACTACTGATGAAACTTCCATGTATCCATATTAAAGTTACATTGTTTAAGCACCTTGTACAGATGCCAAAAATGCTAGTAGGGAAGTGAAGGAGACTTTTAGGGCCATTTCACACTATATGCGTTGCAGTGCGTTTTAAAAACGTGTTTTTTTTACTATGCGCGTTTTTACATAGACAACCAATGTTACCATTCACACTGTATGCGTTGCGTTTTAAAAAATGCAGCGTTTCCGCATGCGTTTTTAAAAACTCACTGCTGTATGCATTTCTGATTTATTTTTCCTGCATTTTTCATTCATTTATTCAAAAACACCAACGCAAATGCAAAACATATGCGTTTTTACATAGACAACCAATGTTACCATTCACACTGCATGCGTTGTATTTAAAAAAATTTTTTATGCATTTTTCATTGATTTGTTCAAAAACACAAATGCAAAACACAAATCCAGATGACATGTGAAAAGGCATGCATTTTTGTATATATGCAGAAACACATTCCTTTAAAAAATGCATGCCTTTAAAATACATATAGTTCGAAAGGGCCCTTAGTGGAAGATACTTATAAAGCAATTTCTGCTGAAACAAACTTTTTTTCAGGTGGCTATTTTTTCAAAGTCTAATTCTTCTTAAAACTCCATGATTTGAACTGTTAATCTTTTCTATCTTAGTTTATTTGTAGACAAAAATACACCTGAAATCTTAATATGTGTTGAAACTGACAATATGTTAGTCATTAGTGTGACTTTTCCAAGATTAATGCTTAAAGAAAAGACAAGAAGCAAACAATTTTAACTGTATATAGCAATTGAAATTATTCCCATGGTTTACATTGTACATTAGATTCAACATGAAGCCGTCAATTCATAAGCCAAAAGTTTGGAGAGGAAGCAGCCCAAAAAAAAAACTGGATCTCATTTAAACCTTCTTTTGTACAGTTATGCTGTGATTAAAACTTTACCATTTTCTCAAAACAGAATTTCCCTTTCAATATGTGATGCATAGATGTTATTATCCATCAGATAGTTTCCTCTTCAAGTCATTGTTCTCACTCTGGAATAGCTGATTAAATACTAGTGCATTTATATCTCAAAGACACAGAGGGCAGTAGTATAGGAAGGAAATCTTTTCAGTAAAGCTTACATAATGAATTTATTATAAGCTCGTCTCCACAACTCCATGGCTGCAGAAAATGAAAGCCTTTTCCAATGAAGATTTGGTAACCTAGGATTTCAAAGATAGAAGGTCTTAAAAATGCTTTTCCGTAAATTGGTTTCCGACACTTCTGTCCTATATCTTGGAGCTTATGATAAACCTTGGAAAATGCATGGCTTCAAAAGATGTATTCTACTAAAATTATAAAAGGAATATTTTCCAGTGAACCTTATTAGAATTCAACCCATTCTTTGAGAACGTCTGAAAATCCATGGCTTTAGTAATTGCAAACAATACTGCAAAGTGTAGTGTTACTTTGATCTATGCCCAGAAAGGGCAATGGATAGAATATGCAAATCCTTTTGGCTGGTGCTTAACCTGAACCTTCTTCACACACGTATGAGAAAAATACTGCTTTATTCCTTAGATGGCCACTTTAATTAGTCATTCATTAAATTGAATGCTGCGTAAGATCTATTTTTTTCTTGCTTAGCATATACTTGCTATGTAATGTGAAAGGCTAACACTTAAAGGTATTTATAACCTCTCAGTGAGATCACAGACAAAGCCCTTGTCTTCCCTTTCCCCAGAAGGCTACTGTCATCTTTATTCAGGCATATTTCATAGTCAGCATCTACTTCCTGGATTAAGTCGCTTGCCAATAAGTGACTCAATTATGTAAATCCTGCTGCCTGTACAGTATTCATTGTTTTTTGCTCTGTGTGCGTGATGTTTTAAATAAATCAACCCCCTTGCTGTCTCTTCACTCCCTACTTGCTACAAAGTTCCAACAAAAAAAACACATCACAATGCACTGCAAGTAAAATGCATCTAACCAAACTAATTGCAGGGAAAATTCAGTGGAGACTAATTGTCCTAAATTATATCTAGACCTAGTCACTCTGAGGAGTTGAATGTTATTCATTGATATAGATGGAAAATTGTTTACAGTGTATCCAAGTATTCATCACTTTTTACAAATTTTGTTATGTTATAGCCTCATTCCAAAATGGATTAAATTCTTTTTTATCTCAGAATCCTACATACAACACCCTTATAATGACAACTTGAAAAAAAGATTTTGGCAATTTTATTAATTTGAAACCACATGTACATAAGTATTCACAACCTTTACAATGGGGATATAAGTCAGAGGAGAAAGGGCTGTGAAAATAGAACAAATGGATTGAAAAAGAAAATGATTGTGGGTAGCATAGCTGTAACATCCATTTTGTGCATGTATTAATTAAGTATAAAACTGATTTTATAATTACCTTCTTTTCCTTGAATACTTTGCAGTTATTAAGAAATTACCCTTTTCAAGAGTGTACAAACCTGGTGTTTGATATGATCTGTTTAGAAAAAAATATACATACAATAGCTTACCATGATGTTTCTGTGTATGAACCCTTGTCTATAACGTGCTGGTTTCAGATGCGGATACTCCTCTGTGCTGGTGACTTTTATGTTCCAAATCTTTTTCCAGGCATCATAAAGCTGAATGTGTACTGGGTAGACACCAGAGTGATGGGGTGCCACTGCATATCCCATGTCAGTTGGAATACCATGCTCCTGCAATACAGATTAATGTAGGAAAATTAAGTCAACAGTTTAATGATAAAAAGCAAAAGACTAAATAAGTGATGTAATTTATTTTAATAAATACATTTGTTTTGAGCATAGACCGACTTTAAGAAAACCTTTATAGAATAGTATAATCTCTTCCACCCACAATACACTGGACCTTCTGCAGGTTTTATCAACTGTTTAATAGGACTTTAGAATTAGTTCAGATAGTTGGTTGAGAACAACATGTTTGTCACTCTCGATTGACTAGCTTAATATTATCCATCTAATAGATAAAAAAATCAACCTAAGATTGAAGAATAAGATAGATCTTAAGGTAGCCATACACGGGTCGATTTGTCACTCATCAATTCCCGATCGGATCATTCAAGGTTATCGTGGAATCAGCAATTGATCGGATTGAGAATCGATGTAACCCCACCTTGGGAATCCAATTTGTGGTCGTTTTGGACAGGAGTTGATCTCCAAAATTGCCAATTTCACAAAATCCATTGATCGGAAAGGCTGCTTCTTAGGGAGCTATGGGTCCACCAACGTACTTCAATTGCCAAACGATCAACCAAAAAAAACAACATGTTTTTAGTCAATAGTTTAGGGTGGGCAGCACTCGATTGATCTAGTGAACGTGCATGGTGATCGATCGGAGATCAAAAATCAAATGAAAAAACGATTCTGTATGGGAGCCTTAAATAAACTTGGATTTGCAAGAATATCTACTAGTGTTCGTGTTTTTCTGGGTTAAGTGCCTTTTCTCATGTTTCAAATAGTTTAACTTTTGGTGAAATTGTATAACCCAGACATAGTGGCATTATAAAAGATTACGCACAGTACATCAGTGGACGGCTTTGTCCCCTATTCTAAAAACCTCAAAGCTGCACTTCTCGATAGAGTGCAACAACAGATTGTACTAAGAACTAAGAAAGGTGACGTGGCTCTAAGACAATGATTGACAGCATAGTGAGAACATTTATCTTAGTAGAAATGTGTTGGTTACAAAGCTTAGGGGATATCAGTCAGAGGAGAAAGGGCTGTGAAAATAGAACAAATGGATTGAAAAAGAAAATGATTGTGGGTAGCATAGCTGTAACATCCATTTTGTGCATGTATTAATTTTCTTTTTAATAAAATCTGGTTCAGGGTTGGAATAAATATAATATATGTGTTGGTCAAAGTTATGGCTTTCAGTTTGATATTTCTGGAAGCTTTACTTTTTTTTTTTTTCATTTGCTGATGTATGTTTTATCCATTGCCTTTTTGATATTTTACTTCAGTGAGCTGTTAACGTATGCTGCACAAAAGCATAGCATTTATGCAGCATTTTATCACACTGGAAAAGCAGAGGAACAAAACATTTCTACTATTTTTCTCAGAACTAGTTCTTTTGATCACACAGCTGAACGGATGTGTCCTCTGCAATAATAGTATGAAAAGGAACACATCCAAATAGGTTAAAGGGAAATGAAGCATGATCTTCTACTAGACTATACTATAGTTAAAAAAAGACCTTATGATTCATCCATGGATCACTGTATTCTTCTGTTCTCATTTTTTCTATCTGTGTCCTCTTTTAACAAGTTAGATAGGAAATAGAGAATGTAATATTATTAAGAAGATAACATGATGCTCCCATACTCAATTATAAAACATTCCATATTTTAGTAATGAAATTTAAAATGATTATATATGTATTTTGGCCTGTATAAACATCTTTTACCTACCTCCTTACACCTCTAAAAACTATATAACATACCATATTGTCCATGCCCATCTACAGACAACGTATAAAACCTGATTTATAATAAAGCCCTATTTACAAAAACAAGTTATGTTAAAATAAAAAAGTGCTAACATCTTTGCCCATCATAGGCACCCATGGTGACCCCCTCCCGCCAGAATAACACTTCTCATTCCTAACATCACCACCATGCCAGTCCCAACCCTACCGCCTATTGTATACTCTGTTCCCCAACCTATTCAATTGTAAGCCCGACCTGTACCTGTGTGTTATCTTGTGTTTGTATCTCCACGCTAATGTATTGTACAGCGCTGCGTAAGATGTTGGCGCTATATAAATAAATGATAATAATAATAAAAAGACCCCCCCAGCACATATACATACAAAAATATTAACAAAAACCCTAAAATGCTAATTTGTAAAGCATTTTGCCAATTTGCCAATTGCAAAAAGAATCCCTCTTGAAAAACACATCTTTTAAGAAACACATTGTGGTGAAGAGGCTCAATTACAAGGTCCTTCTCCCTATTTTGGGGAGACAATGGCATTGCTGCCTCCTACCCTTTTTTGAGGATAAAGGGCAGTCAACGTATAATATTTACTCTCATTGGCAGTAACAATTAAAAGGCCCAACAATTTGTATGTCTTTACCAGAGCAAATTTCTTGTTTAGAATCATTTGTTCCACCAAGGAGGACTCATTATGGAAAAGATGAGGCTGCATATGACTCCACATGTGGGGAAACCACCAAAACTCATCCACTGATCCAAGCAAGAGATCATCTCCCATGTCTTCCTTTTCAGTACCTGAAAGCAGATGCATGACAAATGGCAGTATGTAGTAAATGTTAAAATTTGATCCTTGTATAAACTGAATCTTGAATTGTATGATCTGCAGCCAAACATATACAATGTGATTTGAAATACACACATATAAACTATATGGCCAATAACAATTTCTTTAAAAAAAATGCAATGTTTGTAAGTATGCAGGATAGATAGATAGATAGATAGATAGATAGATAGATAGATAGATAGATAGATAGATAGATAGATAGATAGATAGATAGATAGATAGATAGATAGATAGATAGATAGATAGATAGATGATATTATGAGTCTTACATTAAGGCGGTCTGTGGCTAATTAGGGCATGTAGAATAGGTAGAAAGGATGGGATGGCCTACTATGTACCCACCCTGTACCAGCCGGTTGTGTTTTTGGATACATAGCCATATAAATAGGTTGGGTGACCTTATCTAGGGAAAGCTGTTGGTAAAGGTCTTGGTGTCAGAAGTCTGGAATGGTTCCCGCTTCTGATTAGGACATAGTAGCTAGGACAAATACCCAAAATATTAAACTGTAAGCTAAATAGTGTTTCTATGCATCTTCAAATCTTCAAGGAGCTGTCTATGACAGCACAATACCATAAGAAAGCATGTAGAAGATGAGTTATACCTGCTGTTTCACTCTTTTGCTCAGAACCCTCAGGTCTTACACATCATGGTATTGTAACGCAATAGAAAGATCTTGGGGATGTTGTATGTGTTTGTGTGGTTTTACCTTATTGCTCACTATTTGCTATTTGACAGTACATTGCGCTTGGGCACATGTATATGTGTGTGTGTGTGGGGGGGGGGCATATTAGAGCCACCCCCTGCCATAAAACCCAACCTCAACCCCAATATGCCCTGTCAAATTTGGATTCTGTTACCAGACCACCCTGCTGCCTGAAAGGTTGGCGTAGTGTACAGTGGCGTAATGTATATATTTAATTTTTAATCTGACCAAAATTTTGCTTTGAGAGCAATTTTAACTGTTTTACACAGACCAATGTCCATAATACAAACCCAGCTAGTGTAGTTGTTTAACATGGCAACTAAGAGTATAAGGTCTGGTGAGAGTGGCACAGACAATCCCCAAAGAAATATTGAAAACTTGTTTAACAAAACTCTAGTGTGGAAAAACTTCAAAAATCAATAAATAATGTTGAAATGTTTTATTTTGTTTATTTTAGTAAAAGAAATTGTGTAATTTTGCTAGCTCTCAGTTGGAAAGAACAGGTTATTTATATACAATACCAGAGTCACCTGTCATTCCTTGTGCAATCATTGTAATGATAGTGTGAGCATGGAATCATAGAACACCCCTGCTGTTACTGCGTTTAAAATTATTGCAAAATTATATATGTTCTCAAGTATCAAATCACTCTTGTTATCCTTGAAAGTGTTCTTGGGGAAAACTGAATTTGTCTTTCATTGTAATAAGTATATTTTGTCTATTGGTGAAATGATCTGGTAATCAGAAAAATAACATATATTATACATTTACTGTGAAAGCCTTAAGGTTTAATGCCTTACAGTGTTTATGTTTTTCCATTTCTTACCTCTTAGTGTGTGTATACTTTACACATTACGTTTGTCATTATTATAAACCATTAAGTATATGTTTAAGATAACATTATATGAAGAACTCCATCTAGTTAAAATCTTTTTTTGTTGTTTAGTTTTAGTTAGTTGTTACAGTCAACATGGGGAGGATAATTTTACAATTTGCAGTTGTTGGTGGTCAATGATCAATGTGAAGGTTCAATGCAAGGTTTAAGGCTTTCAACTGTTAGGTTGTTTTTTTTTAAATTACCTACAACATGTTATCGAGTTTAAGTTTTCAAGGAATCCAGCCAGTGGCACTGGGCAAGATCACGCCACAACAACACATTTTCCAACTGAACAAAATTTTTCAGGGGTGATATTGCTAATTTGCTGGGTACACAAAACCTTTTTATACCACTTTTAGTACTTAAAGCAGGTATGTAACCAAGAAACTTCAGAGTTAAGTAAGAATACTAAGGCTGACCAAGAAAAACAATAGAAGGCAAAGATGTTTTGCTTGCTATATTCCTTAAGGTTTCCACATGCTTACCTGTGTGGTAGAACTTTCCAGAAAATCCCAGATTAAAAGTAAAGTTTGTAACCATGGATCTAAGTAACTTCTGTGTGTCAAGAAGAGCCTAAAAAACAAATACAAACATCAGGAGATGGCCATAAAAGTAGCAGAACAATTTAAGAATGCTAGTACTAGTTAGTGATGAGCGGCATAGGCAATATTCGAATTCATGATATTTCGCGAATAATTCTACTAATATTCGATTCTATATTCGGAAATGTGAATATTCGCAGTATGACCATGTATTGCGAAAATCATACTCACATTGCGAAAATCTTCAAAATGAATGGTCACATGCTATGTTTATTTTCGCAATGCGAATATTATTTTCGCAATACATGGCCATATTGCGAATATTCGGAATTGCGAATATCTGCCGACATATTCAAGATATTGGCGAATTCTCGAATTGCCGATATTCGCGAAAAATATTCGACATTCGAATATTGGAGCTCAACACTAGTAGCCTGTTTTAATAATGGGCTTTAATATGTGGTTGGCATGTCACTTGATTCTATAACAGCTTCAACTATTGTTGGAAGGGTTTCCACAAGGTTTGTATGGGATTCCTTGACCATTGTCCCAGAGGAGCATTTTTGATGTCAGGATTTGAAAATTAAAGAATGGCTCACAGTACCATAGTAAACTCAAATTCATCTCAGATGTACACTATTGAGTTGAGGTTACCCATTCATATCTTATTGAACTTTGTGCACTGCTGCTCAGCCATGTGTGAACAGGAAGGGCCTTCCCGGTGGCTCAGGTGGTTAGCACTCTGACCATGCGGCGCTAGAGTCCTAGGTTTCCTCCAACACAGCAAAGACATGCAGTAGGTAATAAAAGATTCTCCTATGTTAGTTACACATGACCTAATGTGTTAGTATAGTCATATAGTTAGTATAGTATAGTCATATATAGGGACATTATATTGTGAGCTCTGAGAGACAGTTAGTGATATGACTATATATGCTCTGTAGAGCATTGCGCAATATGTCGGTGCTATATAAGTACAAGGTAATAATAATCCCCAAACTGTTACAACAAAGTTAGGAGCATTAAATAGTCCAAAATGTCCTAAATAGTAATGCAAGGATACAGATTATAGCCCCAGAGCTTACACCTTTAAAAACCTCAGCTGATCAGAGTTGAACCAGTGTACCTTTGTTCATCAACTTGTACAGAGCTCTATAACGTTGTTAAGTTTGGGTCAAACCACCAGCAAAACGCAAGCCCTGTTTGACCGCTCTTACTTTGATGATTCTGTTACAACTGACCAAAATGCATACATGGACAAATAGGCAGCACAAAGATTAATGTTTTCCTTGGGCTGTAAGTCAGTCTTGCTAAATTCAATAAGCATAATTCTTTTTTTAAAGGCACTACCTAGTTGCTGAAAAGTGTCAGATCGTGTGCTGCAGGTAAGGCTAAATACGCATATCATTTATTTTATCACTACCAAACACATGTCTATCTTTAGCAGCTCTTAGCTGCTTTATATTCATTCATTTAATTTGCATTTCCTTCCCATGCAAAGAATTCAAATCAATCTAAATCTTCTTAACATTTCTTAACATTTTTTTTCTTAGTTTGAAATTCAAAGTCTGTCACCCAATTACTGAAAAATAAAAGCTAGATACAGAAAAGTTACAGCCTTTTTTTAAAATTAACAGCCTGCATATGTTTTGACAATGCTGCCATAACTTATATGTTTTTTTTTAACAGTTTGACTAGTAAATTTTGTTTTATATGTTTTCAAGTGCCCCAGAGGATCAATATATTCAGTGAGCATATGAAGTATGTGCATATCGTGTATTAAATCATCCCAATATAGTTATCTGCTAGGAACATCACAGTCCCTGTGTAACCATTAATTATAGCCTATTATTCTGTCATTTATTCAAGCCAAAGCTTCTGGGAGATTACTACCAAGATGTTGAACAATCAGTTTATAAATATCCTTTATGTTCTACTATATCAAAACCACTCTTAGAATAGGAGATCGGATACAAAGACAAAAAGGAAAGTTAAATGAGTTCTCCATACAAAAATTAAGTTAATTTGGTGTGGTGAGAGTTGAATACGGATTACCTATATGGTTCTAATTGTATTAGCAGTCAACATCAGATGCATACTTTATTGTTAGTAAAATAGACTACATAGAAACATTGTCACAGAACAAGTATGCAAATAAAAAGTTTGGACTATATTAAAGAGCACAGTGATAGCCAGGAGCCTCACATTTTTTGTTTTTGTTTTGCAAATTAGCCGTGGATGGGCATGCAGGGAAAACACACCAATGCAGCTATTGTTGCCATTACTTCTCCAGGATCGTAAGAGTTAAACTTAAGCTTGGTAGGACTTAAAAAATACTTTCTTAATCTGTATATGAAATAATGGTTAAAGTCTAAAGTCTGATTTTTAAAGTCAGATTTTTCCTTTTTTCCTCAATGAGCAACTAGACAAATGTGACATATTAAGGCCTATTAATGTTTGGCTCCCAAATGCCCAAACGTTAAGGAACAGGACAACTGTCAAAAAACATTTCTTTAAAAAGATACCCCTTTACTTCTTATTCCAGTATAACCCCAAAAAGTGATTCTCTATTACTTTGCGTCCCATCTAGAGTGCCCCATAGGATCAATATATTCAGTGAGCATATGAAGTATGTGCATATCGTGTATTAAATTATTCTAATATAGTTATCTACTAGGAACATCACAGTGTCTGTGTAACGGGGGATAAAAGTAAAGGAACAGGACAACTGTCAAAAAACATTTCTTTAAAAAGATACCCCTTCACTTCCAATTCCAGTATTACCCCAAAAAGTGATTCTCTATTACTTTGTGTCCCATCCAGAGTGGCCATAAAATAAATTAGGAAGGAGAACCTCTCCAGAAGCAACACAGAAATAAAAATCTGGCAGCCCTGTTGTCAACCATTAAAGTGTAGGAGTGTTACTATTCACTGGACATTTGTGACTGATGTACTGTACAATGCCCTTATCCATTTTTTTTAAAATATAATTTGAATTTTTATACATTTTTCAACTTTTTTATTATCATCAATGACATAAAAACAGGAAGTTAGAGAGAGTAATCATATAGTATGCTCATAATGTACGATACAACTGGTTGATATAAAGCACACGTAGTATAAAGGTGGTCAGAAGCCTAAAGGAAGTCAATATAGCTCCAGGGTGCATCCCCGAATAATACATCCAAAAATCTCCTCAGCAACCAAATAACTTAACCAACGGAACATCACAGGCTCACCAACTAAGTATCCTCATAAAGTCCCTGAAGGGAAACAACAACCTTTCTCTTCAATTAAGTAGGCTCATATTGAAATGTACCGTAAATTGTGGACAGGAGTGAAACATGGGTTATAATTCCGCCATGTTATAGAGGTAGAGAAATTACATGAAGGGCCTCTTCTATGACCTTACCGGGGGAAATAAAGGGTCTCAGTGACTAAAGGACATCAAGCTTGCCATATTTCCCACCTATTTTGCTCTGTAGGTACCAGATAGTATGCTGAAAAAGTTGCATGAGATCCTGCAACTGTTTCCTGTTACATTCCTTTTCCAAGTAACGCCACCATGATTTTATAAATAGTTCCAATTTAGTATCTGGGAACTGGTCTTCATAAATCTTGTTCCCAAATAGGTGAGTATGTAATAGAGATTTGACATCCGATATGGTCGGGGAACAATGCACAAGCCATCTATTGAGAATTGCTTTTTTGGCCCCCAAGAGGCACAAATGCTCCCATTTCATTAAGGGTAGGACATCCTGATCAGAGCTACTAGTGTCATGTAATAACAAAAGAGCTAAAAAATGGGGGGGGGGCTCTAATCCTTTTGCAGATATTGTTAATTTCAAGGTACAGAAGATATTGCAACATCAACATGAACCCATATCACAGGCAACATTCACCACCAAACAGGTCAGTGTTATGCAAACTTTCACCCCATCCACATGGGACAACACAGGTGACTGGTCAGTCAGGCACCACAACACATAATAATGTGAAGTAAAAAATCTTATTAGTATGCTGAGCGGAAAAAATTGCTCACATAAGCAGATTGTAAAATCTTCAGTGCTAATCATTTGAAATGACTAAACCTACCAAGGTTAATGGCGTAATTTGACGTATTGATGAATGCTGTGCAATGATCACTGCTAAATTAAATTGATTATGCATGTCTGGGATATGTTTAAAGACTCAGTGTACATGATGACATCACATGATACAGAAGAGACATTCTTAAAGACTTAAAAATGTCCATTAGTCAGTTTACTATCCCATAATAATTTATTTAGCCATACATACAGCAATTATATTTTTGCAAAATTACAGCAAAACAAAGCAATAACATTATAATTAAAAAATACAACAGACAGAAGGGGTAGACCAGTGACAGTAGGGATCAAGGTCCTTAACCTTTATAAACAGGGGGCCATTTCCCACTGAAACTTTTGGGGGCCAGACTATAATTCTTAAGGACACTTTCACATGCAATGGTAATGTTAGCTCCAACTGCAGCGGTGTAGTGTAAAAGGAACCTTCATTTTTTTAAAAATTCAAAAATAAACATACACACATACGCAACACAAAGACATAACATACACACACAACCCACACATATATACACAGAAACACACATACCACTAATATTCATACACACAACATAGACACAACCCAAACACAATACATGCATAGACACACACATACACATATACAAAATCTAACCTTTCACATCCATCAACGATTCCCCCATCAGATTGTTTACAAACCAAAAGAGCAGCACTGTGGATTAGCAGCCTCACTGGGGGTGGGCATGTTGACTGACAGACGCAGCACCTGTCAAACCTGTCACCTTGCTGCCAGATTGCATCTCAGTGCCTACTTCTGGCATTTTCCTGGCTGGATTAACTGCCATGGAAGGCCTTGTTAATTCCAGAGACCATTGTTTGAGGGCCCCTGGTCTAGCAGATCCTGCACCTCCTCCAGCCAGGAAATAAAGCAGATTTTTTGCATCTTCTAGCGTACATTATGAGTAGGGCAAAAACACAATAAAAGGGCAGGATAGGAACATGCATTACTGACCAAGACATAAGTTAAGGCAGTCATTCAGTTTTAGGAGATAAGTCACTAAGAAAAGTGTATCTCAGTAATTAAACCATGTGGCTGCTGATGTGAAAATGATCTAGTTAGAAAGCATTTCCATGTTCCTCATTCAGTTGCCATTAATTTAGCGGCAGCACACTTTTCATTGAAAAGCTAAATTAATGTTTTCTATGTGTTTTCTATGTGGATGAAGGCATCTCCTAGTTCCTTCATTAACCTTTGTTTGAGGGCACCCAGTAGGTGAACAAATGCATCAAGGAACCCCCCTGTGTGAATCCGTGCCAAGGTAGTGCTGGAACAAAGAAATACATTGCAAGGTATAAAAGCTGAACTGGTAAAATCAGTGATGCTATATGAGAAGGGA
The DNA here is from genome assembly GCA_036250615.1 of Ptychadena robeensis. NCBI lineage: Eukaryota > Metazoa > Chordata > Amphibia > Anura > Ptychadenidae > Ptychadena > Ptychadena robeensis. Next base: position 162,464,812 of record CM070032.1, read on the forward strand.
AGAAAAAAAACTGTTAAAATGATACAGTAGTATTTTTGTTGAAGTCAAGCCTCGTAATTTAGCGATGTTTCCTTTTCTCTCATGCACACTGAGCTAACATTTAGGATGCAATACCTGTGATTTTTCTACATGACCTGACATTTTACTTAGCATTTAAGATCTCACAACAAGATGCCGAGGCTCACTAAAGATATATTACAGCAGATGGCGGAGTATTTCTCCAGCTCAGCCGCATGTATGTATTAAAATAGGCAGTGTGGATTGGAAAATGTCACAAATAAATTAGGCTTGATTTTGTTAAGGTGCCTGTAACATTTTCTCTAATGAGGAACTTAAGGAGATGATTATTTTGTTCAATTTTATTCTGTTTTTATTTGTACCTGTATTCTGGGACACACGGTCTACAACCATGTTTTTGATTTTTGAAATATTCTGTAGTGATGTATACATTTTGCCTAATTTTATATCTCATTGGTATAAGCATGGGCAATATTATGGCAATATATCTCAATGGTATTTGCATAGGCAATAGTCAAATTTGCAATATTTCACAAATAATTCTACGAAATATTATATTCAATATTTGTAAATATGAAATTTGTGCGTATGGCCATGTATTTCGATATAATAATCGATTATATTAAAAGTTAATGGTCACATGCATTATCGATTTTTGCATTGTGAATAGGTGTGGGGTCAGGTTTATTTGAAATAAAAAAGGCAAATATTCGAAATTGCAATATCAGCCGCCATATTTGCCATTAGAATATTTGAGATCAACACTAGTGTTCATATAAAAAAATTTTGCACACAGGAATCAACCATGCTACAAGTATGCAGATGTAATACAGCCATGTATAAAAATTATCTACTCCTCATGAAACCTATTGGCTTGTTCAAGATGTTTGAACAGCCAAACATTAGGTCTTTGTGCAAATAGTTCTACATATAAAGCAGAATGCTTAAAAAATAAAGGAACATTATTAATATAAAATTGTAATTTATAATACTTGGTTGAAAACTCTTTTCTGGCAAATACAGCCTTAAATCTTGAACTTAAGGACATGCAGGGAAAGTTCTAACCCCGCCCCCATATTTGTCATTATTTGATGTGACTATTCTTTGCCATAAAAGTAACATCAATTCCTAAAGGTACTTTAGCAACTTTTTAAAATTAACTTTACTGAACAAAGAGGAACAGACATGGAAAAGTCCCAAAGGAACACAAGTCAACAGTTTAACACCAAGGAAGTCCAAGAGTTTAACACGTAAGAGGAAGTCCTCACATTATTGGTAGCGCACTCATGGATGCCACCAGGTAGAGTTTCTCAGCTCCCAGGAGATACTTGCAGCCAAGGCGGCTGTCAGGGGGGGGGGGGGACAGAGGGCATTCCCATCCAGGGCCCAAGCAGCTAGGGGGGCTTGGCAGCCAGCATCTAGGGGCTCTGGTGGCCGCATGCCAGGCTGCCTGATCGGCATGGCAACCAGGTCCTCAACATTCCCCAGACTGCTGACAGCCTCTGCTCACTGTGTCACAGTCTGCTCTGGTGTGTGGTGATGCTAGCCCCCCCTCCCTTCCTCCCTGCTCAACAACTTCGGAAGGAAAGGGGTGTGGGATTTTTTGCTACCACCTCAACACCCCCCAGGGGGGTAAACATTTCTGAGTATGGGGCCCCAGGGTTTCTGATGGTGGCCCTGCTTACAGCTGCACTGTCAGCTCAGTACTTGGCGGTGTCAGCCCTCCATATCCCCTGGGGGACATGCGGCGCCATCGGGGTCCCCAGTATGGCTA
>CM070032.1:162466703-162488093 GCA_036250615.1 Ptychadena robeensis
TGCTGTTGAATTGCAGTTAACAAGTGATCGTGAGTTTAGATGTATATTCCCTTTCCCCATCTAATTCCACCCCACTGTATCCAGAGCCACATGGGACTCAGCAACGAGAACTGACTAGCCTAGAGCAGAGGTCTTTGATACAAATGTGTGCGGTTTTTCTTGGAAACCACCCACACGCATCCTAATGGGATATTGAGTCTCATGCCTCTCCCAACTCACAACTCCTTTTACAACATTTCTGAGCACCACACAATTGGAAGCCAGCAACCTTATATCCTCCCCCTAAAGGATGTTTGGCTAACAGCTTTATCTTCTCCTTTGACCTCATCTTCCATGACACTACCCAGGCCCTTACAGTTCCTACCTTGGGGGAAGGCTCCCCCTCAACAACTCAGGAGGATAAAATTTAATCCATTGAAAAAGAGTGTGCCCACCTTATTCTGATTTATATTATAATATTGTGGATGTGTATACTCTAGGGTGTTCACTTTAGGAAACTATCATATGGAAACCTTGACAATGACTACGTTTTAGAAAAACTATATAACTCATGCTTTATTGAAAGAATAATGTGACTTGATGACTCATCCATTACTGATAACCTTTCAGAATTCTGCTGAAGCGCACACATTTTAATGAAAATTGTCAGACGATTGAGAGATGTATGCAAAATAAACCCCTTCTTCAAACTGCAACCAATTTTGAGAGCGATAATTGGTGTGGATATTCAAATAGTTCTGAATGATTTACATACATGTCGTTTTACTGGTTTTTCTAACAAGGTGATATAATTAGCAGTTTAATCCATGTGTGCTGAAACTAGGGGCTCTGCATCATTAGCTGTTGTTAAAACATTGCTTTACTTAAAACCCAATTATTTCCACCAAGTGATTTCATTATTCTGCTGTTAGTGAAGATAAACCTGTTCACATCCTTTTATTCTTTAATTGCAGGTCACAAACCTGTAAACCAATTAAAAAGCGGACTAGAGTAAAAAAAGAAAAACACCCTGAACATTTGCATCATTTTATACCGAGCAAGCAATTTTTTAAACCAATTAATCAAGGTTTTCTGCACATTAGTTCTGCAGGTAAATTGACTTATTAAGGAAACGCTTATATCTGTCTTTTTTTCTTTTAATAAGCAGATATTTCTATAAATCATCATAGTGCCATTTATCATAGAAATGATACAATTCAACAATTCAATTGTTTCTTATAGTTGAAAATATACATTTTCACATTGGGTTAAAGTGCATGTCACTTCAACCCAATGTGTTGAAGTGCATGGAAGGGTTTGAACACCTATTACCTAACAACAGATTTACAGGCAGCAATTACACAAGTATCTACGTCAGGGTAACAATACACATCTAAAAAAGGGTTCTAGCCTCTACCAATCCTATTGATGAATTACATTTTGTCTTCTTTGCTATTGGACATTTTCCCCCACTTACTAACCCAAAACAGTACCAGCAGGGTCTAAAAGATACATTTGTAAAGTTCAGGGGAAAGGGATCACCAGCAATCCATATGATGAACAAAAACTACGGTTTATTTCACCAGAAAACACAAATGAAATCTTGCAGCATAGACAGCAGCCGTATTGCATGCAGTATTCAAGCAAATATATCCATTGCGGTCAGTGTTACAGCTCACCCATGACACTCAGGCAAAAAGTACTGCAAGCCCTTTCAGGCTTTCCAAATGAAAACTTTGCTCCAGAGAGAGAGTTGGACTCCACACACCCAGGCTGCACACCTGGCCTCAGCTCCTCCACCCCCTCTCTGACATCAGAGCTTTATCAAGCAGCCTTTCTGTCTGGCTGAAAATCATCACCAAACCCTGGAGGGTACCCTGGGTGGAGTGGGAAGGCCCACCCAGTTCCTTCCCTCCCACTCAAGAGTCCGGGACCCAAAAAACTAAACAAATTGCAACCGTGGTAATGTTTAACTAAGGAGAGGTAGAGTCATAATGTCCTTGGGCGTGCCCTATCCAAAACAAAAGATAATAGCGATGGATAAACCCTTACCATAGGTCATCGATAATGAGTACCTAATAAGTTTCTAAACGTATGGCATTACGGGCACAGAGGTCAACATACAGTGATGTTGATTGTGGTTTATAAAAAAAAGTATTTATTAGCATAAAACTAGTACATAATTTGATGCATGCATATATATATATATATATACATATACACTGTATATTCTGGCGTATAAGACTACTTTTGAACCCAGGAAAATCTTCTCAAAAGTCGGGGGTCGTTATACGCCGAGTGCAGAAACGTCTGAGCCAGAGGAGTCTGCCTGTCAGACATCGGAAGCGCCCATCCTCCCTCTCTTCCTCCTCAATGTGTAAGACAAAGCCGACGTCCTCATTAAAGGCTGTGGCTCTAGTAGCTGAAACTGGTATTGCAGCTCTAACACATTAAAACACATTCACTGTATCATGTGACATGATATCAGTTAAATTTTTGATTGCCAAAATTCTTTGAATTAAATGTATACAATTTATGTTACTTGGATAACCACAGGTAAACATTAATATGAAAGGTTGCAGTTAGGGGTGTGAAATTAGAATGTAAATAACAAAAAAAAATAGGACTTTTAAGGTTGTTGGAGTATACATATGTAAGGCCTTGGGTCCACTGCCGTTTCCCTGAGCTGGCCAAAAAAATTACACACGCCAGCACATTTGCCGGTGGATTTCCCCTTGACTTGTAGGCAGTTTTCACACGTCATAAGAATTAAAATAACCATATTGAAAGCAAATCTGATGTTTTTTTCAGTTTTATTTTGTGTGCATTGGACGGGGTAGTCTTATACGGCGAGTATACCCCAAACTCTATATTTTAACTGGAAAAGTTGGGGGTCGTCTGATACACCCAGTCGTCTTATACGCCGGAATATACGGTATATATATAAATTGCAACCGTGGTTGTCTGTATATTTTCCCGTACTCCCCGGTCCACAGCCCATAATATGGGGAGATATACTTATACTATATCCTCATCCAGGATCCACCCTTGGGATCCTCTACACATTCTTAAAAGAAACCCTTAGTACAAAAAGAATCTGGAGCTCCAACTATTCTGTACTAATTTTTTTGGCAATTAATGCCAAAAACGATAAAGGAATTGATTTTGGGTAAACCATTTGAAAAACATTGTTTGTAGTCTCCAGCAATTCCTCCATGCTGTCCTAAAAAATTATCTTGCCTTAAGTAAAAGTAGGGGAGCCCTTTCAAGTTTCTAGCGAGTACACTACCTAACATTCTAAACCTGCAGCATATATATTTTACTGGTAATGTGGGCAGTCAAACATGCTGATATGGGACTTCTATATGACATCAACAAGAATTTTATATATGTAAATGGCTGCTACATATTAAATGTAAATAGTATTTAAAGATTTTTATTGGGACAGTGTGAGGATTGAGTCATAGCTAGTGATGGCCATGAAATTAGACTAGTTTATTTTGCAGTTTACTATAAAGCGGGGCAGCATGGTGGCTTGGGTGGTTAGCAGTCTGGCTATGCAGCACTAGAGCCTTGGGGTCAAATCCTGGCCTAGGCACTATGTGCAAGTAGTTTGTGTGTTGTCTGCGTGGGTTTCCTCTTGTGCTCAGCTTTCCTTCCACACCCCAAAGACATGCTGGTGGCATCTACCTACAATTTGGGATGGGTCAATTCCCTTGTACCTATGCTGGTAGGTTAATTGGCTTCCCCAAAAAATATTCTCCTATGATAGTTACACATGACTTAGGTCCACCATAAAGATTTCCTGTGGATCTCCTCTTGTTTTATCATCAAGGATACCTATGCTCAATCGCAGAGGACCGGGCGCTACATAGTGGTTGGTATATCTAAAGGATATCTGACAGAGAGATCTAAAGTTGCATGGCCAGCTCTAGACTGTGACATATGACTGCGTTAGTTACATATATCTGACTATGGTAGGGGCATTAGATTAAGAGCTCCACTGAGACAGTAAGTGATATGAATATATAGGCTCTGTACAGCACTGCGTAATATGTTGGCGCCCCTTAGCAGGTTATCATCATTAAAATTAAGTTGAAAGTTTCTCAAATCTCATCTCTGCATGTGCTAGAACACTATGTTTTTTTTGTAATTTCCTCTCAACCCATCTCTACATCTCCAGCAATTTTGGTGATGATACCATGTTCAGCAACATGCAATTAACTCACAAAATCAGCTAGTCTAAATGAAAAAAAAAATTAACCACCTCTAGTCATAAATAACATTTATTCTTCTTTTATGGAGAAATCCCCTTTCAAACTGTTTAGCAGCCTGCAGATAGGCACAACCATATAAAAGGGAACCATAACGGTTTAGTTTATATCTGCTCAACAATGATTTTCAAAAGCTAACCTCTCTTACAATATGGCATATGCTGTCAGAAACCACTTGAGGTAAGGTATTCTTTAACTACATACGATGAATTTGAATGGAAAATGATGATTCAGAGTCAGCGAAAAAGTACAATGCAGTCTCAGGAAAACGATGAGGATACTTATGCAGAGAGGAAATGGCAAAACAGACTGGAAAATGCAGTACAGTTAGCATATTCTGTTATCAGTGATGAGACTGGATGGAAAAGGTTGTAGAAATTAGAACAGGAACTGCAACTTGTACACCTTTTTATAATACCCCAAAATGTCCGCCAGTTACACTTTACTTTGCATAGGAGAGAATGACATCCACATACCCAATTGTTTTAACAGTGAAAGACACAAAATTAACAATAGACTCATCATTCTTTGTTAGTGGATAGTGATGGCCAAACTTCTGCCAGGTCTGTCCGCGAACAGGTTCCTGGTTTTGATATTTTACTAGAAGATCGGGTCCTCTACCTGGTCTCCGGTGAATGAATTCTTCCACTGGCCGAATCTTTCTGCTCCTGATACTGCCAGCGGAAGAATAGTCACCTTTTTTCCCCCAGTGAACACAGAGTCGAACACCCATACTGTTTGCTGGGGGAAGAAAAGCGAACATGTTATGTTGAGCCATCACTATTAGTGGACAAACATACAAAATCAGCAGGGGTTCTAATAATTTTTTCCTTGACTGTATGCAGTAGCACTGCACAAGCAGTATTTACTATTCCAATTTACAAAGATAAGTTAAGATAACTATATTGTCAAAAGTGATTGGTAAATGGAATCCCATTTTAAATCCATGAGCATCAATATAAAGTTGCTTCCTTCCCCCTTCTGCACCCATAAGAGAATCCACTGTTTGTGGAAAGGCTTTCCACAAAGTGTGTTTGTTGGAAGATAAAGAAGGTGTACAAAACCTCTGGAACAGCTCCTGCCAGACAGACATATTTCCCATAGAATAAGGGATTTCATTAAGTGGTGTATCCTGGAAGGAGTCTGGGATATTACTGCACAGCAACTATAGGTTGTTGAGTGTTATTTTATTTCATTTTTGTTATAGGTTCCCGAAATCTGGAATGAGAGGAAAGAACAGAGTGGGCCTTCCCATTTCATCCAAGTACACTCCAGAGTTTACACTTGCTTGGAAGTGAGTTTGAATTTGGGTGTGCCTCCACAAAAGGAGACTAGACTGTCAAAATTCAATTCACCCAAAAACTTGACCCCCCCCATCGCAATTTGTTTAGACTGTGACTAGTTCAGCCCCGGCCAGGTTCTCTGAAATATAATAAAAAGTTTATAATAAAGTCTGGGCAAAAAAATCTTAATAACCTGCAGAATTTCAACCAATCAAAATGTTGACTTAAAAATTCAACATTTAGATTGTTTTCTCGTCTTTAGCTGAGACCAGAGTGTCAGTACTCCTTATCATTTTGGGGTGCTCACAAGTAGTGTAGGGCCCAGACCTGTTGTTATAGGGAGTCCAGTGATATGATTTTTTTGAAGCTAAAGAGAAGAGCCAGTGTTGGATGTTTGCAAGCCAGGAGGCTTAGCATTTTCTATTTACTTTTGTTTTGTTGCTATTCACCCCTGCAAAGGTAACACTGTTTTAGACAATAAATATGGTCAGGAAGCCCTAAAGAGAATCCTGTTTTTTTCATGTATTTCTGCCCTATGAGGTTGAAATGGCAAATAAAGAAAGGAAAAAAAGGAAAAGGAAAGAAAGGGGAAAAAAGTCAAAAAGATACCATATTTAGGTAATTGTCCTGACATCCATAAAAATAGAAATATGAAAATGATCATTCAAATGATCTTTTTGATTTTTGTTTATAATCAAATAACTTTTTTCTTTTTTAAATAAAATGTTTTACCCCTGCCGTTTTTATTTGTAATGAATCATTATTTTATCTCCACCTAGAATGGCTCTATCTTCACATCAGTGAACCTTATAAATTACTTCAGACAGAAGGTAATGATATTTTAAGTAGTGAATACCAAGCAATATTTTTTGTGAATCGACCTTTGATTGCAAAGTACAGCACAATCAATAACATAACACACATGGGGTAAAATCATTAGATCTGTTTAATAAAATCTCATTGAACTGAATACATCAATTTGAATTGTAACCAGGCATGTTAATGAAAATGCTGCAGGCGTTACACTTTAGTGAAATGACCCTTTTGCCTGTTTTGCAAATGATGAAATAGCTAAGAACAGGTGAAGCTAAAAGATCCAATGATCAATAGCTAATAGATCAAATAGTTAGGTTAATGAGCAAGAACAAACTGGTAATAAAAAAGCCCCTTCATTTTTAACTGACAGTTATGCAAAGACTACCCACAGACTTCCCACAGGGCTGACTTCACTTTCATCTTAAGACAACTTGTTCTACACATTTTAATAGTTTTGTCTAAAAATGCACCTTTAAAAAAGAAAAATATAATGATAGCAAATAATATAAATATCATACTTCCAGGTCCAGTTAAGGTAGTATTTGGTAAAGTCTGGAATCTTCATTAGAGAAAGCATTAACATTTGTTTATTTATCAGGGACTTCATTGCTCTGTAGGAAGGGTTGTGGGGGAAAAATAGGATTTTGAATAAATTAAGTTCTAAGTTAAGTCAGTGGAAATATGAAATTCTGAAAACTTAATTTATGCAAAAACTATCTGTTTTGTTTGTTTCCACAACCATTCTCCAGCAATTTTGGTGATGATATCATGTTCAGGGGCTTTCCAAAAAACTCACAAAGGCAACTACTCAAAAAATAAAATAAAAATGACCATGTCTAATTGTGATAAGGAGACCTTTGTGTCTAGTGGTGCAGTAAGAAGAGTCTACGAGTAGTGAGGGGCAGCATAGGCAATATTCATATTTACCAAATATCACAAAATTGTTACCTAATATTGATAGTAGATTCTTAATTTCAAGAATCTCCAGTCATTATTAGCTTCATTGTGAAAAAGACAACACAAATAATGTAAAAATCTATAATGTAAAAAGTCAACACTACTACAGGGTACTTTATGTGCAGTAGCTAAGGAGGCATGGAGAAGACTGGTTACATAAATCAGAGCTAGCAGCAAGGAAGACTGGTCCTCATAACAAGGGATGTTGCTGCAACAACTGTCCCTTGTTTATTATAACAAAAAGGTGTTAATGGCTCAAGAAGTGCATAAAACTCATCTGAAAGACTCATGTTCTTGCCTTAAAGTTTACCATGAATCCACAGTCACCTTAGTAATAACAATACTATGCTGACAGATTGAGCTGATTGTTATTACTAAGGTGACTGTGGATATATAGTAGACTTTAGAACAAGTGCAGGATCATTTCTGTTGAAGTTTATTTGCTACATTCAGATACTTAGGGGGAATCTTTTGTTCCAACTTCTGCAGCTGTCCTCCTTTATCTACACCAAATTACTCTAAGCTTAACACTTAATATCTCTTTATTATCTGCATCAAACTCCCCAACACAAATTTAGTGTATTTTTATTTTCTGCAGCTGCTTTTGCACTATGCACTTTTCTTATAATGTTGGAAAAATTAATTTGAAAGGTTGGATAGAAATTTTGATGAAGATTTGCATGTCTTAGAAACATTTTTAAATGTATATGGGGCCATATACACTATATCTATCTTTAATAACAGTATATATATGGATGTTGGCTGTAGACACTATTGTAGCCTGCCCCCCCCCCATGGCCTGCCCATAGTGCCTGTGCTGACTTAAATCCAGGAAATGCATCTTTAGATGAGAATATAAAGACCTAACTGAAATAAAAAACTTAACAATAAACAAACTATATGATACTCCTAAGGTTCCTAAATAAAAATAAAGATGAACTCAAATGAGGAGACATGTGGAAGTAGGTATATCATATTATATTACAAATGATCAACAAAGACTACATCTACTGTTAAGGTGACCAGGAGCACCCCGTAAAAGAGCACACAGCTTGCAAAGCCCCTAAGCTACAGGCTACAACAGATAACCAATATTCAGTCAATGGCCACTTTATCATGTTCAACTGCTTGTTAATGGAAATATCTGATTAGCTAATCACATGATGTGAGCTTAGTGCATTTCATTTTGTAGACATTGTCTAGGTGACCTGTTGGAATCCAAACCAAGTACCACAGTGGGTAAGAAATACGATTTAAGTGACTTTCAATTTGGCATCGTTGTTAGTGCTAAATTAACTGATCTAAATGTTTCTAAACTAGCTTCTTCATATACAACAATTTGTAGGGTTTAAAGAAAATGGTTTGAAATTAATTAAAGATCCAAGTAGCACAATTTGTTTGCCATGCCTTATTGATGCCAATGGTAAGAGATTAATGGTCAAACCAATTCATGCTGAGAGACAAAGCCTAAAATAACTATTCATTACTACTCTTTAGAACCATTGTATACCATCTTTGAGCACACAACACATTCAACATTGAAGCATATGGTCTACAGAAGCATCTGGCCACACTGGGCATCTGTGCCATGCTCACACCCTGAGTAATGGGCTGCTGCCTGCACAACCATGGTCCCCAGTCTCTCTCCTAGATGACACTATCCTGCCAGCTGGAGAAGCTATAGCTATTTTGCTAATGCCTGGCGATGTTTTTTGCATGATGTAGTCTCTATCTTTTCTATGGAATCTGTGTATCTTTCAATCCCTTGGAATATTGGTATGTCTCAGGAGAGGCCAGGTTTCAACCTTGTTTGGATCAGTGCCTGTGAAAGTATTATTTCGTCTGTACTGCTCTAGGTGCTATTATGGTTTGCTAATGTTTGACCTTGAATTCTTTAGATCTCTCCTAACTGAACTGACCTCTGCTTGTCTTTTGACCACTCTCCTGTTGCATCTCCTGGCTAATCCAATTGTCTGACTGTCTGACATGGGCAACCAAAGTTGGGCAGATTCATGTTGTCTCCAGTTCAAGCAGGGGCTTGACTGAAGTTGAAGAGCTTGGTGGAGAGTCAGGGAATGTTAAACAGAACAGGTACAGGTAAAGTAGTGGACTTAGGAAAAACACCAAGAATCTTTTTCATCCACACTTTGGAGTCTCTCCAATACCGGTAGCCAGGTAACGGGCCTGGTCACTGTGCCCTCTGTCTAGCTGCTATTCTCCAAAACAGCCAGCTGATTCCAAAGCCAAGGTCTTAATCTACAACGTGGGCTGTCTCGCTCAAAAGCCAACTGCACGCTTCCCATCTAAGCGTTGCACACTGGCAGGAATGGAGTCCCACGCCCCCTTTATCCTCCTTCACTACAGCAACACAGAGAACCACTTGGGAACTGGGTCAGAGCTCAACCTGGAGAAAGCTGCCTCTATTGAGACAGATGGAACCACAGCTGCAGCGGTTGTTCCAGCTACGTCGCAGCCTGAAAAATCTCATTTGTGATTTGAAATTTGGATGGTAGGGTCTTGTATCAGTGGTTCAGACATGGGGGGGGCACCAATTATTGACTATGTCTATCTCTTTATTACTATAGTTTACTTGTAATCTGATGGTTATTCTCAATAGGATAATGCACCATGTCACAAAGGTCAAATCCAACTTTTTATTAGCTGGGCCTGTATTTGATTCCAATATAATATCTTTGAGATATGATGGAATGGGAGATTTAAATCAAATATATTCAGCTGATAAGGCTGTCATTAATATGCTCTGTACAAAATAATTCAAAGTAACTAAACAAAAAACAGTGTAATTCTCATAAACAACTAGAAATACCTGTACATGATTGTTTTTTTTTTTTATATTCTCACCAATACACATGGATTTCACGTTCTTTTTTGCCATGACCGTTAGTGCACTGAAGCATTTAACTTTTCAGGGAGCATTAGCCTTTTCACAATCATTGTAACACCGCTGCTGTTGGACTGGGTGTGATGGTGTGAATGCGGCATTTTAGAACATTTTCAGATTAGATCTGTTGATCTCTTAAATTCAGTTGCAGGCATACTGGTCATTTAATGTCATACAGAATTATAATTCATAACTGTGGAAAATGAGGATTGAAAGAAATACTGCTAATTAAAAAGGAAAGTGACAAGTTGGTAATTATTTTTATTCTGACATTCTCTTACTAGGGATCTGTTAATAGTCTCGAGAAATATAATTGTTGAAGAAATAGAAGAATTATTTTAGCTGTCCTACTATTGGGTGATAGTATATCCTATAGGGCTCATTGCTAGGTGCCTGTTGGTATTGCTGAGTTGTAATGTAAATTATTCTAAATGGCACACAAATGTATTAAGGCAGCAAACTTGTGTTGTAGCAAAGCAATCCATAGTAGCACAGTACAGTAAATAGGATTAGAAATATATTTGGGTATATTGGCAGACCATTCATAGGCTACCTTAACTTTTGACTTAAAAATTCACAAATGTACACGTGTTAAAGCACCCCCCCAAAAAAAAGGAAAACGGGAGGGAGGATGGGAAAGGGGCAAGTTAAAAAAAAATTACACCTGTAACCAAGCCTATTTCTGGTTTATCTGATCTTTACTTTCATTTTAAATAAAAAAAGCATTCCAATGGATCACCCTTGACTTCTTTTAGAAGCATGTTTTATTTGTCTCATACCACCACAAAGAAAGAGGAATATTCATCAGCAGGAGTGATGGCCAAATGTCGTTGCGAAGCGGTGGTTCGAACTCATACCTGCCATTTGCATTTTTGTGGTGAACCAACATTAACTTAAATGGCAGAGGAGAAAATTCTCACACCCTCATGCTATAACTATAGCCACAATACTGTAGGCATAGTGTATGCTTTTAAAAAGAAAAACAGCATGCCCACCCCCAGACCCCTTTTGGCAATCCTTAAACAAGAGGACCCCTGGATCCCGCCCCCACCCTACTGAATGAGTGTAGAGGTCCCAATGACCCATTCACAGGGGGTTTGAAAGAGATTTTCAAGAAATAAGACACCTGACTAAAAAGGATTTTTTAAAAATATCTATGCCAGCAGGGGGTCTGGTATGCTCTGTGGGGGGACCCCAAACACTGTTTGGGGTCCCACTTTTCCAGAGCATACCAGATCCTATGTTAACAGGGGATCTGGTATGCTCAAGGGGGCGGGGCACACTGTTCAAGGTCCTTTTTTCCTTAAATACATATTTGGCTGTACTGAGGGGTCAAAGTTTGCCTCTATTATGTATGAATAGGAAGCAAACCAAACATCAGAAGTGTTAGCCCCCCCAGCGGACCGCGACCATGTGATATTTGTCGTACTCATCAACATATAAAGTGTATATATGCAATTTCTTTATCCCAGAGCTAGCACGTATAGTAGTATAGTACAAATATAGCTTAATTTACATGGCAAAAAATGCAAATGCTGTTACTGGCCTTCACTTCGGCCATTTTGCTATCTGGTGATTAGTGTCACTTACATTTAGTGTTCTAGCTAAGGTCTCTATAATATGTCATTATAAATTGATTACAGTCTTGTTAGCAGAATGTTAATACACAGTAATTGTAATATTATTTAGTGTATCTACTGGCTGAAAATTACACCATAATATTCTAATTTAATGTTTAACTTAACATTTGTTTCATTTTATTTTTGTCTATAAATAAACCTCTGGTAGTCATCCATCATGTATATCCTGTGGCTGAGCTTTTCTTCAATTAAAATTTTTAATTTGAGAGTCGGAGGAGGAAAATCATTCTTCAGTTTTTTTCTGAGTTTTTTTCTTTTTTTTGCAGTGAAAATGAGTCTAAGTCTAGTAAAATGAGCTAGGAAGACACTGCTGCACCGTTCCAGGCACCGTGCCCCTGTGCTAAGTCCTCTCTATGTGGGTGATGGCTGTCATACTCCTCTGCATTAGCGATAGACAAATTTGTTTGGCAGATTTGAAAACATCATTTGCCAAACCTGGTGCCAATGAAAGCCTGTTGCTAAGGTTTCCTTGGTTGTTGATGAGGGCATGATCACCCCTCACAATAATAATACAATGTGAACAATGCTAGTTGCAAACATATACACATGGATGTAAATACTGCCAGTACTGCCAGTACTGTCCCAAGAAAACTCTGTAATACTACATGCAGTGTTGCCTTTTAAAATGTCTTTGGTCTGCAAATTTTGGATTGTTAGGCTTAGGCCACCATCCAACTTAGCCATTGTAGATGGTAAAATTCATTATCCTCTGCATAATGTAAAATCTGTGTGGTTCTCATAAAATCTCAAAATTGGTCATTTAAAAAACATAAATTTCTTTGACTTTCAGGTTGAGGGTTTATGGACTGTTAACATCTAACCTCTTGCGTTTTAATTCCCTATATAAGTTTTTAAATGTATACATTTTATTTTTAGTTATCACAAACAAAAATCTCATTCAGTCTGAAAGTCATTTACACTTTTTTTTGTAATTATGAAAATGGTTTGCCACTGGCTACTGTCTCATTAAGTCTGGTTTTGACAATCCTAACTTTATTGCACAAAGGTAGAAAATAACCTACTCATTAGTGTAGTTGCATGTAAGGACTTATCCCAGTTATGTTCTAGGATCTTTCTTGAGATAATGTGACACCGTTGTGCCTTGCAACCTTAGATATATAATATGTGTGGTACAGAATAACTAGCGAACAGTTATACTAGTTAAACGCTAATACAAAGTATAAGTCGAACTACGGTAGTAGTATGAACTAGCCCACTCCTCCTAAGAACTGCTCTATATGGACATTTCAGGACTAAGATGTGTGATTCATTGTAGTTTATTATGGGCTAACAAAGATTTTAGTCTGGGTTATTAATGCAGATGAAAATTACTTTTGTAACTAAGGGGGCATCTGGGCATCAGGAGGGCCTAGACACCTGAAAAGCAATAAAGCAAGAAAAACATAATGCATCCTCTGGTCGCTTGTTAGGTGTCCAAACATATTGGAGGGGGTCAATAGATTTCTGGGCTGCATGTCTGAATGCTGCCATAATGACCAATTACAAACAAAACACTTTAAAAAATATGAAACCATGTTGAAAATGAAAAAGCCAGGAGTGTCTTATCAAGGTGACTCAACAACTATAAAATTTGGAAACATCCCTTTTATAATAAATAATATTACAAAATATATATGTACATGTACACATTTCACATTTTTTAGTTTAATTTCAGCAAGTAATGTTTGGTGTCCCATGCTGATTACATGGCACCACACAGTTTTAGTTATCATTCACAATTTTAAGTCATGGACCTCTTTTTCTATGTTATCCTGTAGAATTCATGCTGTGTATACCAAATTAACTCCCTACGATCTACATAATCCAGTTTATGTGAGTCATCAACTAATCAACAAAACTGTTGCCAGTCTTTACTGTTCTATGTATTATGTTTTAATGCCTTTTATTATAATCTATACTTCTTCCAATAAAATAATTTCCAGTTTCTGTCTGACACACTTACTATATCTATATGGGAATCCTTATTATATACTCCAAACATGTCTGCCTTTTTTACCAGTTTTTCTTGGTGTCCAATATTGGTAATAATATAAGCTTAAAGGACTGAAACCAAGAGCCTACAATAAATCCTTTCAAGTGTATTTTCTATACTTCTACATGCAGCAATACGCTAAAAGACTTGTAAAATTCTGTTGCCAAACTTTTTTTCCAAGACCATTTGTACAAATTCTATGTTTGTTATCTGTCAATCCATTTTGACTAGGCTACTCATAGAGGTCCACATGTTCAATTGTTATATGCATGCCCTGTGGGGAGCAATTTTTGTACCACAGGTTCATTACAATGTCCATTGCCATTGGCAGCCCCTGTAAATGATTTTGTTCAGAACTGAATGTAAAAGATATTGTGGCCCATAAAATCCAACTGGTTTTGAAGTGTAAAGCTAGCCATACACGTGTCGGATTCCATGTCCAATCGATTCATCATCCGATCGATTCCGGCGATTCTGCCGGGAATCGCAGGTGTGATCAATTGGCCAATTAAGAGTATCCATCGCAGCATACCACCTTGTCCGAGTGGATTCCGGCACGATTCCGTGTGCGATTCCACCTCCGATTCCACCTCACAAATGGCAACTCCCCCTGATCCGGGCAGAATCAGATGAGAAAGACCAACATGTTGGTTCTCCGTCGGATCCGATTCTGAGCCCCTGAACGATCGGACCTGATCGATCGGACAAGGTGGGCTGCATGCGATTCCGGCACGATCGTTTCGCGTGCACGCGCCCGGAATCGATCGTGCCGGAATCCGGTGCGAATCCGACACGTGTATGGGGGCCTTAAGGGTATGTTTCTACAGCATTATGGGCTCCATAGACACCCCCTGCATTAAGCCCATTCCTTAATGTCGACATAACCCATCCATATACACGCCTTCCACATCTCATGTTTCCATTGTGTTGAGCCGGTCTGACAGCAGTAGGTTGATGTACTGCACTATGTTAACCTTCTGGACAGTAGACTGGTTTTAACACCTTGAAAACAGGTTGTATACGGATAGGCTACGTCTACATCCCCATCAAGGAATGTGCTTAACGCAGGAGATGTCGACTGAAAATGCCATGGAAACATACTTTAAGTGGTTGCATTGATATTGAACAATCATATAGATGAAAGTGTATTCTTTTAAGGAAACAATAAATTAATAAGAGATTTCATATCCACTATCCTTTTTGTGAACCCAAGCTATTATTGCCTTTACTTTCTCACTCTTTGTCTTGCCTTTGCCTTTATTTCACCCAACCTGTTCATTGCATTCTGCAGTTAACAGTCTTTCAGAAAAGCAGTTTTAACTACCATGACCTAAAGAATGCTTCATGATCAGCCCTCATAGTACATAGTTGCCGTAGTTGCCGTCATTGTAAATTTGATATTTTGACCCATTTTTAAAACATTTTTCTTTGTTGTATATGTCTAACAGTATCCTAGGTATCCTGAGGCTATATTTCACTAGACATTTTAGATATATTTTCATAAGAATTCTCTGTGGCTTGTTAAAATACATTTTCTACCTTTCCTTGAAGGGTTGCTAGGGACAGTTAAGCTTTTCAAAGTCTGTAAATAGCTTTTTCTTGTATTAATCGTTGCTCATAAGGCTTAGCCTAGAGCTACTACATTAGCTATGCCCTTTCGGCATGTACGCTACAGTACATCCATGTGAAAGGTCAAATGATCACTGTGGGAGCACTACAGACAGGGTATTCTTCTCAGCTCTTAACATTTTGTCTCCAAAGACAACATAACACTATTGACTCTGAAACAATGTTGTTTTTACTCTGACAAATATGGATCCTTTGTTTTCTCTGTGAGATGCCAATTGTATTTTGACTTTGAATTGATTTGGACAACAGTGTGCGAATAGCATCAGAAGCAGAATGAATATTGCTCACTAATAAGTTGGAAAAGAACGCCATTAGCCAGAAGTGAATAAACAATTTTTTTAGCTATTGATATCATTGATATATATATATATTGATACAATGAACTAGATAGATAGATAGTGAAGAGCATTAACCTGGTTTCACTACCTGTACTAGCAATCCTAAAGCCCCCCATACACCTTCAGATTCCTCAATACAACTTTCATGAGACCTACCAACAACTATGTAGTATAGTGACCTCCCTGATAGAATACATAGTGATTGGAAGGTGTAGAAAGGTCCTCCTATTACATGGTTTTGGTAGAAGAAAAGTTGGTTGTACAGACGTTGCATGGTAATTGTATGTGCTGTATGGGGGGCTTAACTCTCTAGAAGACCCAAGCTTTCAAGCTGCTTTTATGGGTGTCAAATGCCTGTTTTTTCCTTAAGGATCTGTGGTTTCATCAGCCCCTACCTCACTACCAGACACAATAGTGAAGTAAGAGCCAATGAACTCATCTATATTGTTCAACAGAGAAAATGGAATCCAACAATCCTGGAAGTGTTGAATGCAAAAAAATACCTCAACCACTGTAATCGCTGATGGTGTTAATGTCAGGGCAGTTATTTGTAAATCTTTTTTTAAATGGTTTTCAGACTTTTAATGTAGTGAGAATGTCCCATTAACATAAAAGAGACTTACCTTAACATCATTCATTTTCATTCTAGTTCCTTCTTTACCCACAAAAATGTCATCAATGTCAACAAGAATGTATCTATCCAATGACAAGGTGAACTTTTTTTCAGAAAGGAAAGATATAGCATCTACAAAAATGAGTTTGTGTAGCCAAAAGTTCAAATTATTGCCAAAGAACATCCTTTGAATTCCATCATGAAGCCCGATATCATGAATGACTGTGGCAAATAAGGACATTTTAGACAACTGAGGTGGGTCACCAACTGGCATTTTAACTTTTGTAAAAACTATGGGTTGATAAAATGAGTGGTTAACCTCAAACACTGTCCACTCATTTCCAAGCAAAGGCCCTTTAGGTGTTTTTGAAGGTTTTGTTATATGAAGCAATGGTGTGGTTGGATTTATACAAAAAGTTTTAACAGCTGTGTTGCTGTGGATCATAAATGGGAAGCCCTTTAAATGAAAAGTTTGAATGTTGCTCTCTGTGCCTTTAAGAAATCCAATGACGCTGACACCATATTGAAGGCAATACTTGTCCAGAAGCTCCTTGTTCCAAGTGTCCATGTTGATGTATTTCATAAAGTTTTCATATATAATAAGTGCATATTTTCCAATGTGATTAACAGTTAGTGGTAGAAGGTCCCCTTTCCCAGGAGCTATTTCTGCATGGAATTTAAACCGACTGGATTCTAGAATTCCAATAATATCTTGGCCAAGTTGTGAATATTGACTCTCTATAAAAACCAAAATAACAGACTCAGTTGATAAAGAAACTGATGGCTTTCCAGTTTTGTGTTCCAAAAAGGTATAAGGTAAAGATTCAATATTGCCACATTCAATTTCCATTGATACTTCTGATATTTCATTGTCCTGTTTATAGCCAGTGTATAAGTAATAGGCGGAAATGACAATGCTCACCATGCAAAAAGTGGCAAGTAAAAGAATTGTTCTTTGAAAATGTCTGTGAAATTTCATGATATAACTCATGCTGAGCTAATTGTTGTACAGAAGTGTCAGTGAACAAACAGGACTTAGTATTTCACTCCAGTCCAGCCAGATGATTTATGTAACCATTTCAGCACATCTGTCGCTTTCCAAAGCACTTCAGAGAATGTGAAAACTAGAAGAAAGAGGAAAAAAATATTTTTATTAACATCATGCTTTAATTTTATTTGCTGCTGGTGACATGATTCATTTTAGAAAACAGCTGTCAGCCTGTAAATTTATGAAACACGTATGCTAGGGCACCTGAATGAAACACTAAAATGGGGAAAGTGTATAATTAAAAGCATATGCAAGCTACTAACAGTCATAAAAAGTTATATAGTATGCCATATAGCAGTTGAAAAGTCCCTAGAAAACTTTAAGTTTGTCAGTACCAAGGATTTCTAAGATAACAATATAGATAATGATTAGAAATGTGAAGTAATTTTAGCAAAAGTAGTCTACATGACCCAATACTGGCTATACACACAATTTTATTTCTGAGTTACCAGCAAATAAAATGTATACTTATCTTTGCTTATAGAAGCATATTAGTATCCAAGTGGCAGCCACCCTGACCCTCAAGGGGAAGAAGGACTTATGCCTAGCAAGGGAACCACCAAATCAACAGTGTAGGTGAGGTGGATTACCCATCAGGCAAGATTTATTCTCATTAAAGTCTTGGTACATCTGCCAGTAGAATCAAGTTTTCCTACATTCATTCTCAGAGACTGTTATGGTGGTGGTCAGTTTTTTCATGCAAAGAATGTCATTAACACGTGGATCCATTGTCTGACCATAGAAGCCACCACACGAACTAGCCGGCCGGCAGGCTTTATCCACAACTAGCAAGTTAATTGAAAAGGATTGTTGGGATTTGCTTCCAGGCTATATCTGTAAGGCGCTCCACAATATCCAAGACTGTGCACCAAAAAGAGACCAACTTTGGAAACTCCCCATATATGTGCCCTTGTGTTAAATAGTGATGATCGCGAATATTCGGATTCCGAATATTAATCGCGAATATCGGCAATTCGGAAATTCGCGAAGATGGAGAATATATTGCCGAATATTCGCAATTCCGGATATTCGGTATTTTTTAATCCATTACACACGCCTCTCAATGCAAGTGGACGAATGGGAAGGCTGCAACAAGAGCATAGCAACACCATCAACAGTTTTTTTATTGAATATTGGGGTGATGCGAATATTGCGAAAATCGTCACTTTTAAAACTCGCATAAAAATTCGCGCCATGTTAAACATGCGCGCGAACTTCGCAATAAAAACTGCCGATATTCGCAATAAAGAAAAAAACCCAGAATATTGCCGAATGCGAATATGTTGCCTATGCCGCTCATCACTAGTGTTAAAGGCATCTTCAATAAATGTTTGAAGTGTTGGAAAAGATAGCAGCTATGTAGTAACTTTTTCAGTTTAGCATTCAAAATGGTCCAAAGTTAAAAAAAAACACCCTTCACATCCCAACCATCATCAATGTGAGTAGGAAGAGCAACATTGCCTAACATGCAGGTCAATGGGACGCCCCACCCCCCGGACATGTAAGTAACCCAGAGTGTAGGTCTACATGGGTGGATTTTTAGTTCAATTGCTGATTGATTGTTTGGGAATCAAACGCGGCCACCCTTTCTTCGAAGAAAGTTCAATCAAACAGGGAACCGACATGTTGGTAAATCCCTGTTCGATTGCCATTACTTTAGATGGGGACCAGGGTCCCCATCCAAAGTTTCAAATCATCCAAAGTATCGGCCTGTGT
This sequence comes from Ptychadena robeensis, assembly GCA_036250615.1. NCBI lineage: Eukaryota > Metazoa > Chordata > Amphibia > Anura > Ptychadenidae > Ptychadena > Ptychadena robeensis. Next base: position 162,485,892 of record CM070032.1, read on the forward strand.
ATGGGCATCCTTTTCTTTTCATTGGCCAATTGGTGAGGGGAGAATGGTGGAGTGAGAGTGCAGTGTTGTGTGTTTGGTTTTAGGGGCAGGTATTGAGGGATAGTCTCTTTTATAGTGGATTGGTTTGGGGTGTGTTGCATTTCTATCTGATTTTGAGGGTGATGGGTTGGGCTGGGGGGTGGACCCACATTGCCTGTTAGAAGATGCTGAACTCATTGCAAAGATAAAGGCTTTGTCTGTTGTTAATCAGTAAATATTTATGGACTTTATTCTGATGGTGTGTTATTTTAAATGTATTATATTGTGTGTGTATATTCTATGGTTTCATTATGTGATATATTGTTTTTATGTTTAACATTTTAAATAAAAGAATGAATAAAAATAAAAGCTGACCTCTGGCAGTTGTAGATGGTTTGTCTCAGCCTGTTAGTTTCACATTGTTAAACTGCTTAAAACTGCTTTATTAGGATCAGAGAAAGACTGCATTGTGTATATCATTTCTTATTGTGCATTTAGTTTTAAGCATAATTTGCAAGGAAGGGAAGGGAATCTTAAAAACACTGGGATTTCTATTAATGGACCTAATGCTAGCAGTAACTGGATGTGGATAAAAAATAGTTTTTAAGTTATTTTCTCTTTAGTGTTTTTCATTTGGATTTTATGATCTTAGGCAATTTCCTCTTCTGATCGAATATTTTTCAGAGCAGAATGAATACTCTCATCCAAAGTATGTAAATATATTCCTAGAATGTTAACACTGCTAATTTTTTGCTGTGCATTTAAAACTACTACTACATTATGCCTAGCATTAGATTATCCCCTGTAAATATTGTGCATTACTTCTAATTACACTCAAGTGGTACATAAATATATTGATTTTTCTTGGACATATGGTAGTATTGGAATAGATAAGTGCTTTGGCGGATGAGTGTTACTTTATCAGTCTGTAACCTATAATCTTCTTTAGGATGCTACAGTATTAAAAGTGATATTACTGCACATGCATTAAAATTTTACCCTACACCACTGATAGATAAATAAGGCAAAACGTACCCTGGATGCCCCAGGCCACTGTTCCCACTGGTAATCTGTCTTATTACCACTAAATTCTACTTAAAGGTCAGGGGCTATGTGTGTATACACTATAGTAATATAGTAAGTTTTGTGTAGCACATTAAACCTTTTTTTATAACCTTAATTGTGTTCAGCCCGTCATATGTATATGTGTGCCATACTCCACTTAGTACAGTTAGTAAACTTTTAAGACTGTTGTTATTTATGTTATGTATATATATATATATATATATATATATTATGCCTATGGTCCTGATTTGTAACAATTAAGACATTTTAATCATATTCTGGTAAAATATATTGGAAGTGAGATCAAAGTAGAGTGACCCCTTTTTAGACATCTAGTAGGAATTGGTAATTTTTGGTTTTGTTCTGTATGTATCTGGATGATTGAAATGATTGAAAATCTCTACTTATGAGTAGTGTTGAGCTCAAATATTCAAATTGCGAATATATTCGCCGAATATCGGCTATTTGAGAATTCCTGATATTCGCGATATTCGCTACTGGGATGCTTATGGGCATGGATTGCGAATATATATAGATATATAGATATATAAATAGCACATGTGACAATTCATTTTGAAGTTAATTGCGAATGTAGGTTGAAATATTGCCTATGCTGCTCATCACTACTAATGAGAGACTAGTGAGGAATTAAAAAAAACAAAACACTCTATTCACATATAGAGTGAATATACAACATGTTCTAGCAGAAAGTGCAGGGCTGGGCCATGCAGGATGTTTCAGCATTTGCTTGCATGTCTGACTGCAGGGTGTGCAGGGCTAACAATGCTGTATATTGGTTTTCACTAGGAGTAGAGTTGGGACTCAGAACCCAAGAACTAACTCATAGAGACTTATTTACTCTGAAAGGTCACTCTACAATATGCGATTTAGATATTAACTTGGGAGGAAGCGTGAATCTCACAACAGGCAATGTGCATATGGAATTTCAAGTGCCGTGAATATATTACATGCTCTGACAGACAGAAACTCACCATTCCTCCCAAGTGAATATGCAAATAGCATGTCCCTGGGTGAACTTCAAGTTTAAATAAGTCTCTATTAAGCCCCCCATACACCTTTAGATCAATCCATACAATCTCCATTAGATCTACCAACAAC
>CM070032.1:162488193-162529802 GCA_036250615.1 Ptychadena robeensis
TTTTTTTTTAGAATTACTCTACCTGACCTGATTATATGGTAAACCAGGGGCTACTCCACCACAAAGAATCTTTGGTGTCCTTTGCTGCAAAGCACATCTTCTTTTAAGGAGAGCTGATCATTTTTGTAAGACTCCTGTATTATGTGTCATAAAAACCCGCAAAACAAGAAAAAGTATGTGGACGTCGCAGCTAAAATGAGAAATGTGGACGTAGCATTTTGAGGGATTTCTGAGGGATTCTGAGGGATTTTCTGAGGGATTTTCCGGCTCCCTCTGGACACAGTAATACTATATGTGCCACTATTGTGAGCTTGGCTTTTTGAAGTTGGCTATAGAGCTGGTCTGTTAAATCCTGTATAGTGTCTAATTTTGAAGGTGGAAAAAAGGGAAAGAACTGACATCCTTTACAAAAAGAAAAAGCTGACAAAATGTGATCAGTCACACAAAAATAGATACATGCAATTGTAGTTGAACATTGTAGATTTAAACTCTTAAGCTGGGCAAAGACGGTTCGTTTTAATGCTGATTTCTGAGTAGATTGACCGCACGTTATGACGTGCCGAGAATCGGACATGCACCCTTTGTGCACTGGAATTTACTTTGGATAGAGACACTGGTCCCCATTCAAAGTAATGAGATCGGCCCAAAATTACAGATATATCCGCACTTTGGGCGATTGCTTTCTGGGCCGATTTAAGGTTGGTGCATAAAATTTTCGGTCGATTGATTGCCGTGAGAGAGCACACCGGTTGATCTGCGGCAAAATGGGCCGCAAATCTAACAGTCTATGCCCAGCTTAAATGATTAATTTAACTCCCATGAAAAAAGAATAAAGATTAGTGTGCAAAAACAATTATGTCAACATATTACACTGTACACGAATTTCTAGTATTTTGTAGTGACCAATATATACTCCCTGGACCCTTGTTGTACAATAGCTCCAAAGGGTATGCAGAGAGATGGGAGCCCCAGGTCTATCAACCTGAATAGATCAAGTCTGTATCGTTGGATGGATTCCGGGGGGACTACTAGAAAATTGAACAACTCCGGGTTTCTCGACGCGTTTCGCCCCCAATCTATGGGGCTTCTTCAGGAGCGGACCCAGAGATAAATATATAATCGCAGAAGTGTAGAAGCCCTTAATAATGCAAGCTTCTTTTAAGACCTTTGGGTTCCCCAATGGGTGAAAGCTCTGCCAACACTGCTGTCTCCTGGGTCTTTGCTTTAGCGGTGGCAGTGATCATAAAGCCGGTCCTGGGGTGCCTTTGAAAGAGGGGAGCTCCCCCTCCTCATCCCTAGCCATACAGACCCCCCGGCACCGCGATGGATATTGCTGAATCAGCACCCGAAGTAAGGCTGCTGGGGTTGATAACCCCAATAAAAAATTAGGGGGGCTGAAGGATAGAGCAGGAGCGCCCTTAAAGTTGATTTGATGGTTACAATATAAGCTCGGCGTCTCAGGGGTGTACACTTGGGGTTATTATCCCCAGTAGCCTTACTTGGGTCAGCACAATAAAGGCCTGTTTAAGCCTAATCTATGTGTTCGGTATTTCTGCACGTGCCTCAAAAGCCCCACATTGCCCCATATATGGTTCATTGTATGTACCATATTTTCCGGCGTATAAGACGACTGGGTGTATAAGACGACCCCTAACTTTTCAAGTTAAAATATAGAGTTTGGGGTATACTCGCCGTATAAGACCTATATACCTCTCTTCCAACGCACACAAAATAAAAAAAAAAGCATCAGATTTGCTTTCAAGATGGTAATTTAAATTCTAATGACATGGAAAAACTGTCTGCAAGTCACGGGAAATCCATGTGCTGGCGTGTGTAATTTTTTTGGCCAGCTCAGGGAAACGGCAATGGACCCAGGGCCTTACATATGTATACTCCAACAACCTTAAATTGCAGTAGCTCCATCATCATGCCACCCTGCTCCAGGTATGACAGAGTGACACATACAGGTATCAGAACGGTAATATAGTATCATGCTGTGTATAATTTTTTAGGACTTGAATGTTGATAAACCACATGGTAATGTATTTACACTTGTAGCTGTCATTACATCATGCTTAGGACAGAGCATCTCTATGGTGTGATCATAGACATGTTGCATACCAAAGAAAAGCCATCACCCGCACAGGTGAGCAGCCAGAGGTGCTGGCCCTTTTCTTTGTACGGGCAATGCTTTGCTCTACCCTGGAGGGACCTTGACTTGAGTATGAGCCAAGGGGGGTTTAAGCATTTTAGCAAATGTGTGCTGAAAAACTCAACGTATACTCCAGTGTATATACTGTATATAAAGACACTTCTTAAGACAAGCAAAAGAAAATATTTTTGTCATTGTACTTTTTGCAGAAAACTAGAAAAAATTATATTAATATTGAACTTCTTGACACTACTCCAGCACCAGATATATAAATATCTGTTTTACATTATGGAAAATGATCTTCTTGGATTCCTATTGGTCACGTTTAGTTAAAAAAAATATATTGTTATATTGAAATTAATCCTGGTGGGGTGGGTGACATATCAGTTATTGTTGTGCTTTCTTTTACAAAAAACACAGATTGTTAAAATAGATTTTTTAACCTTTTTGAGCATAGATATCTGATGTCCAAAGCATTTTTAAATTAAATTACTGCTGACTGATTCACTACCTGGTTCCAACCATCAACTGCTATTTCTGTAAAATAATACTTACTTAAGCATGTTTTTTTAAACTTTTCTACTGCTAGCTTAAAGTTAAGTCCTAAAGCCCCCCATACACCACATACAATTACAATGCAACTTCTGTACAACCAACTTTTCTACTACCAAATCCATGTAATATGAGGACCTTTCTACACCTTCCAATCACCATGTATTCTATCAGGGAGGTCACTATACTACATAGTTGTTGGTAGGTCTCATGAAAGTTGTATGGAGGAATCTGAAGGTGTATGGGGGACTTTATGTTCTAAATCATGGATTTATATTAATGTATGGGAAGCAGATTTTTTTTTTATTTGGATACTTATTTAGCTTTTTGAACTTAAATGAAAATAGTTTACTTGAATAGGTAAACCTGTGCAAGATGATTACAAACAAAATAAATACTTAAGCCCCCCATAGACAGGCAGACTCCCGGCCATAGTTGTAGCAGACCAACCTGCGTGCGTGCTCCCGCCGATCACATCAAGGTTGGTCTGCCGCAACTATGTGGGAGCCCACCTTGAAGTATGTAGAAAAAAAGCTGACAGGTTGGGTCGCACAGGGACCCGTCCTGCCGGTATTTTTTTTCTACAACTGTGATGCTGAACAGCTGCAGCTTGTAAACAATGAGGGGGAGTCTCCTCCCCTCCCTGTTATTGGCTAGTCGGACGGCAGCCCCGTGTGTCAGTGGAAGACACAGGATTGTTGTGCGACATGTAGCAGACTGCTCCCAGCGTGGTGACGTCACCACGCTGTAATCAGTCTGCTAAAGGTCTGCCATAGATCGAGGTGTCTATGGCAGGCTTAAGGGAGCCAAATTAAAAGCAAATGGAGAGACCAGAGTTTAATTTATACATCGCTACATAAAGTGAGTAGGTGAGTTTTCTTCTCCCCTAAATCCATTACATATTATAATTATTTTCCTTTCTCTGAAAATACAGCAGGATTGTTGTTAATGGTTATTTGGTAAATAATAAAAATAATGATTTGTTTTCCCTACAGTTCATTTAGGCGGCCTGAGACATCATTTGAGCAGTGACAATAGAAGCTAATGATCATTTGATCTCTCATACTGCTGTGTATTTGCTACCAGTAGGAACTGTTTCATCACTGATTGTGAATTGATTAAGAACAAACAGAAAACTTTGCGCATCCTTGATCACTAAGTATGTACCCAAAAATGTATTGGGTCATGAAGTAATCAAAGTTATAACTTATAAAATGCTTCTACATGTTTCATTTGGATTGAGTAATCTGCTGGTAGGGATATCCAAATTAAGCATCACAACCAGGGAAGTCAATATACCCGTTTTCACTTGACAATTAGTCAAGTGGAAAATATTTACAGTGACCTTGCAAAGCTTAGACTATACCACTCAATCTCAACAACAACATAACTGACAGGTGGAGTTAATAACACAAAATATGAGTACATTGACACCTGTTAAGAGGTAGGATATATTAGGCAGCAAGTGAAGAATAAGTTCTTAAAGGTGATGTGTGGAAGCTAGCAAAAATCAATATGTGCGATCATAAAGATTGAAGTGACAAAAAATCCAAATTGTTAGCTGGGATGGCTCAGACCATTTTCAAAAGGGCAGAATGCAGTAGCAAGTATCTGAGAACTAGCAACAAGTATAGGTGAGAACTGGCAACAAGTGGCTAAGTCTCATCGCTGATAGGTGGGGGATTGCCATCTAGTACAATGACATAGTGGATCTACAGTAGCACTAATTGTGTAAAAATTTATCATGAAAGAAAGGTAATGAAGTGCACAATGTAGACCAGTTAGAATTAAAAGCTAAACCCATATGCACAATGATTACATGAGCTTTAGAACAAGACTGAGGAGCAATGGAAGAAGGTGACCTGGTCTGATTTCTGCTATACATTGTTACATGACTGTGTAGACAGAAGAAGACTTTCATAACCTGAAATCCTACTAGGAAATTATGAAATTTGTACAGTGGATGGAAATGTGTTAGCGTGTATAAGAACATTTCAGGCTATGGTAAACATTTCTGAAATATAGAACAATATACTGATTAAGTGTTTCATACATCTCCACGGTCCAATTATATTGATGGCAAGCAGTGGCAAATAGTTTCCTATTATAGAAAGTTTAGCCAATGAGGTATCCATGGAAACAGTACAGAAGTTGGTTCTGTGTGTGTAAATGCTTTTTTGTTTTTTGAATCTCTCAAACCTCATATTTTCATGAAGCACGATTCTCCTAAACAAAATCATCTTCCAGCGTTGGGTCATTGTCACGTAGTGGATATAAACCACCTGGGAATCATTACAAATGCTAGAGCTCATAAGAGGTGTTATATTAATGCAGAGAGTCTCAGATCTGTAAAGATCTGGACCCTAAAAGATAACTCACAAATTATTTTACATTAGGATAGGCAAGTCTTCGATTCTGACCCTCCTTTTTTCAGAGACAGAGATGATATTTTTGAGAATCAACCTCCCTGGAGGTAGGAATATTTTGTGGTACAGGTAATTAAAAAAATACAATGTAGTCTGATTACATTTCTTCCCAGTGTATCTACTTACACATATCCAAAGACTTGAAACACCTATGGTAGGTGGCCAGGCAACTGCACATTCCCACCAACATCACTTACAGTAGGGACATGCATCCAGCTAGAAGGAACTGGATAGACATTGCTGGAGAACACTGCCAGCCCATCTTGATCAGGTACGCTATCCCAAGCTATCACAGAAAACAGCCAGGGAGGTTAATCAACTTCTCCAAAGACCCTTAAGGCAGAACTGTACAATAAAATGTTCTCAACACATTAGTAAAAAAAAGTTGAGTAGTGTAATGTCCCTTAATGAAATTTCCTTTCAGACTTCTCTGTGCCCTGGCAGAAAGTAAAGAGCAATAACATGACACAACTTCACAGAATACTCAAAGACATAAAATAGTTTAATATATTTTATGTATTCGACATAGTGTGTGTGCTTTTTTAAATAATGTGCTGCATCTCAGTATAGTTCCACCCTAAGCAAGGTGAACATGAATTGGGGGTTCTGGGAGCAGGCTAGTATAGAATGTGACCCACACTTTAAATTCATCAGAAACATGTACTTTACTTGCTGCAAATATTTATCTTCTTCCTTTAGTTCATGCCACTGAACACTGTGGAAAAACAGTGTGTGTTACATGTACTTTATCATTTATTATTTAGCACAAGTCAACTGTCACAGATTGCAGTGTCACCCAGCGATCTGTAACTGAAGCGGCGCCCTCTTCCATTTCTGCTGTGTCTCCTCCAAAACCTCAGAGGACCAGGACCTTTCATAGATCAGCTCCCTCTGCTGGTGGAAGAGATTGTGGCACATGATGTGGCTCCTGCTCTATCTGCTGGAGGATACCGGTTACCGCTCATTATCATACACCTGGAGCCTTGTCCAATCTGACCACCTGACATTGTATATAAGGAAGTCGGAGGCAACAGGGAATTGCCTGAACAAAGTCTCTGATCCACATATTTTGTCTTATTGTTACCGACTCCTGGACCATCATTGACTACCCTGTTTACCACCTGCCCTGACTATCGCCTGTCTGACTACGTCTCTGCCTGCCGACTCTGTACTTTGCCATGGAACTCTGCTGTCAACCGCTACCAGTAAGTGTGACTAGGGACTGCAACCTGGGGGCTCCCTGCAGCAAAATCTGGTGAATGAGATCCACATATCTGCACCAAAAGAGGTACATAGGTTCATTTACTCGCAAAGTAAGATAGTGGAATTTTTTAAATTAAATTCCACCATCTCTAGTAAAAATGTGTAAAACAGTTTGGAGTATATTTGTGTAAAGTCCTTTTTAGATACACAAGTGACCTAAACATATAACCTGTCATGCTGGTATTTAGTTCCACCCATAGATCCTGTCAATAGAACCTTTTTCTTTATATTTGTGTGATTCGTGGATGGATAGTTTAGTGTTTATGTTTCCAACCTATAGGCCTAGATCCAGTTTGACGTTAGAACCGTAACAAGATACCATAGGGAAACACTCTGATGTCAACAGTTATATCACAAAAAGTTTAACTTTTAAATGTAATAACTTTTATTTGTGGTTTCTCTCACTAAGTCTTCCATTTTCATAATGTTCTTAACATTCCGCTCTTTTTTCTTCTTGCAAAGCTACTCAAGTAGTTTTCCAGTGTTGAAATGTTTTTCATCTGGTGGCAACTAAAATCTGATAGACCACACTTGTTAATGTGAGGGATGGATCTTGTAATCATGAAGGATTAAAATTTCCAAGTTGATGTATTCTGCTAACCCCTTCAAGGATGTCAAATATATTGTTCCAGAAAGTATAGATTGGAGGATAATGTCACTATGTGTGTATATGAGAACATTTATCCTCCTGACACCTTCACCATACATCAGAGGAATGGGAAAAAAGTGATGAAGGACTGTCACAAATTTATGCCAGGTGAAGATAACTTTGAAGATCTTCTTTATTGTTTTCTGTGACATTAAGTAAATGCAAAGAGTTTGGGTTCTGAACTTCTTGACCAAAGCTATTGTCAATGCCTTTTTGAAATTGTTTTCCATTCAACAGACCCTCCACCATTAGCCTTTTTAATATGGACACTACCAGGCATTAAGCAAAAGTGCAAAAATGACATACACAATTAATTTACATATGACAACTACTAACAATGTAATATTTTATTGTAGGAAACATATGTGGGGAGGCATTGGGTGTTGCGCCCACACTGCCTAGTGCCCACCCATAATTATCTGGTGGCAGGGTTATACCCAGGCATTTTTTCACCCTATTAAAAAAGGGTTTTCACCCTATTTTACAGTACAAATATACATTGCAAGGCTTTCCGTCCATTACAGCCTCGTGCCAACTGTCTGTGCCCAGTGCCCAGCCACAGTTATCTGGTGGCAGGGTAATACCCAGGCATTTTTTCACCCTATTCATAAAGGGTATTAGAACATATTGCCCACTGCCTTCCGTCAATACAGACCTCGTCGCCAACGTCAAGTGCACACACCCAGCAAGGTATCTGCGCCACAGACCTCCTGCTACGCAATATCATATAAAAATGACAGGCAGAGCCCCCGACCATCCGCAGGGGTCGTGGTCGTGGTAGTGATATTTCCCCTTGGCCCTAACATAATGTCCAGTGTTCAGGGACCCACTTACCGTCAACGTAAGAAAATGCTGGGACTTAGTTGACTGCTTACACAGGACACCCAATCTTCGACATCCACCACTCTGACCCTTGACGCACCATCCTCCGCATGCTCAGTAGCTGCACACCCTCTCAAGTTGCCACTCGCCTGCCCGCAGCCAACACTAGCACCACCCATCACGCTACATTGCATCCTTCAGAGCGAGTGTTTTCCCCATCAGTTTTGAAAGAAGAGATGAAGTATATGCCGCAACATTATGCCAGAGCATGTAGATGACATGGACATGTCTCAGACAGGTAGTATTACACACATGGAGTGTGCAGATGTTGATGAACGATGAGTTGTACCCACTGCGGCTCCCATTGCCCTGAGAGTGTACAGATAGAAGTGAAGACGGTTGATAGATGATGATGATGACGATGTGCTCCGTGGATAGTCACGTGCGGTTGAGCCCACACCAAGAGAAGAGAAACAGGGGGAAAGTTCAGATGCGATGAAGAAGACGAGATGGAGGAGGAGGAGTGACGCAGTCTTGTAAGCAGCCAGGGGAGTTTTTTTTTCTTTTTCGTGGTCATCGCAAGGAGTGATGATAGTCGGCACAGTCAGCGCAGCATGTATCCGGCACCTGGGTCAGCCAGACAGCATGCCAATCAAGCATGCTGTCTGCCATCCACCAGTATGCCGTCAGTGCAAAGCTCAGCAGTAGTGGCATTTTTTTTGTGTGTCTAGCCGCTGAATACAGCGATTTAGCCATTGCCACACTGCCCTGCAAAAAAAGATACTGAGTCGTGGAAGTCCTCAAAACCCACCATCGGTAACAACTGCTTTGCAGAAGGCCACACATGATATTGCCCTATCACAAACGCCAATGAGGATCAACACAGCGCGACAAGCAGCCACACACAACTCGAAGCCACCCTCATTCTCCTGTTCCCAGCATCTCAGCCACTTCAACCACTGCCTAGTCCTCCTGCCCCCTCTCAACCACAAGTCAACTTCGCCTCTCGCTTTGAGCGCAGATCTCAGCGCTATGGACATCGGTCAGGTGTCAGTAAACTGAAGACGATTGAGCGTAAAAACAACAATGTGTCACATCAGGAAGCCCACCAGGGAGTCTAACCAACATTGCCCCTAGGCTCGGCGTCTGCACAGCTGGCTGGCTTTTTGACGGAGCTCTGAACTCTTAAGCCCGCCAGCTTTTACCATACCACGCCTGGTGGGATCTGAGGGCCTTAAAAAAATTTGTGCTATGGGGACACCGCAGGGGAAGGTACCCGGGACGAAAAAAAAATTCACAAACGGCAAATCCCCAATCTTCATTCCCTGTGGAAAAGCGCACCCCAGTCATGGCATCATCTGGCATACAGTGTTGGGCAACGGGTCATATGACCAAGAAACCACCTGGTCTGCAAAGCACGGTAGGTGCAGGTATATTCACGTACGACTGCGCATTGGGTAAACCTTCCATGAAAGCTGCCAAGCATGGAATGCGTGGCTCTGCAGCCGAGTTGGTGACAACCGCCAAGACTGCAGGCAGGCCTGCTGGCCACCTGTCTTTTACTCCTCTCTACTCCATACTCCTCGGCTGAGTCTCTCTGTTGATGCGTTGGCTCCACATCATCTAGATCCATCTGCACTCCCCCAGGGGCTATTATTATCACATAACCCGGATACGACCGCGCCAGCCTCCTGTCCGCCCTTAACGCACAGGTGGCTCAGTGGCTGACCCCGCACCAACTGGAGATTGCAGAGTGGTCCAGTTGTGACAAACGGAAGAAATTCTGTATTGGCGGCATGTGAAGTTTGTGGCAAGGTTGTCACATGTGCCGGGTTCATGGCACATGTGTTAAATCTAATTGTTGCAAACGCTTGTGGCCAAAGTACCAGGATTACAGGAAGTCTCAAGCCAGACTAGTGAAGGTTGTGTGCCCATTTCAGGCTCGTTCCTACACGGTCTATGGCGCTCAGTTTTTTCCGAAATTCAGTGCGAAATCAACAGCTGGGATTTTTTTGCCACGTTACTGGTACCTCCCATGGAGTACAATGCCTGTAGGCTCATGGTTCCTTTTGCAGAAGAGTCTGACAAACCTTTGTTAGTCGCAGCGAAAGGCACAATCAGCCGACCATCATCCCATTTGTTTCTTTCCTGGAGGCGTTTGTCCCTGCCGAAGAGTGCTGGAATCAGGCTGTGGTATTGGACGTTGAAGAGGAAGAGTTCATGGTTCACCATCACCAACAGTAAAAAAGTCCTTTTGAAGCCTCGCTTGATGGACCTGCGGAAGGAACGCTGGAAGAGGGAGTTCTGAGGTAGTCAGAGGAGGAATGTTGGTTTGAGTGAGAGGAAGACCAACCTCAGCAGGCATCCCACGGTGCCCTTATGGTCACCTATCTGGGACCCGTGTGTTGTATTGGAGTGCCCGTCCACCGGGGGTGGAGGAAACAGAACCCTCAAGTGACATCCAGCTGAGGAGGAGGAACGGAATATGAGTAGCTCGGCATCCCATCCTCAAAGTAGCAATTAATGGGAGTCTTTTCATGCTGTCGTGCTCTGGTGATCAGAGGATACTCGTATCAATAAGGATGAAGGAGATACGAGCTTTGTTACTGGGTGTGCCACAACTAATAGTACCCCACAAGCTATAAGCAGAAAAGTAGTGGGCAAATGTTTAATAAACCGGCTTACCGGAGAGGTATGAGAGTGATGCAGCCAGCTTTCAGAGCTATGCTTACCAAAATCTGTCTTACAACCGCTTTTTAAGTGTGCTGATGTACAGCACAACGTGACTCTACTGGAGGGAAGAGGTTAAACTAATCTTTCCGTGCTACTCATGACCATTAACGAGTCAAGGACCTGGCAGTTCATCGAACGTGCGTTGATGGAGGGACACATGCAGAGCTTTTTTAAGTTCCTATAGCATCGCTACAAGCCCCTTCGGGATCCACAACTGAGAGAACGAATCGAAAAACCGACAGTATCGCAGCACATACCTCGACTTAACTCGCGGATATTGACACTTCTGTGAAAGCGACGGAACCCCCGGTTGACTACGCTGGGTGTCGCAGACTGTTACCTGTTGGCCAGAGCCTTATCCCAGTTTGCCCTCTTGAACTTCTGGCCTGTCATAGCTTCTAGTGTCCTGTCAGATAGGACCTTCAGTGATGCAGGCGGTGCATAGAGTGTACAGCGAAGGAAGTCGCCTCGGTTCAAAAAAGTGTTGGAGTTACCCTCAGGTGAACTGACAGTGGGGGATACGTTTGCCTAGCACAAGGCCTGATTAATATGCCTTGGCCTAAATAATGGTACCCACGACTTGCATTACCGGATGACTTTCATGAATTCTCTCGCCACCCAACTGTGGGTTTACAAGCCTGCAATGTTTTCTTTTTCATTATGCCTGGAAAACATCAATTTATTTCTGGCCGCTTGCTACAACCCAGCGGCTGCTACCATACATAGTTTTTTCTGTCAACAATGTACATGACAAATTTATGTTGCAAGTGTACTTTGATGTGGCTGCATTAAAAAAAGGCACATACATGTGCCAATTCCCTTTCTGTGATCGCTTAACCTGTGTAGTGGGGGTGAAGGGGTCTTGCGTATCACAATTGAAGCGATCACCTCAATGAGTTGTGTTGGCCCTTGTTGGCGCCACCACCAGAGATGAGTAAGGCGATTGCTTCATAGTGATATACAGACCAAAAGCGATCGGTTGAATAATTGTTCGTATGAAAAACTAAATTTTTTGTGGATCTATATAAGTGATCTTTTAACGTCTCAGTAGTGTCAAAAATGTGACAAACACTGCAGAATTATTGTGTTACATGGGTCACCTCAACCGTTTACAATGTTTTGCGGTGATGCGTTTTAAACGTGGGAGTTTGGTGTTATCAGAGTTTGTTGTTGTGTGAAATGTGAAGTCGGCAGTCAATCGTGAACCTGTTTTATTAAAATAGCTGACTGATACTGGACTGTGCTTAGAGTTCTCCGAGGGATCAAACGATCCACAGTGTCAGGTTGGATACCCCAATCTTCCGCTGCGGTCTTCACTATAGTACAAGTCCCCCACTGAACGGGAGGACACCGAACGTATCATGTCCTATCCGACTTCGTGTTGCCCCCAGGACTTGAACGTCACAAGGTACTCACCTGAGAAACTGAACAACCCCCCTCTAGGGAGTGAGTTCAGGAAACCAGGTGACAGATTACAGATGGCAAACCGCCAGTTGGCGATGTGACGTCAGACAACAGCAGAAGAAACCGTTGGTAGTTCTTAGAGACACAACAGGGACAGATTGCCAAAAGTTCAGGGTTGTGGGGCAGGGGGGGTCAGGGGGTTATACAAAAGGCAGATCAGTCTAATTCAAAACACGGGGGGTTCTAAGGCCCGTCATATCATAATTGCAACTTTATTTTCCCATTTGACTATCATTTGTAGAACTATCCTTTGTGCCGGATTTATTGCGTTTGCGTTGAAAAAAAAATTCTTGGGAGTTTTTAGTTAGTTTGCCATGGATATCCCTCTGTCATGTCAATTTGTCCAGGTGTTAGACCATTGAAATTAACTTTCCCAACACTATTGTGGCCAACAGAAAGGGTTCTCCCTTTTTTTTTTAAAGTTTCGCCCTGCCCATTCAAAGGCAATGGGGCGTTCACCCAGCGTTCGCAAAACTTTTGCGAATGTTTTCGGTTCGCCGTTCGCGACACACAGACCAAAAATGTTCGCGCCATCACTAATAGAAGGTAAAATCCATCTAATTTCTTTTAAAATAAATGTATGCAGGGTTTACTACACACTGTTCCTCAATCACTTCCTTTGAATGCTAAATAAATTGAGATCTAACTCTGCTCACTACTGAGATCATTGGGAACTTACCAAACTTTAATTTAGTCTAAGAATGTGAAATAAATGTGTCTTTAGTATAAAGCTGATCCTGTATTTAAAGAGCTCATTTAATGCATTAAATCAGGCTACATGACTGATAATTAACTGGCAGAGTTGTGAAACGTTGAAAGCCCTATAAGAAGAATACTACCCATTTAAGAAATGTATAATTCAGCAAGCTCTATATTTAGCACTACACATTACATCTGAGGGGGAAAAATTGCTGCCCCGTGTGTCCTACCATAAAATCAAATCTGCTTCCAAAGCAAAACTGCTAATTGAATACATGAGCTCCTCATATTCATTATTCAGTAACACGAAAGATAAAGCCAGTTTACAGTAGCAATAAATATACCTGAAATAAAATGTGTATTTTGCTACAAGGTGCTTTACAATAATATGTTTCTAATGGCTCCCAGATGTTTTGTGTATTACAGGAAATGTATAGCCCCATTTTAAGTGGGTTTTATTTACCTTTAAATAGACAGCTTGGGAGCCTATTATGGGGATAGAATTTGCTTTTATTGCACAAATGCTTTATACATGTTAAGGGTTTTACACTGTAATGTGACCACTATGTACAGTAACTATAAAAGAAGAAAAGGTCTAGCTCAGCAAAAACAGTTATTACTACATGAGTGCATTCTGCCAAGTCAACTTTAAGACAATGGCCAGTAACAGTATGGTAGTCTTTATAAAATGACTATTCAGTAGAAATGGTCAGATAACTGTTTGTTTGCCCATATATTTGTTCTGTATTAGAACATGTTAATATTTACAAATACATCATAGAAGAATTGCACATTGGCCTGTTTTATTATGGCTCAACATACTTTTAAATTCTATGTGCAAATGGTAAATGAAGCTAAAAAATGGGTCTGATTTTCCCACTGTTTGCCCTCTGCTTTTAACACCTATAGAAATGGCCGAATTTTTTTTTTTGGGCCAAGTGACTTTTTCAGTTAATTTTAAAGCCCATGAACATAGTATCTTCAGTAAAAGCTGTAGTTGTAGGGAAGGGTTGCGGAGACTCTACCAAAGAAAAAACAGTATTGCTTAAGCACATGTAATTTTTACCTAAGAAATAGTCTAATCAAAATCTTTAAAGATGAAATGTTGAAATTAATACCAAATAACAGTAAAAAGTCACAGATGTTGCATTGCATAGGAATGTTAACAACTGTAGAATATTTACGATTAAAAGTTCCCTGTATGGGAGAAAATTCTGCCCAATATTAATTCCTTTTAGTGCTGGCAGACCATATTCATCCTTTGTATGGAGAAGTTGGTTGTATCAGTGCATTGCTATTTCTGTGTCTAGCAATTGGCCAAATGAATGGACAGCATAGGTGGTGATAAGTTTACATTTTTCACTAGGTTACTGTGTCATAGAGACAATACTATGACCCTTGACACACTGAGATTAAGGTACCCGTAAATGGGACAATTTTTCATTTGATTCCCCAACATTTGATCACTGTGCGCATTTGCGGGGATCATTCAGGTTTGAACACGAAACCCCTTGTTTGATCAATTTCGCTCAAAAACATGTTGTTCGCACAGGTAATAAACATGTTGGTAAATCCCTACTCAAGCGGCATTACTTTGGATGGGGACTAGCATCATCATGCTATGATCGATTGTTCGCCAATGTGTAGCTATATCTTCCAGAAACATGTGCATGGGAAATCATGAAATCATGTGCATGGGAAAAACATTTTGGTTAAACACGGTTGGCAGGTTCTTCTGAAAGAGAACTTATGAATAGAGATGGCAGAACTTCGGCCAGGTCCTTTCCCGAACAGGCTGATCAGACTTTTAAAATAGTTCGACATCCAGCTGTTTACGGGCAAATTAAAGTTCCCTGTCTGTTGGCGGTTTTCGGAGCCAATTTTTTACTGGAAAACCGGGTTCTCTACCTGGTGTCTAGTGAAAAGATTCTTCCTCCATCTTAATGCTCCTGATCCTGCCAGTGGAAGAATAGTAAGCTCCTTCTCACAGGCGAATGGGGCGGTTCGAACCCGTACTGCTCGCCGGCTAGAAGGAGTGCAAACATCCATGTTCACTACTCATGAGTCACATCATACAGTGCATTTGATTTGCCTAAACAGGTTGATCTTCCTTGATTTGCTGATCAGGAACTATTTGTCATGTCTAATGTGTGCTTGATAGCGTGGGCTAAAACTGATCAGCAAATCAGAGCTGTTTTAAGCAATCCCCGGATCAAACTGACCATGTGTTTTTTTTTTGTTCTTTTGCATTAATTAGAGGAGAAGTTTCCATTCCTATTGATTGATTGACCAAGTGATGTATGATTAGCGCTATCGTATTAGTAAGTTTTGATCAGAAATATGTATTCCCAATTTTACTTTTACAAAAGGTATGGATACACTTAATTCTCACATTGTAGCACAAGTTTGTGTGCAGCGTTAGTAGGATTTATTGTTTGGTTCACTTTTGTTATGTTTATCTTTTTGACTGATCATTTATAATACAGCCTGATTATAGGCAAAATGCCATAAATTGATAATTAGAGGATAGCAAGAGAGGGGGATGTATAATTCAGTAATTTAACAATGCTCTATAATTGAGATTGGAACGGGAAACATTAGCTGACAACTAAGGTATTTGCAAATATGCCAAATTTGCTAATTTGCTACTCACTATACATAAACATGTGCTCTAGTTAGGAGTGCAGACTGTAAATGTTACTAATGCATAGTGAAATTTCCTAATTACATTAGCATCCGACAGTAGGATAGCTCCTCTTGTGCTGAATTATTGGTGTTTGCAAAATGTTACAGATCAGCTGCATTATTATTATGTTATGATCAGATACAGTCAGGAATGTGTCCTGTGTTTCTTTATGTAGAAAGAGTTGTTGGTAAGAAATATTATTGTACTGAAATTGTATCAAAAAGGAAAGAAATCCATCCAGGTGAGACATGGATGTCAAGCAAGTCTGTTTGGGAATTGTGGTCATACAAAGAGATAAAATACACTTTAGTCATTAAATGTAAAAATTGTTCATCTAGTTTATAACAAAACTGAGTAATTAAAGTGAAAATTCATTTTTATGTGTGTCCCTTTTCTTTTATTTTTTTCGCTTTTGTGTCAATTTGCCTGTCAAAATTGCACATCAGAAAGAATAAGGTAAGTGACTCATGTGAGCTCTTTAATGACTTCCAAAGACTTCTCTGAAAGCTATTCAATATAGTAGAACTATGTTCAAACACCTTCCACATCAATGTTTAGGACTGCTTGAAACACATTCATCTTCCAAATACTAAACTTGGGGAAAAAGAATGGAGTCAAATTAGAAAAAATATTAAAAAGAAATAAGAAAAAGCAGCATATTTGTGGAGAACATTTGGCCATCTGTGCAATATGCATAGGAGATCTATTGCTGGATAAAGGATAACGTGTTCTTTCAACATGTTCTAGCATGTATAATACAGTTTTTATTTACATATGCCAGTGCCT
The DNA here is from genome assembly GCA_036250615.1 of Ptychadena robeensis. NCBI lineage: Eukaryota > Metazoa > Chordata > Amphibia > Anura > Ptychadenidae > Ptychadena > Ptychadena robeensis. The sequence continues at coordinate 162,504,426 of CM070032.1, forward strand.
ACAATTTTTACCTATGCATTCTGTCAACAGCAGGACACCCTAAAATGAGAGGGACACTAGGGGACATCCTTTAGAATTAAGCGGTTACACGTAATTAAGCATTTTTTATAATGTACCCACCAAGCTGGTTGGAATGTAGCTGGCACATATGTTTACAATGTGTTCAATATGGGGTTCTGCCAGGGACATTATTTTTCTCATATATTGTACTCAATTCCTTTAGAAGGGATACTTCTCCTTGTTGAAATGTATTTTACAAATATGACATGAATCTAAACCTTTGGCCTTTATACTTTCAACACTTGAAATGTGTATATGGTCAGTTATTAATTATATTTCAGTTATTATTGTATCCTCCTTACTTAGCTTTGCCTAAATCATTATGAGTTGTGATGGCAAGGCTATGCACAATTCTTCCATTTTTGGAAGTGCCTCTAAAGCAACTGAAAATATAGTGTTGTCTGCTATTTGAATTTTATTCCCCACTAAAGAAAATGTTGACTAGTTTATTTGGGAGTTAATTGTAAATAAGATAGCACCAAAATTGTCAGAGATGTAAAGCAGGCCTGTGGACACATTCCCAATGAAAAGTAGATTTTGCCTAAATTGACCCCCCTGGCATTACAGGCTTTTTGCGCCATTTTTTGTGGCGCGAAAAGCCGCTGTATGGGAGATTGCGGGGGAGTACACTGTACTCTGCCGTGATTCCCCTCCCTCCCCACACAACGTCTGGCATCAATTAGATGCTTGCAATGTGGGCTGGGAAAACCAGTGCTGTCTCTATAAACATGGAGGTCTATGGGCTACCCCTCAAGGCCGAAAGGAATCCATGAGCCAGAATCGCTGCAGATTTATGGAGCACCTACAATTATGACCGATCCCAGAACAGGGCACTGTTTGTTCTAAAGACAGCGGAGGTTGGCGTGCTGCCCTGCGTTAACCTCTTGGCTGGTGGACTCGCTGAAAGCCGTGTGAACAGGTGGGACGGGAAGTCATTCATATGTATGGGATGTTCCTGTCAAGGCATGCGATTAATGCAGGTGTTATCAGCTCATCCCTAAATGCCATGTGAACATAGCCCTACTAAAGCCCATAATATTCAGACTGTTACTGTAAGTAATTAGAATCATTATCTGTTTTCACCATTTAAATAGTGCACTTTACCATGTATATGTAACTTCCACTTACCTGCTGATACATCACTAATGTTTGCAATACATTGGTAAGTGTTAAATTCCAGCGATAGCTAATCAACTTAAAAATTTTTTTCAAGCCTCTATTTTTACAGCATATGAATTAGCGGGATTATATTATTAACAGAAACTTAATATTGCGTACATATTTTTTGGTCTTTCCACATACAATAAAACACCCACATAACAGAGTGTAACAAATTTTTTGTTATTTGTGTACAGTTTCATTTCATGTATTCATTTAATAAAGCAGCTTAGACGAAAACAGGCTCATTTTTCTGTTACAAAGGATTCCTTTGCCTTTGGACATAATAGAGTAAATGAAAAGGATGTATCAATAATAAGAAATAGAAGTGAATTTATACAGTGTGATAAAGGTACATCTTTGTAAGCAGATGGCTTGGTATGAAAAATAAAACAGAAAACACATCAGTTGCCACTCATAGAGATGCTCATACATCAAGCATTATTCAGTTCACGGGATGAAAGACAATGTACTTGAAAAATGATTCTTGGAATGGCAGAAATGATCAACTATCTGTCAGCAGAACACATGAAGAAAATATTGCCCACAATAAACATGCTTAACCTAGAGCTATGGGATTCCACTTAATAATAATCTTCAGGCTATGGAAACCAACTCACAAAGCTCTTGAAGTCTGGTGTCAATGGAGTAATGCTATGAATGTGATTACTGAGGAAAAAATAGAATATGGACAGGTCAGCTACAGCGAATACAGGAGCAATATTTTACTCAGGTGAGACCTTGGATCATATAGAAATATGTGCATCTGTATTGCCAACAACTGCCAGTATAGAATAGCATCCAGTGTTTGTAGGGCCCAGTGGTATCCATCCATCAGTCCTCTGTCAATATCTGTAATATGTAAAATACAACTATGGCCTCCTGTGAAGATAAAAATCATAGTCCCCTGACAAAGTCTCACATACCAAATAGTTCTGTCAATTAATTCAAATTCATGTGACTTTCATTTACACAGACAATGGTACAGTGTTATACTTTGCTAGCCATTGATGAATACAGAGAGTTTGAAGTTCAAGTGATCCCCTTTATTGGCGAATAGTGATGGGCGGCATAGGTGTTACATAACAAAGTTGCTTATGAATTATTTTCATTACTATTGTGTATAAATGTGTATTGATTATATATTTCTGGTATATAGATTTGTAGGATCATATTCGTTTGATATGCATGTATCTGAATAGCTACTTGATGGATGTATATATATATATGATTTCTCATTAGAATGTCAAGGTTTATGGTCTGTGAGTGAACAAAGGCTTGAATCTCTGAAGCCTCTGTTCTTGGTAATAATAGAAGGTCTTGGGAACAGAGAATTGGAGAAGGTCTCAAATCCTTAAGTGAGCAGATGGTAGGCAATAAGTTTCCTAAAGGTCAGTGACCCCTGCCAGACGTATTTTGGAAAATGAATGTTCTTTGTTAGTGATAGTTGACGTGGGGGGTTTGACTTCCTATGGGAACAGTTTAGGGACAGAAGTGAATTTGGGATGCTAGCTCATAAATATTTAACATTCTAATGAGAGGGGTTGTTCATTCCATTTGAAATTGACCACTCAGAATTAAGCAAACTCCCTGTGACCAATCTACAGTTTACAATACAAACTATAGGGTTGATTTTAGATATAAGGACGAGACAGAGGTTAGCAGTTAGCTAGGTTCTACCATCTCAACCTAAGAAGGGTACCTCTGCTACTTCTACAAACATCAGGTAGCTATATCGCAATTATTATTATGTTATTGTTTGTTTGATTGTCTGTTTTAGATAGTATGTCTTTATAATCTGTTTGTTTAGGTATGTTTAACTTGTATTTTCAATAACAGTATCATTGTGAAGTTGTTTCTATAAGCTGTGTATTCAATAAATATGTTATTTTGATTGAACTATCTCTAGTCCAGAGAATTCTCAATTTTATATATAGAAGTATTTTTAATATCTGAACTTCTGTAACATAGGCAATATTTAATTTACATTTTTTTAATAATTCTACTCATCTCATTTATCTTTAAAATGAATGGCCACATGGCATTGTGATTATTATTATCGCGATGCAGGGCAATATACACAGGACCATGTTTATTTGAAACAAAAGTCGAATATTCAAAATCGTGAATATCCACCACCATATTATTCATGAATTCTCGAATGGCCAATATTCCCAAAAAATATTCACCATTCGAATATTCAGTCTCAAAACTATTGGCTAACTGAAGTAATTTAAAAAGAAAGCTTTCAGAAAGTATTAAATCTCTTCTTTAGGCTTAAGCCTGAAATTCCACTATTTGACATTGCGAGTTAATTACAAAGCCAACTGAACATCGTATCATCACCAAAATTGTTGGAGATTTAGATAAAGGTTATGGGAACATAAAAATGAAAAATAACAAACAAAAGGAAAGGAAAGCATTTCTCTAAAGGTAGCCATAGACGGTGCGATTACCACCCATTTTTTTGCCAACCGTCCGCCATGCGTGTTTCTGCCAATCTTTAGGCGGTTGCTCGTCTGCAAATCGGGTGCACCCATCTGGACAGATCAACCAGGATAGTACTACAAGTTGGATCGCACGGTGATGGCGGGAAAGTAATGTCCAGCACACAAAGGGTGCCAGTGATCCTCATGACGTCATCACGCTGCAATCAGCTGCTATATAATCGAGAGGGAAATATTAAAATAATAAATAGGGAAATACTTTGTTTATGTTGTGTTCTCCAAACCCTTCTCTACATCTTCATCAATTGTGGTGGGAGTCACTGGAGAATTTGCTGACAAGTGCATGCTTCACCACAAACTTTGCACTGGGCTTTAAATTACACTATGCAAGGTCAATTCCCCCGATCAACCAGATCCTTAAAGTAGCATATGCCTTGCTTAAGACTGTGCCGATACCAGATTGTCCACACAGCTGGTATATTAAAGGGTATAACTTCACTAAGGGAATATATACAACTTCACTACCTTTGGTCCCAGAGATACAGTACAGCTCGAAGGGTCTACATTGCAAACTGTTCTATAACGATCTGAAAGGCTGAGGCTCTAACCCAGAGGAGAGGTGCAGGTTATTAGCAGGCAGAGAAGACAGTTTCTATTGCCCAGGCTATGCTAAACTTGAAGTTCTCCTTTCTCAACCCCTAGCCCTTTCAGGGAATGATTTTTACTGATGGCTCATGTAGTCCCTTATGACAGTAGGATAGAGACTGTTCCCATGAGGAAGTCCTAAATTGTCACTCCAGAGCCCTGGTGCTTTTTGCAGGCAGATAGTTCACAGACAGGACACCATAGGCTCCACCTATCACTTATATTAATACTGGGATGGAATGAATTTGAGACTTTCGCTGCAGTACTAAAATACTCCCTAGAGGGTAAGCCCCAACCCAGAGTATGCTGTACTTTGCTTGAATTTCCCGCCATCATCAATGATGCTGGCTGGGAAACTGATGCCCCGAAACCGATTAGAGAATCGCCGTAGCTTTCCTTGGGTCAGGTGGTTTTTTACGATCCCGGATCGTTAGGAGTTTGTTTTTCAAACTCTGGATAAACTGGGTTCGTCTCAAGCGCTAAATGGGTTAATGTAGAACTTTGTAGTCATAGTATTTTTATGTGTTATACCACTTTCAGCCCCATCCATTGATAGGACAATTTAGTGATATTCACGTTTTGTTGTGGCGCACCACATACTACTCTGTGGTGTGACATCCACCAGGTGACACCCAGCCTAGTGACGCCACTGCCCAAAGCGTTTTTTTTTTTTTAAATTGTGTGTTTCAAAATTTACTTTGTTCAGAATGTCTACTAGACCCTTGTTTGGACATATTTCAGTAATTTTACAGGCCTCAGTGAACCACCAGGGAGGATAAACAAGCTCATATTTATTTTTATAAGCCATAGACTTTTAGGTATCACACACTGTGCTTTTTTTTTGTGTGGTGACATTTATGGGCCAACATGGATGAAACAATAGTAAATACTCCCCTTCCCATATTCCTGATTTTTCCATCTTTATCATCTTGTATTTGTCTTCAGTAAGAATTCATTGATGATACATACTCTTTAAATACATAGGAAGTATATTACACCTTTTAATAATATATTTATACTTTTAAAAGATCTGGGAAAACTAGGTCAGCTCACTTTTCATTGGGGATCATCAAAGTTGAATATTTTCAACTCAATAATATGAATAATAATGAACATAAATGTGTTATACTTTTTGAAAACTGAGCCTCATTAGTGATAATTAAGTCATAACTAATGTGCAAAGTAGGAGATACATTCTGCATCAATATGTGTCCCTGCTGCAAAAATATCACCCTTGATTGTCATACTGGCCATAGTCCAAATTGGAGGACTTTTTAATGGCCATGAAAGCTGTCTAAATGGGATGTTACCTTACTCTGGACAAATTTTCTTTTACTTCCTGTTGTGGCAAAATAACATGAAACCAAAAATGAGGAACAGATGACAAAAAAACCTGACCTGGAATTGAATCTTCTTAAATTTAAAGAACAAAAAAAGTATTGGCCTTAGAGATACCATATATACTCAAATATAAGACCTGAAATGTGCTAAAAAAAAATTAATTTGGCTTATATTCAGGTCAACAAATGTAAATTGCGGCATTTTGTAGGTGGACTTTATGAGTGAATTGCAATGCAAACATGCTATCATCACCAAAGAATTTGCTGGAGATGTAGAGAAGGGTTGTGGGAACATTTGAAAAAAAATTATTGCTCTAGCACATGTAGTTTTTGCATAAATTCAAAATCAAGTCAAATTTGATATGCTAGAGCAATACTTTTTTATTTTCAATGTTCCCACATCCCTTCTTTACATCTCTAGCCCTTCCAGTGATGATATCATGTTCAGGGGCTTTGTTATTAAAAGTTTACTGAATTAAATCTCCTAACAAAAGCATTTGCTGTGTGTTTCTGACCTTAGCTGCTGCATTCCCCCCCCCCCCCCCCCCAGGCCTTATATCAGTCATTCCATTTTCAGATTTTCTTTCTAAATTGGGTACGCGGCTTATTGCAGTCGGTCTATATTCGAGTATATACGTACATCATGTTATACTTTCTTCTTGTTGGATGAACTTTGTCGTACAAACTTTGCACCTGATAAAAATGGTGTGATTGGACAAATATACAGAAATGGAAGACAAATCAAGGAATGCTGACCACGATGGCAGCTTCTTTATACAGTATAACCTCCCAACGGTAATGAAAAGTGCCTCTTATGTTCAATATGTAAATTGTGTGCCTATTTAAGGCCTTCATTTCCCATTCGATGTAATTAAAATGTACTTTACATTTTAAGGCAATTTCAGATTACCGTGCATGTGCAATTACAGGTATGCAACATTGTGAGGACAGATGCCTTAAAATGAAAGCTATATTGTTTTAAAGTTTTTATCATTAGAGCATCCTATCTTTACAATCAATAAAATCCATCATGCATAACATAGCTGCCGTGTCTGTGGAAATTCCTATTTACATGTGTCATACTTTTTCACTGAGCCAGCAACAGTTTTGAATCACGAAGCCATGCTGTGCCTGGAGCGCGCTTGTTGTAGCCCTCAATAAATTGGCTGTCCATGATGCAGGATTCTCATTATATTATACAACCTTTTTCGGCTGCTACATACAGCACTGAAATACTTGTCCTTTTGATGGTTCCATTCTTTCGTGCTATTTGCATTCTCTACGCAAAATGTGTCCGTCCTTCGAACCTTTTAAATATGGTTTTTAAATTTTTGACCATCTCACTTTTTAATATAATACATTATATGCAAATGTGTAACAATAAAAGAAAAATAAAACTTGAAAAACTTAACATTAAACATATGTATGACCCACCTTCAACTACAGGGAGCTGCACGATTATTAGGCAAGTGGTATTTTTGAGAATAATTTTATTATTGAACAACAACATGTTCTCAATTAACACCCACAAAACTCATTAATATCAAGCTTATTTTTTGAAGTGTTTTAGTTTGTTTTTAGTTTTATCTATTTTTAGGGGGATATCTGTGTGTGCAGAGTGACTATTTTACTGTGCGCATAATTATTATGCAACTTAACAAAAACTAATTTTATACCCATTTCAATTATTTATTTTTACCAGTGAAACCAATATAACATCTCCAACATTTTTCACAAATATACATTTCTGGGGGGGGTTTTTTGTCGACATTCAAAAAACAAAACAAATCAGTGACCATATAGCCACCTTTCTTTGCCAAGGTACACTCAAAACTGCCATCCATGTATTCCGTCCGTGTTTTGATCTTCACGCAACATTGCGTGCAGCCGCACCCACAGCTCCCAGACCTGTTCAGAGAGTGTACTGTTTTCCCTCCTTATAAAGCACACATTTTGATGAGTGGACCAACAGGTTCTCATGGGGTTCGATCAGGTGAAACAACTAGGCCCATGTCCATTAGTTTTTTTCTTCTTTTAGTACCCTTTCTGCAGTACGCTGTGGGAGTACTTGGAACGCGGGTGATGGCGCATTGTCCCTGCATGAAAATCATGTTTTTCTTGAAGGATGCAGACTTCTTCCTTTACCACTGCCTTTAAAGAAGTTGTCTTCCGAAACTTGCAGTAGATTGGGAGTTGAGTCTTGACTCCATCCTCAACCCGAAAAGGCCCCACAATCTCATCTTTGATGATACCAGCCCAAACAGTACTCCACCTCCATCCTTGCTGCGTCTGGAGCGACTGGAAGCTCGCTGCTCTGTTGCCCTTTACAATCCGCCACTGCCCATCCATCTGCCCACAAGACTCACGCTCATTTCAATCAGTTCCATAAAACTTAGAAAATCAGTCTTGAGATATTTCTTGCCCATTCGTGACGTTTCAGCTTGTGGTCTTGTTTCAGTGGTGGGTCGTCTTTCAAGCCTTTCTGTCTTTGATTATTGCACACCTTTGTGCTTTTGGGCACTCCAGTGATGTTGCAGCTCTTGAAATAATGCCAAACTGGTGGCCAAGTGGCATCTTGGCAGCTGCACGCTTTGACGTTTTCGCAGTTTCATGGGCAGTTTTTTTGCGTCGCGTTTGTTGTCCACAACAGGTTCTTGCGACCCTGTTGATATTTTGATGAAACGCTTGATTGTTTCGATATGATCACGCTTCCAGAAGCTTTTGCAATTTTAAGAGTGCTGCTCCCTCTGCAATATCTCCCACATTTTTGACTTTTTCTAAGCCTGTCCAAGTGCTTCTTTTGAAACCCATTTTGCCAAAGGAAAGGAAGTTGCCTAATATTATGCACACCTAATATAGGGTGTTTGAAAGTCATTAGACCACCCATTTCTCATTACAGAGATGCACATCAACCTAATATTGCTTAATTACTTGGTAGTAGGTCTGCGAGCTTATACAGCTTGGAGTAAGACAACATGCATAAAGAGGATGATGTGGCTAAAAATACTCCATTTTCCTAATATTTTCTGTCTGCCTCCCTGTAGATTAATACACAGCACTGTATGCAAGTGACTTAAACTTCTTTAATGTATGAAGCCGTGCACACACTTAGACTCTAAAGTTATTAGTGTGATCTACATTACAAGTCCGTAATTTCTAAGATCGAATTCCCGGCCGATATATGTGGACTATAGCTTTTAAGCATTAGATTTGTGGCCAATTTTGCCACAGAATGACCAACGCACACTTGGCCGCAAAATGGGCTGTAAATCTAAAAGTGCATGACCAGTTTAAGACTTTGTTCTTTATTCATTATTCATTTGCACTAGTCATAACTTCTGAAAACAGCATGGGATGTGCTAGCAAATATAATGGGTGAAAATATAGGTTCTGTTTGCAAAAGCGTTCCTAAATATACATTGCCTGGCCCCAAAAAAGTTGCCAACAAAAAAAAGGTCACACATACTATTTGTTGGACCGCCTTTATCTTTGATTAAGGCACGTATTCGCTGTGGCATTGTTTCGATAAACTTCTGCAATGTCATAAGATTTATTTCCATTCAGCCCATCCATCAAGAACTTGCATAGATGATGGTAGAGTCTGACCACTTTGCAAAGCCTTCTTCAGCACATCCCCAAGATTCTCAATAGGGTTAAGGTCTGAACTCTGTGGTGGCCAATCCCTATTTGAATCTCTACATGATGTCTCATGCTCCCTGAACCACTCTTTCACAATTTGAGCCCGATGACTCCTGGCATCTTCATATTGAAAAATGCCCGTGCCATCAGGGAAGAAAAAAAACATTGATGGAATAACCTGGTCATTCAGTATATTCAGGTCAGCTGACCTCATTATTTAAAGACATACTGTTGCTGAACCTAGACCTGACCAACTGTAGCAATTCTAGACCTATTTGCGTAGCAAAATTCAGGTGGCGACTTTCTTGGCTGGACAGTGTGTGTAACGTAAATATAAAATGGATCATTTTTTTATTAAATTTTTAAGCTGGATTTTAACCATCTTTGACTTATGAAGTTTTAGGGCATGACATTGTTGCATGCTTTATCTACTGAGATGTGGTACAGCAATTTGAGTACAATAGGAAAAAGTTACATTAACTGGCAACTTGTTGAGGCTTTACATACAGACTCCGCCTGTTTACGAACATACTTGGCCGATGTTCGGCCATCACTAACAGTCAGTAGTGATGGCTCGAACCCGGAATTGCGCGTTCGCCTTTCGCGCAAAAGTTCGCGACCCGGCCGAACCCACCATGATCAATGAGGAGGCGAAATTTTAACAAACAAAAGGACCTCTGCACAATAGGTGGGAAATTGTTCAAGGGGTCAAAAAACCTGTCAATGACATGACAGAGGGAATCATGGCAAAAACTCCAAGAAAAAAAATTTCACCAATAATCCGCACAAGGATTTTACAATGATAGTCAATGGAAAATAAAGGTAAGAGTGATACCTTAGACAGTGTTGATTGGACTATCTCCTTGTATGACCCGCCACAAACCTGACTTTGCATCTGTCACTGTTTCTGATCATTCTAGAGGGGTTTGGAGAGTTCCCGGTCTCAGTCTCAGGGGAGTACCTTTGCAGTTAAGTCGGGGGCAAGTGTGGGTTTCAAAAAAATATTTTCAAGAACAAATATTCAACCGATTTTGGTTGATCACTATGAAGCAATCGCTTCATGGGGTTGCCACAGCCAACAATCATGAGGTGAACGCAAGCCCCTCACCACGACAAAGTAGACAATCACGAAAGGAAGTGGACAGGATGTTTTTAGAAGCCACGCAGAGCCAGAAAATTAGGCAAGTAACTGATAAAAATTGTCATGTAATTGAAGAAAAATCAGGAATGGTAAGCAGCGGTTGTAGCAGCGGCAGAAAAAATGATGTTTCAGGCAGAATGGAAAAGGAAACATGCGGCTTGAACCCTAGTGGTGGCGACAATCAAAAGCATATGAGCGTGAATTTTAGGCCAACGGCATGTAATCAGGCCTTTTCTACCAAAGTACCCCCACTCAGTCCTGAATCCATGTCGTTCATTTTAAGAAGGTGAGGATCCACATTTTTGACCGAGCGATTTCGTTCTCGTCACTAGCCTGCAGCAACGAAGGACTTTCGACAGAAACTAGAAGAGGACAGGACAGAAGTTAAGAGCAAAGGGAAGCTCTGGACCACAGTAAGTATCCACCAGTAGTCAAGGGTATCGCTTCTCAGTGTGTCAATATCCGCAGTAGGCGAGGTAGTCGCGATCGTCGGTCGATTCTTCTAGGGGGATCCCGAAGGCTGGTGGCGATGCGTAGAACTTAAAAGCTCCGCATGTCCCCATCAACACAGTCTGTAAAAAAAAAGGAAAGCAGCACCTATCCATTACCCCCTCTGTAGCAGGGGATTAGTGTCACTCTTCCCCTAGTACAGCCAGTTGTGCGTGACACGCCCTTAAAAGCAGTGTAAGAGCAGATGTTGTAGCTTAGCTCTAAAAGCTGATCCTCGAACCTCCCGAAAAAATAGGGTTAAAATCCACTATTTCTGCTTTAATCGGGGGTCTAGTAGTGTGGCCACCAGTACAGAACGTCTCTTCTCCTTTGATACAGAGGATCATTAACAGCACGACAGCATGAGAAAGACCCCATTTGCACGGGGATGGAAAATGCCGAGCTATTTATTTCCGCTCCTCCTCCTCATATGTCATTGAGGGTATGTTCCTCCCAACCAAGCCACGACAACACCACGGGTCCAGATAGGGACCACAAGGAGCACGGGGATCTGTGAGGGTGTCTCCTCTCCCAAAGCCAATTTCCTCTGACTCTCAGACTCCTTCCAGCGTTGCGCAGGTCCGGCAAGCGAGGCTGCTACGCTGTTTGGTGTGATGGGACATAACTTTCCTTCACGCGATCCACAGCCTGATCCAGCATGGGCGAAGGCAGCCCAGGAAGAAGGCAAATGGATGAGGGTAGGGATGTGCCTTCGCTGCGACTTACAAGTTTGTCACCTCTTCAAAGGAGATGAGCCTACAGCATTGCGTAATGAGCGATCAGTAAGATGGCAAAAAAAATACAGTCGCAGAGGCTGTCCTGACCTGGTGAACAAATACTCGTTGAAGCTTTTCTTGTGGAACAGGCGTGGAACATATGGAGTGTTGAATTCCAACGCGTGGATGTCGACAAATAAGCGCCTCACGGTATGTTCTTTCCGCTGAATTTCAGAAAACTTCGCCATAGCCATGTAGAAAAACGCCGAAATGGACACACCTTCCTAGCTGCTTGAGGACGTCCTGTAAGCATGGTAGGTGCCACAAAGCTGCACAATGAGATCAGACCATGCACGGACATGGACAATTGCCCAAATTTAATGCTGCCAACAGATGCTTCCGTGTCAACACCACTTTGCCATCTCCAGTTGGTGCGGGGTCAGCATGAGCCACCTGTGATTAGGGCGGACAGGAGTGCTGGTCCGGTGTGGCTCATTGCTTTCGAGGCAAGTCAAGACCCAAGACAGGTGACATGTGTATCGGGATGTGAATAGCCAGGGAGCTGCAGGGATGCAATGATAGGACCAGAGCATCACAGAAGAGGACTCAGCCGAGGAGGATGGAGTAGGAGGAGTAGAAGGGGGGGCAGCAGGCCTGCCGCAGTTTGGCGGTGTCACCAAACTCGGCTGCGAGCAACGCATTCTATGCTGGGCAGCTGTCAGCAGGTTACCGCTGTGCGTGATGTACTGCATGACGTGTTTGCAGACCAGGTATCAGGGTCAGATGGACCCTTGCCCAACACTGTAGCCAGAGATGCCATGACTTCTTCCACAAGGAATAAAAAGGGGATGCCATTTGGGAACAAAATTCGATGGGTACCTTCCACTGCGGTGTTGTCCCAATAGCCACAAATTTTTGAAGGCCTAAGACTCCACCAGCTGTATGGTAAAAGCTGGCGGGGCTACAAGACTCCGTCAAGCCAGCTGTCAGATGCCGGGCAAGGAGGTGAAATGTTTTCTTGCGTTTCAACACCTGTCCTTCACTGACGCCTGGAACGTGGCCCAGATGAGCTGGGGACTGCCAAAGCGAGAGGCGAAGTGGCTGGTGGTTGAGAGGGGGCAAGGCGGAGGACAGCAGTGGTGACGTGGCTGTGAAGATGTGGAACAGGAGGAGGAGGGTGGGCTTGAGTGTGTGTCCTGCTTGTAGCCATGTGTTGATCCCATAGGCGTTTTGTGATGCGACATCATGTTGATTCTCAAAGCAGTTGTACCGAGGTGGGTTTTGGACTTCCCACGACTCAGTATCTGTTGCACAGGTTGCAATGCAGCGCTGCTATCAGGGGGCAGAAACACAAAAAAAAAATGCCACACTGCTGAGCTTTGCATGACGGCCATACTGGTGGTGGCAACAGCATGCGTTGTTGGCGTGCTGTCTGGCTGACCCCAGGTGCCAATACATGCCATGCCTGACTGTTGCCACTAGCTCCTTGCGATGACCTCCCGCATTACTTACCAACTGTTCTCCTCTCTGTCTCTCCATCTGAACTTTCCACTGTGTTCTTCTCTTGGGTGTGGGGCACCCACGTGACATCCACGGACACATCGTCATCATCATCACCCGCTTCACTTATATCTGACACCTCAGCAAAGGATAAAGCCAGCAGGGGTACAACATCACCGTCATCACACCGCACCTCCTGTGTGTAATGCTACCTGTCAGAGGCATGTCCATGCACCTACATGCTCTGGCAATAATGGTTTGCGCATCACTCATCTCCTATTCAAAAGGATGTGAAAACAACTCCTCTGATGGGTCAAATGTAGCGGCTGTGTGGTGCTAGTATTTGGTGGCGGGCAGGGGAAGTGCAAATTGAGAGGCACGCATGCGGAGGATGGTGGCTGTCAAGGGTCAGAGTGGTGGATGGTCGAAGATTGGGTGTCTCCTGTGTAAACCAGTCAACTAAGTCCCCAGCATTTCTTGTGTTGATGGTAAGTGGCCTTGAACATGGCCATTATTCTAGGGCCAAAGGAAAATTTCACCACCCCGACCACAACCACCACGACCCCTGGGAGATGGTCTGCCTCTGCCTCTGCCTGTCATTTCATCTGTTTTGCGTACAGGGCCCTGTGGCAGCAGAGTAAATCTGGGTGGGCACTGGACAGTTGGCACAAGGCTGTAATGGATGGAAAGCCATGCACTTTTTAGTAATACCCTTATGATAGGGTGAAAAAAAATTGCTTGGTATTCCCTTCCACACAGATAACTGTGGCTGGGCACTGGGCACAGACAGTTGGCACACGGCTGTAATGGATGGAAAGCCGTGCACTTTTAGTAATACCCTTTATGAATAGGGTGAAAAAAATGCTTGGTATTACCCTTCCACCAGATAAACTGTGCTGGGCAATGGGCACACACAGTTGGCACAAGGGCTTAATGGAAGGAAAGCCCTGCAATATTTATTAATACCCTTACAATAGGGTTGAAAAAAAAAAATCCCCTGGGGTAACAAAGTGCACCAGATAACTATGGTGGGCACTGGGCAGTGTGGGCGCAACACACAGTTGGCACAAGGCTTTAATGGACGGAAAGCCCTGCAATATTATTAATACCCTACAATAGGTTGAAAAAAATCACCTGGGATAACAAATTGCCACCATGATAACTAGGGGTGGGCACTGGCAGTGTGGGTGCACACACAGTTGGCACAAGGCTTGTAATGGACGGAAAGCCCTGCAATATTTTTTAAACCCTACAATAGGGTGAAAAAAAAATCCCTGGGGTACAAAGTGCCACCAGATAAACTATGGGTGGGCACTGGGCAGTGTGGGCGCACAACATTTGGCACAAGGCTGTACGTGATGAAAAGTCATGCAATAGCCCCAAAATAGGGTGAAAAATCCCCTGGGGTAACAAAGGCCCAAAGATACTATGGGTGGGCACGGGCAGTGTGGGCGCACCACACAGTTGGCACAAGGCTGTACGTGATGAAAAGCATGCAATAGCCCTAAATAGGGTGAAAAAATCCACTGGGGTAAACAAAGTGCCACCAGATAAATAAAGGGTGGGCATGGGCAGTGTGGGCGCACACACAGTTGGCACAAGGCTGTGAGTGATGAAAAGCGTTGCAATAGCCCCTAAAATAGGGTGAAAAAAATCCCCTGGGGTGGTAAACAAAGTGCCACCAGATATGAGAACTGGCAGTAGGGCACTGTGAATGTGGCTTGCAGGATCACTGCCAGCAGCCTGGCATGCCAGCCAGCAGGCAACAAGGTAGCAACAAAATTGTAATTGTAACAGCAATGAGAAGAGGTACACTGTAGAAGAACACAGGCAGCAATAGTTCCCTATGCAGCGCAGCTCTTGATCTAACTCCATCCACCTCTCTCAATCAGCATGTGAAATGGCGTCTCTCCTTGCTGGTGTATAGGGGGTGGGATGGGTCCGTGAGGTGGTGGGTGTGATTGGCTGGATTATGCTGCTGACTGTGACTCACAGGGTCAAAGTTTCTTCATGCAAAAAAGATAGGGGGCGGGTCGAAATCGCATATTCGCTAAATAGACGCGAACGCGAACATGCGATGTTCGCCAGGATAGTTCGCCGGCGAACGAAACAGTTATCACTAACAGTCAGTAGTAATCTGTGCATCCAACACAATTAATGTCTTCTTCTTTAGGCTGTGTCCTCCTCCGGGGCTTCCCCATGATTCTACCCCAGGCTTGGTCAGTACTGATGGCCTCATCCCAAAGTGCTGAGCCGCAATCTTGAACCATGGCAAAATACACACTGCAGTACTTAATATATAACACATTAAAGCATTAACTGGCAGAGAAATGACTACATTGCTACAGTTGTATGCTACTTTTTCTACTACTTCAGGGTTAACTGAGGACTGCAAACTCATAGTCGGCGCAGCAAAGTCCATAACCCTAAACAGCTTCTTTGACTGATCATCATGGAGCTTCTTTTATGGAGTTTAGATCATTCCTCATTGTACCATTGTTTTTTGTTAGATGTGCTTTAATGAATGGGTGTTTTTAGTAAAGTGGTCACAGAATGCATTTATTTGAACTCTTTATTATGCTGCCTTGTGATTTATTTTCTGCATCAGTTCAGACAGTGTAGTGAGAATATAAGTGATTCAGAAAGTGATACTCTACTATTGAAATTTTGTAAAAAAATTTTTTACCTTTTTGTTTTGTATTATGCCTTGATTCTCAACCTTAGCTTTTTAATCGATCTTTTTTTAATTTTTAAAGGTCATTATTTTGTCAGCCCGGAAATTACTATTGGACAATGTAACTGAAGAGGAACCTTTACTGAGAGACTTTTAAGGTTGTATGAATGTATGTATAAATACCATCTGTCTAAAAAATCTACACTAAGAATAGTCGGCCATCCATTCATAACCTTCTTCTCTACTATGGGATCATATTTGACTTAATAGTTTCTGAATCACTGACTTGTAGATTAGGAGACTGGAGTGAAGTCAGAACTTTTGGTCTTTTCACCAAAGATTGATTCAGGCCACAGAAAAAATGTAATTTGATGAGTATGACGGGTAGGTAACATTTTCAGAAAATCAGATATTCAATGGCAGCCTCCATATTCAGTTAGCACAGATTTATTTTGCCTCAGTTATTGGCTTGTTTGTGTCTCTGAAACAGAGGGGTGAGGGAAAACATAGTGCATCAGAAAGGTGACCAAGAAACTTGCCAATTAATTTTTAACCTGATATGAACTCTTTAGTAAAGTAAGCCATGTTTTTAGTGACTAAATTGACCTCAGTGAAACAAATTAAAGGGCTACATTACAATGGCAGTAGGATCTTATTTAACCACATATATTTAAGGTATTATATGAAGGTATTATTCTTACAGGATGTATCATATTGTATGGCCACCATTATGACCTTTGAAAAGGAAAGAAGGAGAAAAAATGACATGGAAATCAGCAGAAGACAAAGACCCTAGAGTTGGACATGACCAGAAACGTTGATCCAGAGAACCAAATCGAGTAACTGCAGTGGTGTGAGTGAAAGTAGAGGTGAGTATTCAATATCTTTACAGGCAATGTGGAAAGTATTTTAGTGTGATAGAGTTGGCCAAATAGAATACTTGCTAAAACTACTACTACGACTACTAACAATAGTTACTGAACATAAGCAGAGAAAACACATATATAGCTTCATATTACTGTCATCATTCCTGTTCTGATTAACACTTCATATATTAAGACCATTTTGTACATAGAAGCAAAATATGAGCAAACAGCTGCAACAGCTTAACTTGTTAATTTGTCTGCCAAAAGTGCAACACGTGTTTACAACAGGAACAAGGCTGCTTGCGTGATTCACACGATGCACATAGGCATGTTATGATGGATTCTGCTTGTGGAAACCCTTTTTAGAATTTTCTGAAGGCTCCACACTTTATAAATTATTTTTCTAGATTTGGAATCTGGGATTTTCTGTTTTAGTATATGACCTTTTTCATACATTCATTTCATTAAATCATTATCGCAACAGTAGAATATTGTACTATGTTAGCCATCAATGAATATAGAGAATTGGAGTCCAAGTGATACCCTTTTGTGGCTAACAGAGGTCTTCAAAAAAGCAAGCTTTTGGGATGTCTGAGATCCCTTCTTCAGGGTCCAGCATTAAGTCTGAAGAAGAGATCTGAGACATCCCAAAAGCTTGCCTTTTCAAGAACTTCAGTTTTCCAACTGATTGCCAATAATCGTTGAATATATTCACAATTCTAATATTCAAGCTCAACATTACTGGCCTGCTTATGTTGATGGCAAGTTGTGAAGTACCTCAAAGCATTGGTGATAAATGGAATGCCCTCTCATGTTGTTGCAACAAGATTAGTTCATTGGTTACAATGCTTATTTATTTAAATGCTGAGGGCTCTGGCAGTAACATAGATGCCAGGACTATGCATTCACTAAAAAGCTAGCACAAGCAAAGCCTAGATGGATTAATCCGCTAAAAGGCTGTATGATTCTAGTGAGAGTTTTTAAATAAAAAAAACTGTGTCCTCAGCAAAATTGTGCTACATATTGCTTTTAAAGGATATGTCTATCTCAATATCAAGTATCATCAGCTGGAGAACAATTATGTCGACCCTGGGGATAAGACCCTGGTGATGCAATGAAAATATCAAAAAAATAGGGTTAAATACATAAATTTTTAGTGTTGATCTTGAATATTGAAATTTCTATTGCGAATATTGGCACTTTGAGAATTTGCAAAGGTCTGGAATATAGTGCTCTATCTTTGTAATCAAGAATATTCAAGATTTAAGATCAGTAGTGTTGATCCCGAATTTGAGAATTTTTATCTCGAAAATCTTTTTTTGCAATGAAGGTTATAATAGCAGATGCGCAAATGTACACTTAATGTCTGATTGTAATTATTATTTTGACCATGAAATACTAAATTTTTGTTTTTATGACTTCGCACTTCACCCATCAACCTTGGCCACTAAAGTCCAATTGCCCTGTCCAGAATAGGGGGAAACTGTTTTATATGAGAGGAGATATCCCCTCATATTTTCTTGTGTGGGTTTAAATTTTTGGGATGTTGGCCGTGTAGTTTGATGATGGCAGTATAGTAGTTCTTGTTGATTGATAATTGTTAGTGATGGCCGAACTGTCCCATCTTCTCACCGGCGAGCAGTGCGGGTGTTCGACCCGCTCCGCCAGCGAGAAGATGATCTCTATTCTTCCTCCGGCAGGATCACAACCTGTGTGATCGTGCCAGAGGAAGAATCTTTTCACTAGAAGACCGGGCATAAAGCCGGTCTCCTAGTGAAAAAACCGGGTCGGAGCAGGAAGTGACGTCAGTGACAGTCACTGACGTCACATCCGGTTTTTCCGATTCAAATTCCCCGCCTAGAGGCGGGGAATTTGAATCTGTCCGCGAACAGGCGGACGGCGGACGTCTTTAGAAGTCCGACCCGCCCGTTCGCGGACAGTCCTGGCCGATGTTCGGCCATCACTGATAATTGTATAAGTAGACACTTTACCAATGCCCACCTATGTAAGAAGGCACATATAGATAAGATTAATTACATACAATAACAAATATATAACATGGCTTAGATAATTATACTAAAATTATACAGATAATTTCTGGCTCCCTAATTATATTTTTATGGAATCAAATTGTTAGGAGCTGGTATAGCTGATAAATTTTTTATGTATTACTGAAATCTAAATTTGGGGTGAACAGGCTACAAATTCTTCCATGCTGTGGCAATAATACCAATATTAAATGCTGGTTGAGCATTGCCACTAATTTGAAATTATGCCAAATGAAGGACTGGGGTATTTATGAGGACATAGTTGTCAGGGAAGCTAACATGGAGTAAAGGTACACATCTCCCTCTTGAAAATGTTTTTACACTGTTGGAAAAAGAATAGAATTCGCTCTGGACTTGTTAGTGTACTGTAAATTAAGAATGTGCGTTTTTCTGAGAATAAAACTGGTATCTAAAAATACCCTCTTTCTATCTTTAGGTATTAGAGATGGTCTAATTTTTTCAACTAGCAGAAAAGGATAGAGGACGGTTGTGGGAACATTTTGAAAAAATATAAATAAATAAATAATAAATTGCTCTAGCACAATTTTAACGTACAGTAAATTAATTGTTGAAATTTCAACTTGACTTTGAGCTTAATTTATGTAAAAGCTATTTTTGTGAGAACAATACCAGACAACTAGACACACGGATACAAGAGCAATTCTTTTGTGTAGTATACTGCCCTTCCCTCCTCTACATCTCCATTCTACAGCAAGTTTGATAATGATTCCATGTAGTTTTGATGAATTTGTATGGCGAATATCTGCACTTCAAGAATTCGTGAAGATCTCTAATATAGTGCTATATCTCCATAATAATTCATATTTGAGATTTTTTACATCAGTACCTGGTACTATCGTGCATTGCGTTTGCAATATGCACATGTACAAATGCCGATTTGCGCAATGAAAGTAGTACATTATTAGTTTTCATGTGATAGTTCACAAAAAAGAAAGTAAGGTTAGTCTAAAGCAGGCAAAAAATGTGGGTACTGTTTGGTGAGACATTTTGCTGATTTACCTTTATCACATACTTTTTAGCTCTTATACGTAGGGACATTTGACCTGCCAACCGAACCCGCTAAACGGTGAGTGTTTCCCCCTTTTCTCTCTCTGGCCCCCATCCCGCCGCAGACTTGTCCCTTAAGGAAAATGATGGTTGTGGGTCTAAGGATTGTCTAAGATACCTTGTCATTAATGTGCTGTTTAGTAATCACTATGTCTCACAATACCTTTTTAGATGTACTGATTCCTCTATGCCATGTGATTTGTACCACAGTGTGTGAAGAAAAGAACCCCCTGATGTGGCTGCTTGTTCACAAGGCCGAAATGCATTGGGGGAACCTATCCACATATTCTGAGGCCTTTGTGGCTCATATGTACATACTTCGAACACTGTGAACTTTGTGTTTTTTAACTGTTACCTGTATTTGTAGGGTGTTGTTGCTTGTCCTTAACACCCCGGTTTTTGAGATGTTGGGGCCCTTTCAAGTGCCCTGCTTTTATGTTGATTAATAAAATATGTATTTTTTATCTTGACTTACCAACATAGTTTCCTGCTCTTTACTGTGACTAGATTCCTCGGAGGCTTGCCCCGTCATCCCCCCAAAAAAACCCTGTGTGGGTAGGGATTGTGGGTTTTTGTTTCATGTGATAGTGTTGAATATTTAGAATATTGGCACTTTTCATTGCAAAAATCTTTTTCGCAATGAGGGTAATAATGACTGGAAATTACAAATTCTTGAACCTACACATTTGTTGCGAATATTAGGCTAGATGATATTTTGTGATTTCTACATAAATCGAACTCTTATTTTAAGATCCCTATTACCTTCATGAAAGCTAAGGCACTTCAAATAGAGGACATTCTACACCAATAACAAGAACTGAGACATTATCCATCATCATAACAGATGCTTTGTATTTTAGAATACTGTTAGTTGGAACATTAAATTGTTACAAGAAGTTATCCTATGGCATTTTCCTTTTTTTATATCATAGGACCTAGCTTGCAGAAAACAAGGTTTTAGCAGAGATGCATAAAATGCCTTCTTTGAGCTTTCTTACAGATAACCTGAAAGTGAATCCCATCTATTTAAATGTAATTTGACAGAACAATCTTCACGAAGAAGCTAGCAAGTATTACAATTCAGTTTTTTTCTGAACCTCTAAGAAAATCGTTACAAACTGTGTTTTGACATGGTTCAAGTCTCTGTCATGTCTACTACTATCATAGTATACAAGTAAATATAATATGTCGGCATCATTAATCAGCATATTTCAGAGTACTCTTTTACTTTTATTCGAAATGTTATTATAAATTGTATTTTATTATAAACCAGACATTAAGCCCATTAAATTAACGGGTGCTAGTAATGCTGTTAGTTTCAATTGGAACCGGCGTCACAAAGGGTGCCCACCGATGCTGTCAGCTCTGGAGAGCAGCGTGATGACGTCATCACGCTGCACTTCAGAGCTGATCTGAGCCCAGCCGCCCGAAGTCTCTGCGCTCCAATTCCCAACGGCTGTCCGTGGGGCACATGCGCAGTAGCGCAATCCCACGGACACAGGGACTGGACGCAGAGACACTTGCATATTATTATATGTGATTCTATATTTATTTTCTGTAGTAGGACTGGCCTTGCAGTGCAAGGGTTAAATGCTTTTATTAAGAGGGACCCTAAAAGACAGTTTACTAACCTTATCCCTCACTCCCGACAGGCTCCACTGCTCATGTGGGGAGAGAGAAGTGCACTCTGTGTGAGAGACGGATTAAGGTAAAAAAGGTGACTTTTAAGTCTCCTTAGACATAGAGAAGCTTCTAACACTTGAAGTTTGCGGTTAGCCCCAGATGTTCGTGAATCCCTGGAGTTCAACTTCACTTTGTAGTTTTACTATGTGCCTTAAACCTTAAGATAGATTGTAGTGTATTAAGAATACAGTACCCAGGAAACATGACTCAGATTTGTCCCTCCTATACCAGATCCTCAAAAAACTAACTCGAAGAATTCTTTTAAATTTAAATTTAAATTGCATTTACACAACTATCCAAGTTTGAATGGACTTGAATGGACTTGAATGCAACATGGATTGACTATTTTGATTCCTCCAGTATGGGTCACAGACATAGTAAAACCTAATCCTTCCCTGCACCATCCAAAACAAAAATGTTGTTGTTGTGTTCATGCTCTTTGTGACTTGTGTTGTTGTGTTGCATATGTATTTTAGTATTTTAGTTTGACTCATATATCCCAAGAATAAGCAGCCAAGAGAGGAACTAATGCTGCCGCACTGACTGTTTACATGGCGTGGAGCCGATCCAATCTCTCTCTGCCAGAGTATCGGCTCAGTGCCGTAGAAACTGTCAGTGGGGCAGGCAGGTAACATATACCGGCTCTGAAGGATTGCGCTTAACCCAGGGGGGGGGGGGTCAGTATCACAATGGAGAGTAGCAGGGGGGCTCATGCAATGTGGTATATCAAACAACAACTACATACCCCTAGTGTGGACTAGGCCTAAATGAGAAAAAAAAAACACAGGTATACTTAATACCATCTAATAAAATGTTATAGTTTAATACAGTTTTATAGTATAAGTTGTGTCGGTGTGTGTTTTTAAATATAATTTACGTGAAGTTTGAGCAACAAATATATGGCAAATGCCTTGTTCATTTTGTTCAATTTTCTTAGTGGTTTATCTGAAGTTTATCATCACATCCTATCTCCATCTATTTACATTTCCACTGGAATAACTGAGAATTCAGGATTGGGAATTTTTCTGCCATGCACAACCTTCAGACAAATTAGTTAAGAAGAGATGTGTCAAGAGGACAGTGTCAGCAATTTGCTTGCCTTGAGTCCTTGAGGTAAATAAGGCAATAATGTGCTAATTAACAGTGAATTTTAAAGATGTCCATTAAATCTCTATTATGACTACAATTATGGATATATTTTGCCACATTATGAAAATAGGCGACGCGTGGTTAATAGTCTGAAAGGAACAAATAATGTAAGAAGAATAGAGAAAACATGGAGCAAAGATCTAATGGATTACACAAAAAAGAGTTTATTACATAAAAGTGAGAAAATTGCACTTACAAACATTTAGAGCAGGGTCCTCAAACTATGGTCCCCTAGCTGGGAATGGCCCTCTAATGCACACACATCTGGCACACTGAGTGTGTGACTGTGTGTGTGAAGTCTATGATGTCTTTGTGTGTGTTCTATATATGTGTGTATAGGTGTGCACTCCTTTTGTATGTGTGTGTGTTGTGTATTTTTGCGTTTTTAAATTTTTTTATTATTTTAAGAACTATAAACCGGCATCATTAGGGACCGTGAACTGGCTCCCTGTTTATAAAATTTGAGGACCCCCGATCTAGAGTTTAACAGAATGCCATAGCCAGTAGCTAGAGCCATTCAGCACCCCTCTGTAGTCCTTGGATGGTGACCCAACATGAAAAGCAGGTAACATATAGCAGATGTGGCAACCAACACTGATGTACCTGACTGAAGTATCAGATAACAGGTAAAAAAGCAACTTAGATATGATCGCCAATCATTTACCAATACAAGTCAAACCCTACCCTTAGTATATACTGCCCAAGACCTAGTATGGCCACGTTATTCTTCCAACGGCCAGATCAGGAGCAGAAAGATCATTGCAGAGGAAAATCTAGAACTAGTGAAATATCGGCAGTGACATCTTGTCCGGCAATCAGAATAAGGACCTGTGCATTCCAGGTACCGGAAGTGACTTTTCTAAAAGTCAGAACCGCCTGTTTGAGAGCGCTTATGGGCAATGTTTGGCAATCACTAGTAGAGAAGAGTATTTCATGTAACCGGCAACTTTTATATCTACAATACAGATCACAGAAAGAGTAAGTCATAGGTGCCTAACCCATGGACTGCGGGCCTATTTAGTGTTACTTGCCGGCCCCCCTCACTCCTCCACTTGCGGCTCCTGACCTAGGACTAGTGATGGCCGAACTGCCCGCAAGGCGGACAGTTCGGCCGCGAACAAGCATGTTCGCCCTCCTACGGGTGTTCCACCTGCCCCGTTCGCCAGCGAGAAGGAGCCCTCTATTCTTCCTTCGGTGGGATCAGGGGCAGCGAGATCCCACCGCAGTAAGAATCTTTTCACTGAGAACCCGGTCTTTCAGTGAAAAGCCAGCTCGTCAACCCACATGTGACGTCAGTGACGTCACATCCGGTAAGCACAACCAGGAACTATGCGTTCCAGGTGCGGGATGTGATCACTGACGTCATATCTGGTTTTCAGATTTAAATTCCCCTAGAGGCGGGGAATTTGAATCTGCCCGCGAACGGCAGACTTTTTTTTAAGTCCGATCCGCCCATTCGTGGACGGAAATGGCCGAAGTTTGGCCATCATTACCTAGGACATAGAAACTCACCTGTCCGCTGACCAAACCCCCCCCCCCCCCCCCCCCCCATTCCCCACTGACACGTCCTTGCTGGCCTGCAACTCCTGGCCTGCCTGATCTTTGTTTTTCTTTTTGTTCCGAAGTTTATCTCCTCTGGGTATCCCAGGCATGTAAAGTAATTTAAGTGGCAGCATCATGTATTACTCTGACTTCCCTTCAACAACGGGGTACGGGCAATCAAAGCAGAGTACACATTATATAATACTTTTATACCCCCGCTTCTTTGGCCCCGATGATACCGAAGAGGCAATGCAGGAAGCGATCAGCAAGTCCGCTGACATTTAGAATCAGGGTACTACCAGGGAGGCTAAAGAATGAAAACCAAAAATAAGTGCAAATTTTATTTTAAAATGTGGTTAATGTTTGGTTCATCTGACCTACAGTCAATGCACAGTCAACACTGTAAATCGTGACTTCTGTCAAACATCAACACTAAATTCAGTGTTTGAGATATATTCCAAGGTCAGAGGGGGAAGCATGTCTATCTGTCTTTATTGAAAGCAGCTGCACACACCGTTACAACATCTAATCACTGTATGGTAGTTATTTCCCCTAGAAAAAGCATCATCTATGGAAATAATATTGTAAATATTTTTTTCACTACAAAGAGTAGGTAGGTACAAAGCTGCTATATGTTCACATCACTGTTACATCAGAACTTTAGTTTCAATACAATCAAACCACATTGAATAACTGTGATTTCCTATGGTGCTTCACAATGAACATGAATATAGATCCATTTCAAAGGAAATAAATCAAATACAATGGTCTGAGAGTTACTCTTTCATAGCTTGCTACTGAAATTGGAAGCATAGCAGGTTTAGTTCAAAAACTTCAAAAGCCTAAGTTGGTTGGTCTTGAATTGTTATTTAAGTTAAAACTAAAATAGCAGGGATTATTCATGTTTTCTATAGGAGGCCTTTCATACTTTAATGGTAATTTTTTTCTTGTGAGGACCACTTGACTGACTTTTGGATGGTGTTTAGATGGTAAGTGGAAAATAGGCCACAGCCAGGAAACAACACATTTATAACCTCCATGCTGGAAGCATACTTGAAGGAATTATCTAAAAAACAATGGAAGTAACCATGAAAACTTGTTGCATTTATTGGTTTGACACAAATGAATAGTATAGAGCAGTGGTGGGCAACCGACTTGATATGGAGGGCCACAAGTGCGGCCCTCTGCATCACTAAAGGGCCGCACATAACA
>CM070032.1:162529902-162540550 GCA_036250615.1 Ptychadena robeensis
CACCTAGGGTATAGAGAGATAAAAGGTAAGAGTAGCTAGATAGCCACAGGATCGATGCCCTGTGAACATGCATGATGCCATCGGTCATGCGAGTCATCGATTGAACTGGTATCAACTTGCGCATGGGGACCTTTAGTGTTTTAGATGGTTGTGAAACTTTGACTAGTTTAAAGCAAAGTCTCTGTACATAATATCATCACCAAAATCACTAGAGATGTAGAGAAGGGTTCTGTGAACATTACAAAAAATTATTGCTATGGCATATGTAGTTTTTGCATAAATTAAGTTCAAAGTTAAGTTAAAATTTCTACTCCAAAAATTGGAATGTTCCTACAAGCCTTCTCTACATCTCTAGCAGTTTATGATGAAAATATCATGCTGTGGAGCACTGCAATTCACTCACAATGTCAGCAATGTAAAAAAAACAAAGTTCATCCATCTTTAAGTGATGATAACCAATTGTATACACTGGTAAAATCAAACAAAATTTTTGGCTTCATTTACCAAATGCACATAGAATATTAAAGTACATTGAACTAATCACACAAGGCTACCATGCAATTTTGGAGTGCCTATTATGTGATAAACACAAAATGAATAAATGGTCAAACAAACCTTGTTTTATTATTTTTTACACCTTATGTTTTCTATATCTTGGCTTTCTGTCAGCTGTGGAATTCAACAAGGGTGTCACTTTGCGTATCAGTGAACCTACCTTGTGTATGTATTACAGCATTTGACAAGAACCTGCTCACTGAGAAACACTGATAAATCTCAAGGCAGCCCAACTAGTATTTACAGCTGCATTCTGAGTCACAAATTGGATTCTAACAACCTCTTGTGGATTTATAACACTACATCTGACAAATGACAAGCATGAACCAGCTGCTCAACTTATCTAGCAATTTGGCTGCATTAAACTACTCAACTCCTACTACCGATCTATCAACCCAATTACAAAGTTTGTAGGAATATTGTTATTTGTGGATTTTTCTTTTACCAAGTTCTTTGTACTTCAGATGTGGCTGGCATATGTATTTACACCAAGAAAATAAGAAATAAGTGTGTTTTGACATTTGTTAAATTGATTGATTTCTTTTTTTTTACTAGCAATTGCAATGTGTCTAAGGATCACACCACTCGGCTAGCTCATATTGATCTTCTAACGTTCATTTCCTCAGATATGTTGTGTTCTGGCAGAAATATCATCTTTAACACCAGTGAATGATTTTGTATCCTGTGCAATTGCCTGCAGAATACAGCAATATGAACTCTGCCTGCAATAAATCACTCTTATAATTATCAAGTGAAGAAAGCATTCTTAAGACAAGTGACAGATTTTTGGCAACTAAAATCCCTCTATCTATTTGTTGGAAGGGTAACCTATAAAATTGATTGCCTGATTTATGTGTATTCTTTAGGGGAACACTCATACAGTGCGAACACCTACATATATATTTCAGTTCAATGACGGCTGATGTCTCAATAGTGCTCTCTGTGATACTGTGTTTCTAAACTGGGCTGCATGTATAATCCTATGTGCCTTGTTTTAATTATTAGAGAAATCAATCAAAATGGAATGGATCATAAGACACAAGAGGGCATCCACGCTACACATAAGATATATAAAATATAACAATGCACATATAGAAAAATAATAACCACCAGACACACTAGGGAAAATGGTTTCTGGTATGAATATATTGACTGTAGAAGCTCATTTCATTAAAAGCTATGGGAATGCTGACATACAGAAGACAACAGGGAATGTTCACATATCTTATTGTCATAATATTACATGCTTATACCACTGGGAATCGACCACATTCCTCAATTCCCTATTCAAATGAAAAAAAGAAAATCTATATTTTTGATAATTACGTCAAAAGCTTATTAATGAGACAACTCCTAATAATTTAGCATTATTGTCACCTTCAGGTTGATTTAATGAAAAGTATTACATTAATTCAAATATTATGTATGCAATGGAATGCATATGTGGATCAATGACGTTCACTGGTCATGTTTCAAACATGTAATATAATTTCTCAAATTTAACAGTGAAGATAATGAAATCCTTTAATAATTGCCTTTATCTGCTAAATAAATACCAACAAGGGTTAAAGATTTCCTGCAAGCAACAAGAAACAAGCTGTCATAAAACTTTCTTTCTATTAAGCTGTTAGAACATTCAGGTGGGGGAGACAAACTGCAAGATTACAGATAGGTAATACCTGGAAATTCTGTGGGTCAACATGTCAAAGTTGTCGGCGATGATGTACGTCTGTGGTGGTGCGCTAAGAGCTGTGGGTCGTATTCACTCTTCGCTGGGACGGTCCGACTTAAAAGGTCCTCAAGTCAGCACCAGGGTCAGCGCCTGCTGGCAGGAGAGGAGAGGGGCAGAGCCTGACCCATGCCTGTACTCTGTCACTGCATTCCTTTGAATTTAATGAGCCAGTTTCAAAATAAATAATTCATGGGAATGGAAGAGGAAAGGAAAGGAATGGTTAAACAGGTCCAGGCACACAAAACAGCTCCCAGCTACTGGAGAAGGAAGACTGAGCTGAAGAGAAGGGGACTGTCTGCTAGTGCTGATTTCAGTCTATTCATTGTACCTTCAGCATCCTCTCCTCCTCTGCTGCTCTCTCCTCCTTCTGTCAAGAGTCCGTGCAGAGGGGGAAGGGAGTTGCTGGATTCAACACTGCAGCTCTGTTTGGCTGACTCGTAATGACAGACACTTTTTTTGTGTCTAGTCTATTCTTGCCAGAAGGCAGGGGGCCTAGGGAAGAAGAGTTGTGCTTTTTGTGAGGGTCTAGCTTCCTATTTACACTCTATGTTTCTGCAATGAGTCAGTGAAAACGAGTAACTCTCCGTAAGAGGGGCAACTTGAGGTCAGTCTTTTCACTCCATTAGATGTCTCCGGGACTGTGGATACATAAGCATTGACAAAACATTTAAGTTGCAAAGAAATAGGCTATATACAAACACAAAAGGCAGTATATGTCTTTGTTCTGAGAAATAAACTTTCTTATTTAGCAGCCTATTTCATACCTTTCTCTTTGTATGATGTCAAATATATACACACATATAAGGTACTTCTTTGGGTATAAAACTAGAGTGTTCAGTTTTGAGCTAAAAAGTTTCTTCTGGAAAAACTATTTCAAAAAGCATAAACATAGGCAGGTTTTTTTCTAAGTATTGCTAATGCTCCCTCTTTCATCCTCCTTCTTGTTTACTTTTGGTAGCAGATCCACAAATTCTATCCTCCTTCCCATGCTAACCTACTTCAACCTACCCTTTGCAGAGCCATACTTATACAGGGTCCATGATCGTTGGGTTTGTTTACATTCCATTGCAGGGTCCTGGGTTCCCTGTCCATGCCTACAAAGTAGATCTCTATAGACTTGTATTGGGGTCTGTCTCCCCATTTTCTATTTACTTTATGGGCCTATAGGGATTTACTGCTAAAGCTGGGCATAGACGGGTCGTTTTCCCGTCGACTGCTCAGCCGACCGACTGGCCGTGATGATGTCATCACGCAGGGCTGCTAGTGCTGAGAATCCTCTGGGCACCCTTTGTGTGCCGGCCATTACTTCGGATAGGGACTGCTGTCCCCATCTGAACTAATGGGATCGGCCGGGAATTTACCGGCATGTCGGATCACCATGCAATCTGACATGCGGCAGATTCCTGGTCAATCTGACTGATGCTAACCGACCGAAGAATCGGGCAGAAATCTTCTCGTCTATGCCCAGCTTAAGGCATGTGAGGAGGAGAGCCAAGACCAACCTCTGGAATGTAAACAAACAGATGCGATAAATATAGCTCTGTGGAAGCAGGTGGTGGCTTGTTAAAAGTGCATTTATCCTTTAAATTACTGCATGACAATTGCTAAATGACATGCCCACCATGCACCATTTTTATAAAGATAGCAAAGATTTGTTTTTGAAATGCATCGCAGACAGTTCGGCCATGAACATGGATGTTCGCCCTCCTTTTTGCCGTCGAGCAGTACGGGTGTTCGACCCGCCCCGTTCGCCGGCAAGAAGGAGTTCATTATTCTTACTCCGGTGGGATCATAAGCAGTAAGATTGCGCCGGAGGAAGAATCTTTTCACTGAAGACCGAGTAGAGAACACGGTCTGGCAGTGAAAAGCCGGCTCGGTAAGCCGGAAGTGACGTTAGTGAAGTCACATCCGGCATCAGCAACCAGAAACTATGCGTTCCAGGGTTCACTGACGTCACTTCCAGCATTACTATTCGCGGGGAATTTAAATCTGTACACGAACAGGTGGACGGCGGACTATTTTAAAAGTCCAATCAGCCTGTTCGCGGATGGACATTTGAGAAGTTCGGCCATCCCTAACCACCAGCTTTTGAATATTATTTCTATGCTTTTTTTCATTTAATTTCTATCCTTTTTTCTGTGAGTCTTTTTTCTCCTCTCCTGTACTGGGCAGTCCTGGGTGATGCACTGAGTGATGCTGAAGCAAGGACATCTGCATTGTTAGACTGTTAGTATATTAGCTATTCTCATGGCTAGGGCTATGACCCCCCAGCATTCAAAGTGTTTTGCTTGGAGGAATTATATAATCAAACAAGTGAATCTATATAAAATAGCCTAGCTTTAAAGCCTTAAAGTGAACTACAATCAAGTGACCTTGAGAAACACTAAGATATATGGTTACAAAGTGCCAAATAATCAATTATTGAATGCATTTTCTTTGAGAAACATTTGTTGAAGCCACAAAACTCAACTTACACAATCCACCAATTCAGTCATCTTTTTATTCATAACCTACTTCTCTCATCCTTCGGTAAATATATTAATCTTTGTAACTTCCTTTACTGATTGGTAAAAAGTTGTCCTTTATAAGTTAATATACCAATACAAATATGACCCAATTCTTCTCTGATTGAACCAAATGAAATATGTTGGGGTTAAAGTTAGAGTTGGTCTAAACATTTCAATTTTCATTCCTTGACATTCCTATGCTGAACCAGGGACTACAGAATGCCCTGAGCATAGAATGTATTAAAGTCACACATGGCAATGTATAAAATGTGCTAAATAGAACAAAATATTGAGAGAAAAAATAGACATATGGAGGAGTGGGAATAATTCAAATGTGACTAGCATATGGTAATAGAATGTATGTATATGTGTATGTATGTGTATATATATATATATATATATATATATATACAATTATAACATCAGAGGTTAGACTTCTTGAAAGACACTTTGATCAAATACTTACCGTTACAGCACCCCTCTACTACTTCCCAGGCTACCGTGACAGCTCTCTCCCTCCCCTCCTACCAATCTATTATTGGCACTGTTTGATTTCCAAAAGCCATGTAAATAATTATGCCAAACACACACTCCAGTAAAGTTGCATTAATTGACTTGTTTTCATCTTAGAACTGGATGTACTGTAGCACTTTCTCGGCTACAATAATGCACAAAGGTTTTCCCGAATCCTGACCAATTTCTGAGACTTCACATCTACTAGGCCAAAACTGTGTTAGTTTGGACTATTGACTTTTTACTGTTCTCAGGAACATATGATTTTGATGATCAATTTATTTGCAACTCATGGAACCATGTGTATTATGCACCATTTGATATGTACCCAGACTTTTTATACAGACCATAGTTTTTTAAGATCAACTTTGTCTATGAAGGGCAATAACTAGCTAACCAGTAGTGATGGCCGAACTGTCTGCCGTGCGGACAGTTCGTCGCAAACATTGAATGTTCGCTCTTCTTCTCGCCAGCGTACAGTACGGGTGTTCGACCCACACACTTTGCCATATAATTCTTTGTCTATATTTCTTCCTCCAGCTGGACCAGGCGCGGAAAGGTCTGGCCGGAGAAAGAATTATTTTCACTAGAGACCGGGTAGAAACACCCAACCTCTAGTGCTATACTGGGCACGGGCCGGAGGTGACATACAACCGATGTCACTTCTGGTTTAGGAACAAGGCACTGTGCGTTACATATACTGGAAGTGGCATTGGAGCGTCATTTCCGGTATAGTTCCGATTAAAATTTCCTGCCAACAGTTCTCTACGAACAAACGGAGTTCGGACTTTTTTAAAAGTCTGATCCACCTGTTCATGGACAGACATGCCCATCACTACTAACCAGTTCCATTCTCTCATCTGTATACACCATGCGGATCAGAGTACATTTCAGCTATGAACCTTTTGATTTGACCTTCACCTAATCATTTATAATGGCAAAATCATACATAATTTTGTCAATTTTAACTTTTTATTGGCAATCTTGTCTTTAGACTTCTATTTCCTATACAATCTGCTGACTTTAAAGATAAAAAGCCATACAAAACCTTTTTAAAAATACAAATAAAAACTTGCTATTTTTTCAGTGCTACACATGTGTTACTGTAGATAATGTTTTCTTTAGAAAAAAAAACATTTTATTCTATTTTTATTTCCTTTGTATATTGATGTTAACATTTTGTTGTTATTACAAAGCACAGCAAAGCTTTTAACAAATTAAATGAAAAACATTTGTTTTCCGTTTAGCTCTTTTTTCAAATAAAAAAAAAGGAACAAAAAGATGCAAATTTAACTATAATTGGTAAAAAATTAAGAGAATTTAAAATTCTGAGGCATAAAAAGAGAAGGAACAAGAAGAAGGAGTAAAATCATACATTATTGAGACTAGCTTGTTATTATGGCTCTCAAAGTTTTAGAAAGTTGTGGCATGGCGCACTTGTGCCAAATCAATGAACTCAGCAGTGATCAATTACATAAGAAAATACACTGCCTATTAGCTTGGGTTGGGAACTTGGGTAGGAAGAAACAGGGCAGATACACATTACAATCTTACCATACAATTTCTGTACAATCAACTTTTGTTCTACCAAAACCATGTAATATGAGGACCTTTCTAAAGGTTGCCATACACAGGTCGATTTGTCAGCGATCAATTGCCGATCCAATCTTCCCAGGCAATCAGAAATCATCGATTGATCGGATCGGGTCAATTTGGACATAAGCCGGTTCCACAAATTCCATCGATGGAAAAGGCTGCTGCATAGGGCTGTGGGTCCACCAACGTACTCCAATTGCCAAACGATCGACCAAAAAAAAACAACATGGTGGTTCAATGTCCGATCTGATTTTAGTCGATTCCGATTTTGTTCAGTCGATCGTTCTGGGTGGGCAGAACGTGATTGATCGCTGATCAATCGGCGATCGATCTCTTGAACGCGCGCAGTGATCGATCAGTCAAAAATCGAGTGGAAAATCGACCTGTGTATGGCTACCTTTACTCTTCCAATCACTATGTATTCTATCAGGGAGGACCCGGAACTACATAGTCGTTAGTAGAAATTATATGGAGTGATGTACTCCGATTGACCACCGTGCTTGTTCCCTCCAAGTGACCAGAGGTCGATCGGCCCGAAAATTGGGTGCGCCCACCTGGCAAGATGGACCAGGAATCTGCTGCATGTCAGATTGCACAGTGATCCGACTTGCTGGTAAATTCCCGCCCGATCCCATTTCTTTGGATCCAAAGTAATGGCCAGCACACAAAGGGTGCCCAGCTGTATCTCTGCACTAGCGGCCATGCGTGATGATGTCACCATGCATGGCCGATCTGCAGAGAAGAAGAGGAAAACGGCCCATCTATGCCCAGCTTAACTGATAGCTGGATCTACAAGATGTACATATATAGTGCTCTACTTTGTTTTCATTAATTAACAGTGGAGGAATGGCAGATGCTCCTAAAAAGTTCTTCTGCAAGAGAGCACATGGAGTAGATTTGCTGCTTTTAGATTACACTGGAAGCACACATGACACATGAGAAATTGACAATTTCCAGCAAATCAAAGGGGATCAACTTGATCAGGTGATCTAATCGATTATGTGTTTAACCATAAGTTTTCCTAGAGTTTTGTAAATTAATTGTAAAGCTGTGTACTAGTGCTCGATTAAAGTTTCCTGAGACAATCGTTCCTCCATAAAATTTTTTTTATAAAAATCAAGCATTGCTGTCAACTGCAAAAATGGTTGTACCTATGACCATGGAAGCCGCAATGAGCTTCCCTCTGGTCTTCACATTTTCCTTTCCATAGAACTGAATGAGCCTTATATGTAAAGCTTATATACGTCCTGCTGTCTATGAAAACAATCTATAAGGTTCACTTGCAGTGACAGCTAATTCGTTTTTTGTATAACGCTTAACTGATTTTGACAATGCAAAGATTCTTCTTAACTTAACAGTTTACAAAGGAGCATAAGGAGTTAGATATGCATTAAAAAGACATCCTAGATGTCAACCTGCACACATTGGCATGTGGCATATCTGAGGAGGAGGTAGTGGGGAAAAGTGTCCACTTCACACATGCCCAAATATTTGTCTATATGTCTTCCAGTTAGTATAGTAACAATGTCCCTTCCTGAGATCTCTATACGTGGCCTGTGTATAACAGAGACAATCACCGTGGACAATCTTGATTGGATTTAAAAATCTCAATGCTACCGTAGGAGGCACTGCCATAATGTCACTCCCCTCCAACCTTCGCAATTTTGTTTTCACTATAAAAAGCAATTATCATTGCCATTTAGTGACCATTAACAATACCTCAGTAATATTTGTTAGAGGAAGATTGGCATAACTGACGCTGGAAATGGAAACATAAACTGTTGGAGCTCAAGGGAACAGCAGATTAAAGTATTTTTTTATGATTTTGAAGCAATGTTCACCATCTTGTAAGCTCAGAGGTAAGAGAAAATATTTTTTTCCAGTATAGGTCAACTTTAACTTAAAATACCTAGTAGATACCATTGTGCCTAATGTGCCCGCTCAAAAACAGGGATGACATGGGCCAGATAGATGGCCATGAGCACACATGGCGTGACCATCGATCTGGCCCATATCTATATGTGTTCTCCCTGCTTTATTGTGTTTTTAAAGAAATGAAGCATGAATTGGTGTCACAGAGCTTATGAGTCTTATACACACTTTAGAAGTATGTGTGCATATTAACTTTTTAAGGTTGCTTAGTGAGTAATCTATATTTTTTGAATAAATCATTCCTAATATTGCTGTAATAAATATATGATTATTTTATTGGATCTTAGAAAACTAAGCATTTTGCATTAGTATATGTGGATAATATTAGTATATGTGGATAGTTTTCAAGAACGTATATGGCCAATAAAATAAAATAAAAGCTTTCTTGAACATACATGTTTTTTTACATTTAAAACTGTTTTAAAATTTTAACTGTGGACAAAGTCACGGGCCAACCTTGATATTTATTGTAAAAAGTGTTACAAGTGTCATATAAATAAACAGTGAAAAGATTCATATCAACACATACTTTGAATTTGGAACAAGAAAAACATAATACAGGTGAAATCAAATGTATTTTTTTTTAAATGTCATAAACCAATTATAAACACACTGTGGGCCAAATTTAGGACTTAAGAGACCAAAATGTGTCAGTCTAATAGGTAGAGAACAGTTGGTTTAGTCAAGCATCTGTATCATCAGTAGAGATGGTTGAATTTTTCGACTTGCTAACTTTGTGAGCTGATTGCAAAGCCCCTGAACAAGGTATCATCACCAAAATTGCTGGAGATGTAGAGAAGGGTTGTAAAAACAATTTTTGCTGTATCACATGTAGTTTTTGCATAAATTAAGTTAAAAAATAAAGTCGAAATTCTGATTTTCAAAATTTTGACTTGACTTTGAACCTCAATTGTGCAAAAACTATTTGTGTTAGAGACATACTTTCTTGAATATACCCCCAACCCTTTTGTACATCTCCAGAAAGGTGTTGATACTATGTTCATGGGCTTTGCAATTAACTTGAAATCGTCGAAATCGTCAAATTTTTCAAAAAAAATTCGGCCATCTCTAATCATCAGCCCATTTATGTAGATGATTCTGGTGGAATAAGTTGAATATAACATTAAACTCTGGTTCACTAAGACAACAGTTCTAGCCAGTGTTAAGCTTACCAGTGTACTGTAAACAAGCATACAGCATGTCTGTATCTCTTTTCCAGATATGCATATATCTGATATGGTTCTATGAAGCAGTATTGACAATGGGCTGCTTTTGAGGGCTTTTGTGCATATCACGCTTCTTTGGCACCAATATATCACAGCAGAGGATTGGGTTATACTATAAATAAGTGTTATGCTCAAACCAATGCATCAGATCATTATAAACTCATCTTTCAATTTGGCACGAGCAAATCATTGTGTTGTAAGATCTTCCTGCTGTGTTCAGACATCTGTTGTGTGTGAGAATATTTATACACTATAGATGCATCACTTTATCTATGTAAATTCAATACAGAACGAGTTTCAGTTTCTTACATCTACAGGACATCGCAATGTGTGTGGCAGTGGCTGTTGTGAATTGGATTTTGAAAGGTTAGACATTTATATACATTTATCACGCTTTGTTTCATACCAGTTTGTTTCCAAGGTATTTACACATTGTATATATCCATTATCATATTAGTTCAGAAGTATATTGCCATTATGATTGTTAAATATGTTTATGTATATATTAGTAGTGATGTCGCGAACACGGAATTTGCTGTTCGCGAACAGCGAACGTGAACCTCCGCAAATGTCCGCGAACCCGGCAA
>CM070032.1:162540650-162566775 GCA_036250615.1 Ptychadena robeensis
ATATGGATATTCCCCATGGATGGATGGATGGGATATTCAGTGAAGACTGTAGATCACACAAAGCACTGCCCTAGCTAATGGTTTCCCTATAGCAGCAGCTCTCTTTTCTAACTCTCTCCTTCTTCAGCAGAATGTGTAATGGCGTCCTGTACTTGCTAAGTTATAGGGGGTGTGAGGGTCTGTGAGGTGGGGGGTGCTCATTGGCTGGATTATGTCTGTTGACTGTGACTCACAGGGGTCAAAGTTTCTGCAATGTTTAAAGATAGACGGCGAATCGAACTCACCATATGTTTGCGAACATGCGCGAACGCGAACATGTGATGTTCACCGCGGATAGTTCTCCGGCGAACAGTTCGCGACATCACTATATATTAGTTTTGCATTCACACATGAACATCACATGTGCTACATCCTGTAATGGAAACTACGGTATTAGTAGTTACATCAAAGATAAGCATGTACAACTGTGTAAGATTTATGGTAATTCTCTAGTTGATCTTGAATTATTGAATGGTTGCATCTACCAAAGCCTCCTCACACAAATGGTTTGTTTGATGAAAGAGTCACTTTAATGCAAAATAGCATTGTGGGTTTGCATTACTAGGCAGCTTTAGCCAACTCAATCACCAGTATATAGTTTAGCAGAATTAATTGTGCACGTAAAGATACACATGCCAAATGGGGAGTCTTAAAATTAATGTTCTGTTT
This sequence comes from Ptychadena robeensis, assembly GCA_036250615.1. NCBI lineage: Eukaryota > Metazoa > Chordata > Amphibia > Anura > Ptychadenidae > Ptychadena > Ptychadena robeensis. Next base: position 162,541,359 of record CM070032.1, read on the forward strand.
GTATATGTTCATTTCATGAATGACTGTGCTTCCAAAGCAGATAAACAAACAATATAATGGCTAATTGTCCTGTGCCATGCCATGCTATTTTCAGTAACAAACTTAATACTTAGGTTTTGCACATATCTGGCTATGTCTGACCACTGTAATAAAGAGAAAAGATATATGAAATCCAAAGAAGGATAAGGTGCTTGAGATTTAAAGATTAATTGATGTAAAATAATTATTAGTTAATTTGTCAGAGTAATTGAGATCAATTTAAAATCCCTTACTACTACTTTTCCATGTTGGCTTGATCTTTTCGAATTTACATATTTTCAAGATTTAAGCACTCGATTTCTATTTCCCACACTGGAAATTGTTAAACGAAGTGACATTGATTGCAAATATCTAAAACGAAATATTGATGCTTTTGATCAATTTGGGTCACTGTATCGAAACATATTTCCACACCATAAGACGCACCTTTTTACACAGTGCCTGCATCTTATGGTCTGAATATGCGACTCCGGTGGTCACGCCTTGGCTTCCCACCAGGTCTCCGGAACAGATTCCTCATCTTTACTGTACGGTTTCTACCAGCAGAGCCCAAGCAGTACAGCAGAGAGACATACATGGAAGCTGCCATCCAGCAGCTTTCATGTATGTCTGCCTGTAACTGCGATCACCATTCCGTTCACAGCTGGCAAGAAGGGAGACAAACGGTGCAGAATCCACCCCCCCCCCCCTTCTGCCTGAAGTGTGCTCTCTAGTGACACCATTTTTGTAGCTGAAATTGGGTACTGCCGGGGATAATATTCCCAACCATTTTTTTCGTTTTTTCCTGTTCTAAAAGCAAGGTGCGTCTTATAGTCCGAAAAATACGTTGTACATGTGTGTTATTGTGCTTTATGATGTTTGTAAATATTTAGATATTTACAATAACATTGCATTTGGTTGTCTTTAAGTATCTTATTCATCCAGGTCATGTTATGGATTATAGAAGTTAGTCATATTTAACTGGGCTTGATTAGTGATGTGGGAGACATTTTGTAGCAACTACAAGTTCAAGTGATTTCTAAGAACATACCCCAGTATTTATATTCACACAGTACTTAATCTAGTCTTTATTCTAATTACAGTGGACCTATTATTAAAACAACTGAGGTTGAGACATGTGGCCACATCCTCCACTTTACAAAGATCATGTTAAGAACAAAAAAAAAACTTATGGAAAGATGTAATTGAAGAACCTCATGACTCTCCCCTCTAGTGACGCCACACTGTGGCAGGTTGCAATGCACAAAGAGACTTGGCACGTAGATATCACTGGGAGATCCACCTTTCCAAGGTGGATGCTGGTGTTGTTGGAGGGGTGGATCATCCAGATAGAAATAAGATGAGCTTGCCATCTAAATGTCTGGAGAGGTCAGCCCAAGCATAACCACAAGGACCAGAAAGTGGAGAAGGTTCAGTTGTGCTTAAAAGTTTAGATACCCCAAAAAAAAAAAAAAGTTTAGATACCCTGGCAGAATTTATAATTTCTTAACCATTTTCAATATGAATGATCACATAAAACATAACATATGTGGAATTATTTTTTAATTTTTGCATAAGCCTCACTGACTCCTTGAAGGCCAACCAATTGTTCAGACATCTGGTATATTCCAGTTTGGTAATTGTAGAGAAAATGTATTGGTACAGCAACATATTATAGAATGAAAACCAATTTGGCTACTAGGTGAATGTCTCGTAGCTAAAAAGCTAATAACATTGGATGCCTATTAGGCCTAAATTGCAGTTTGATGGACAAGTCTGGGTTTCGCAGATACTAGTGGAACAGTAGTTGCCTGATCGAATTGTGTAAAGTTTGGTGAAAAGGGGGTGGTCTTTCAGGGGTTGAGCTTGGCTCCATGGTTCTTGTGAAAATAACTTTAAGGGTTTTAGGATACTAAAACTATTTATAGAATGCTCCCAACTATGTGGGATAGGTTTGGGTATGGTCCCCTCTTCAAAAATATAACATCCATTAAGGAAGTAACGTGAAATTTTGCACAGAGGAACTTGTCTAGTCTGCACAGAGCCCTGATCGCAACCTTATAGTACACTTTTGTTAATGATTTCAGTTTGGTTCACTGATCTCTTGATTCAGCAATAAGAGATGAAATAGAGGGGAGAGTAAAAGAGGGAACACAGGGCTCCATATTGGAGCCGTTCGAGGTACCCTGGAGTAGCGCGATGACATCATCATGCTGCTGCCCGATATTGGAGGAGCTGGTGATAGAGCAATGGACACTGATCGTGGTTTACGGTGGTCAAGAATTGAATATAATGTCAACTTTGCAAATATTTTATAAGTATACTGTTCCCCTCATGGCTTTTTGTTTGTACATTAGTTACTATGCTTCATCTACAGGTTCTACAGCACCATAGAGCTGATGTTTGACTTAAAAAGACTTACATTAAGTATTCTGTATATCTGCCTTACATTGCAACAAAATAATTTCATACTACTTGCTGTTTCATCATATGTTGTAGTATGGGAGTGTTTAACTTTATATGTTATATTAGGACAGTATATATTAGGACAATTTGTTTAGAGTGCATTCTGGCAACTGGACCTGAATAACTTTTGTTTATTTGTGGTGCTCTTCAGTTTATGTCTGTCAGCATGAGGGCCATTTATAGCTTTATTGGGGGCCCTCATGCAAGATCCTGTTGGGGGGCCCTTTTTTGTACAGTACATGTTGATGCTAAGGAGTTAAAACCCTTTGATGTCTCACTTTGTTACACTTTCAAGAGAGAAAGAATACTCTTGGTTACTGAAATTAAAAACAATAACAGACAAATCAAGTTGATCTAAGCAACCTAAGACTTGGTATTTATAAAGGTAATACAATTCTCTATTTACATAGAGGCCAACAATGTAATTCTTTTTTTTTTACAAAAATGTTTATTAGAATAGATAAAAAAAACTTTACCCTTACAACTATTTCTAAAAATGTAATAACATCATAATAAACAAAAAAACTGGGTCACTGTGCAAATGAACACCACAATGACAGACACCACTTTAATATCACCAAAATCTCAATGTAAAAACTACAACACAGCCCAAAACAAAAAAGAAATAGCAAAAAATACAAAAATACAATGTAACTCTCACAGAACAACATCCTTTGAACCCCCAGATCTCATACCTCAGTAGTGCAACCCTGAATTTTTTTAAAAATGTTACTTTTACAGTAGTGTATACATGATAAAATTACGTTTGTACAGCTATTTAATGTGTTCGAGCTTTAATCTTAATTCAATCAACTTCAGCAACAAGATGTGTTCGTGAAAACTTGCCGGCAAAGTACAGCTAACATCACAGTCTTCTTCCTCACATATGGGGGAATAGGGGGATGCTGCAGATCTCTAAAACCCCAACACAACAATGCACTTTAGCCTGCTTTAATGTGGGAAGGTTCTGTTCAGCTAAACATGGGGCTGAGGAGGGAGAGAGAAGGAGCGGAGCATGGGGCCCTTAGTAGTCAAAGAGGCCCTATGCGCATGCATAGTCTTCATAGTGCAAGAAAGGTCCCTGGTCGGCATCTACTGCACTGTGTCTTGGGGGGCTGCCATTGTAAATAAAAGGCACCACAGCATACCAGAGTGCCCTGTGGTACCATGTGTGGCAACACAATTTAAAACATTCCCCACACAAAACCATAGCACATAGGTGAGATACCAATCTCACCAAGTTTTACAGAAAATACACGCTACACTACAAAAATGGAACACATGTCTTATTCATTTGTTTTTAGTGATGGCCGAAAAGTTCGCCTGGCGGACAGTTCTTGGCGAACATAGCATGTTCGCAGTTCACAATGCTGGCAAACTTTATAGGTGTTCAACGCTCCCTCTATACCTTAACATGGAGACAAAGTGTGACACCTCACCCTATAGTCAGGTGGGACAGTACAGCCAATAACACATTTTTCACTCCTGAAGGACACCCCCCCCCCTTATAAAAGAAGCAGCCCGGCAGCCATTTTACATTTATCCTGTGTCTTTAGTACTAGATCGATAGAGAGAGCTGCTGCTGATGGGATGGCCAAGCTACTTTGCTGTTATACTCCATCCAGTGATCTGTAAGTATAGTTAAGGTGTTCTGCAACAAGCGGTTCATCATTACTGTGCCACACATATCCTTCTCTGGGGGCGGGGTATGCTGTATTATGCATTGCAGAGAGATCTGACTAAATGCGATGCACTGCAGAAGGTACTGTCAGGTAACTTTTGGCAAAATCTGTAATCTAGATGTAATTTCTGCCCATTAGACCTGAAGAAAACAGCATTTTAAAAAATTCGTATTTTGGAGGAGAAGTTTAGAGATTGATCACCATTTGGCATGACACTGTCCATATGGTTGTTATTCATTTTATTACAAATAATAATACTACATGCCCAAACTGCACTCATACATTGGTATTTAAAGGTGAACACTTTTATATTAAACAATATATATGCATTACATTCATACTGAGGGTTCTGAAGGAATACAGATGTGATTTTTTTGTTAACAAGGGCCTGATGGTTTTTAATGGAGACATCTGGAAACTTTCCTATCGTTCCATCTCTCGGAGTCTTTCCCGCTTCTCTCAGCTCACACGGCTAAATACGGTGCTAAATGCTAACAAACTGACAGCCTGCCAGTGCCTTAGGGATATTCTTTAAAAGTCCACATCTTCTGAGGCACATTTATCTTATGTTTACTTTTTTATTACACTTCAGTTGCAGACATGAATTATATCTTACTAGATTTAAAAAACATATATATATATATTATATGTTTAATAAGAAATAATATAATTTACATTTCATAACATATTCAAATATATATACACAGTTGTGTTCAAAATTATTCAACCCCCACTGAAATTTAGTGTTTTGGCCATTTTGATCATTTCAGTCATCTTGTTTACAATTAAATCAGCGAGGCACTTGTAAGTCAGACAAATATAACATAACATTAATAATGAAATAACCACAAATGTCTTTTCTGTGCTCACATCATTATCAGTTTTTTTCAACCCCCAAGTGACATTCATTCTTAGTACTTAGTACAACATCCTTTTCCAGTTAGAACAGCTTTTAAACGTAAGGCATAGCTTGACACAAGTGTCTTGCAGTGATCTACGGGTATCTTAGCTCATTCTTCATGGGCAAAAGCCTCCAGTTCAGTCACATTCTTAGGCTTGCTCGCTGCAACTGCTTTCTTCAAATCCCACCAGAGGTTCTCAATCAGATTAGATGGATCAACGCTATGTTTGGAGGAGGAAGAACAAGGCCTATGAAGAAAAGAACACCTTGCCTACTGTGAAGCATGGCGGGGGGTCAACCATGCTTTGGGACTCTTTTGCTTCTGCAGGTACAGGGAAGCTTCAGCGTGTGAAAGGTACCATGAATTTTCTACAGTACCAGGAGATAGTGGAAGGAAATGTGATGCAGTCTGTCACAAACCTGAGGCTTGGGAGACCTTGGACCTTTCAACAGGACAATGATCCCGAGCATACCTCCAAGTCCACTAGAGCATGGTTGCAGATTAAAGGCTGGAACATTTTGGAGTGGCCATCGCAGTCACCAGACTTAAATCCAATTAAGAACCTCTGGTGGGACTTGAAGAAAGCAGTTGCAGCACGCAAGCCTAAGAATGTGACTGAACTGGAGGCTTTTGCCCATGAAGAATGGGCTAAGATACCCGTAGATCGCTGCAAGACACTTGTGTCACGCTATGCTTCACGTGTAAAAGCTGTTATAACTGGAAAAGAATGAGAGTCACGCTATGCTTCACGTGTAAAAGCTGTTATAACTGGAAAAGAATGTTGTACTAAATGCTAAGAATGAATGTCACTTGGGGGTTGAATAAAACTGATAATGATGTGAGCAGAGAAAAGACATTTGTGGTTATTTCATTATTAATGTTATGTTAGATTTGTTTGACTTACAAGTGCCTCGCTGATTTCATTATAAACAAGATGACGGGAATGGGTTGAATCATTTTGAACACAACTGTATGTATGTATATATATATAGCCTGCCTTCCCCCCCTTATTTATATCATAAAATCAACCACGTATCCTAGAAATTTGTTGCAAGAGGAGGGGTGTATGTCTCTTTAACTTGTGCACCCTAGTGCGCGCGCCCGCGTAGTAACGCAGGCCCGCGCATGCGCAGATGCGCTCTTCGGCGGCGGCCAGCGTGCAGAGCCATCTCCGGACCGGGGGTACCCCATGGCAGGGGTATACCCCCACTCCCCAGGTAAGTGTCATCCTGGGGGAGAGGCCACGCCGCCCGGGGACCCCACTAACCATACTGGGGACCCCGACGGCGCCGCACTCCCCCCAGGGCTAACCGGAGGCTGACATTAACTGATGAATACAAAAAAGCAGATGAAAAAAGTACAAAAACAAATCTGAGATATTCCACTACTGCACAATATTATTGGAAGCAAACTCCAATCTGGCTTTTTAACACTTACAGTTTTTGTATTAATTAATTTCGAAATTAAGTAAAAATGTCAAGCATGACACTAACCCCAAACACACAGCAAAAAAGGAGTGGTTTAAGAAGAAGCACATCAAGGCCCTGGTGTGGTCTAGCCAGTAGAGATGGTCAATTTTATTTTTTTTTTAATTCGACCATTTCGACGGTTTCGACTTAATTGCAAAGCCCCTGAACATGGTATCATCACCAATGCTGGAGATGTAGAGAAGGGTTGGGGGTACACTCCAAAAAAGAAAGTATGTCTCTAACACAAATAGTTTTTTCACAAATTAATTTCAAAGTCAAGTAAAAATTTCGAAAATCAGAATTTTGACTTTAACTTTGAACCTAACTTATGCAAGCATTACATGTGCTAGAGCAAAACTTTTTTTTTCAAATGTTCCTCCAACCCTTCTCTACATCTCCAGCAATTTTGGTGATGATACCATTTTCAGAGGCTTTGCTATCAGCTCACAACTTCGAAAAATTCGACCATCTCTACTAGCCAGTCTCAAGACAACAAGCCTATAGAAAATCTGAGGGGGTAGCTGTAGGTTCTAGTTGCCAATAAGCTTTCAATACTTTACTGACTTGGTGAGGATCTACAAGGAGAAGTGGGATAGAATCCTTACTGAGATGTGTACAATCTTGGTGGCCAACTACAAGAAACATCTGACCTCTGTGATTGCCAGAAGAGCTTTTGCTGCCTTGCAGTGTAATCTTTTTTAAATTGATCAAATACTTATTTCACTCAATAAAATGCACATTAATCCCTGATTTTTGTGCTCTGAGTGATATTTTATGTCAAAGGGCAAACAAAGAAAAGCAGGGGATCAAATACTTTTTCCTCTTGCTGCATATGGTTACACAAATATTATATTGTAGAAATAAAATATGTTCTTGTTGTGTCAGCCTGCTGTTTATGAGGGCAGTTTAGAAGCCAAATCAATGTGATGATTGATTTATATGTATTTTTGCACATGGAAGCTATTCTAGTATAGTATTTAGTGCTACTGTTCAAGATATTCAAGGTCATAGGTTTGAGACTGATTGACCACCTTTTGAATGTCGTAAATGTAGACCTTGATTAATAATCAATAGTTCAATTGAGTAATATCTGCCATTTATAGTTAGGTATAACTATATGAAATAGAAAACCAGCCAAATGATGAATTACTTTTTAGCAGTTTGATCCCCTTTATAGGCTTACTGAAGTCATTAAAAATGAAGCTTTCTAGATGTCTTTTCTTCATGCTTTATACAATTCTGTTTTTTCACATTCACATTTATGTATAAATGTGAGCTACACTGGTAGTCAGACTTGAATCCATGAACATGTAAATGAAATGTAACCTGTAATTATTATACCAGAAAAGTACACTATACAAAGCTGCAATGAATGTTCCTAAGCATAGGATATCCCTATATGGGCTGGTAAAAACATTAATGCAAAGGGAATAAATGGAATTAGATGATAGACTAACAGATATAACAACAGCTAAAATGAGAGTACCATGGGCAATGCAGATGGAAAGAAAGTTTGGTGATGCCTTAAGTGTCCTTTCACACAAGATGTGGTTAGCGGTGCAGTAACTTATAGGAAACCCATTGTAGCTTTCACACTGGCCTTGCTTTACCACAGTGTGAACACACAAACACTACACTGCATGCATTTTTGTGCCGGAAAGTGTATGGGAGACACCAAGAGCAGCAAAATGCATTAGTACATGGGTTTAACCGGCAAATTAGGAGAGATTAACTCCCCCCTCCAGCAGTTGAGATGAACCAATGTTATTCAAAGTGTGTCTGAAAAAAAAACTCTGATCGAACCGGTGTCGTAAAAAACGACTAGGGGTCTGGAAAGCTGCAGCAATTCTCTATCCAGCAGCAGCAATTCCGAGATTCAGGGACCACCTCTTCTGCCGGGGGTTTCCCAGGCCATATCGATGGAATCATTAATGATGGGTGGAAAATTCAAGCAGAACACTCTACTACGATCACTGCCCTGTACCAAGCTGTCTGCTAGGGAGGTTAAGGTGAACAGCAGTGACAATAAAAAAATTTTTTTGCTTAACCTCCCTTACCGTCTATTTTTTAAAATTGTGTCCACCCTTGGCACTGACCTAAGGAATGTGGGTCCAGTAAGCATCAGGCAGGAATGGAGTAGGTAAGCATTCACAAGTGTGGCTGGTGGCTACCATCTGTCAACTACAAGTGACAATGTAGTAAACACTGCAATAAACGCTCAAATTATGTGCTTAGAAAAATAATTGAAATCTTGAAAAAAAAGCACTTCTTAAAACAGAAGGTATTTACATGCTTCATTCCATCACAAATCCAAAAAGTGGATGGAGCCATGCAAATCATTCTTTTATGCCATGGTTTCCATGCACTGCACTGATGATGGCCAATGAGCCTGATACAGCTGTATGCAGTTTGGAATAAATGTCTCTGTACCATAAGGCTAGATTTGCAGTGTACACCAGTGATTCTGAATGTGCATTTGGCTGATGGGGCATAAAGGAATAATTTGCATGGCTCCACTCTCTGTCCTGAAGTGAGGATTTTTCCCTTAACTTTTGAGATTTGTGATGGATTGGGGCATATACATACCTTCTGTTTTAAGAAGGCTTTACTGTGCAACACACTGCTTGAGTTGAGGACTTTTCAATTCATTAAATCCCTGCTCACCATAATCTTGAAAAATAAAAAGCAACCCCAAGCACCTTTATGCAATAACTACTGAATATATATCAGTTGTATTTAAAATATTTTTAGGATATCTTTGTGTTCTTGTTTTGCCAAGATGAGAGGACAAGCAATATCTTAAAACGAACAATGAAATCAATAGCGTTGCTACACAGGGTCAAACTATGAGATATCTATCACTTTTTTTTATAGATTTTCCATTACCTTTCTTCATCCAAGATAAAACAAAGAAGCGGTGATACTATTCCTATCTCTTTTCTCATCTTTTGTTCCACTGCTATGATAATACAGTTTAGGAATCTGAAAAAAAAGCTAAATACAATTGACAAGAAAACAAATGTAATCATTTGAAATAATAACCAAAATTATAGGTAGACATAATTTCCCTGTAAAGCTGAGATAAGAATATTCCGTTTCAATTCAAAAGCTTATTGATGTGATAACTGTTTTTTGTTGCTGTTTTATTCTGCATCTTTACAAATTGTGGAGGCAAACAACAGCCGCCATTGAGAGACAACCTACCGCATAAAGCATTTATGTTTTTGTCGCATCATTTCCAGGTTGCTGGCACCGCCCTGATCGCGCCACAGTGACGCGGAAGGGAGGGCGCCATAGACATCGATCTCCCAGCCCAAGACAGAGGCGAGTGGAGGGCAATAAATTTCAAGCAGAGTACATTGTATTAGGGGGTTAAGGTGTATGTGTATAGGTACCCAATACATTGAATTTTGTTTAAAAACAGCGGAAATATTATAAGCCTGATTTAATAATATATGGGGCTCAGCTAGATAGATTTTCCCAGACTTTCTGTATTGCGGACAATCTTTTTATAGATGCAAAGTAACTAAAAATCATCAGTAAAGAAATAGACAACAACATGAAGCTGACTAGGGTTCTAGCACACCCCTTTTAATTAAACCTTTTTAACTCTTGTCTGTGTTACTGAAGTGAGATGATAATCTAATAATGGTTTCACCTATGTTTTGAGTTGGCTGTTCCCATGTAAAGGGGGGTGCTGATTCCCCCAGAGGAGTTTATAAGCTTCTGATTAAGGGGGGTCTGGGAGTCTCTTATGGGACGTTGCTCAGGAGGACCCTTAGAACCCTAACATGCATTGTGGGACAAGGATTTGACAGTCAGGGCAAATCTTTTTGGACTTAATATATTTTTTAATATTGTCATAGATTACTTTCATGGAAAAACTATTTGGCTATGTTTAAAAATGTTCTTCTATTTTGCATTATATGTGGCTCTACTATTTATGAATAAACTATTGATTTTAGCCTATACTCTATAAAAGGGGATATCCCTAATGCTGGGCACACATGGGTTGATACTTGTTCAATCGACCCGCACATCAATTCCCATTAGATACTTTGGATGGAGACCCTGGCAATCAACCAGGATTTACAGACGTGCCTGTTCCCTGTTTGATCAACCTTTCTTTGATACCATTCGAAGGATTTTTTTCCATGCAATTCCCACTCAATTGAGCAGCAATCAATCACCACCAACATGCATGGCGATCAATCGTAAAATGATGCAATGGAAAATGTGCACAAGTAATATGTAAGTACTGTTTCATTTTCTCATTGTTGCTTATATGAAGCTAAACCCCTACAGAAACAAAACAAAACCAGTACTGTTACTGCAAAAATGTATCTCGCTTAATAATACATTCCCATAAATTGCTCTGGTGGTTTGTCCACAATTTGTATTTACCTGCCAAAATTTTTCTTCAGCAAACATATTTCTTAATATAATTTGAAATTGTGAAATTTGAAATTAAACAGTATCAAAATGCAGAACTTGGACACATTCACATTCTTGAAACCTACTTATGTCAGTATTGCTAACACCTGATCTACCTTGGCAGGCTCGGTCTGACACATGCTCGGTATGTTAATTATGGCTCAAGATGCTTTCCCTCTGCCAACACTTCTGCATCATTTGGGTGAAGTTTCTTACAGTACATAATGTACAAAAGCATCTAAGTGAATTCATAGAATTTGTTTCTGATGATGAACTGAATTTTCTGAATTATTTAAAAAAAATTTGGCACATAGCGTCAACATATATAGGCAAAACAATTATTATCCATAGTGTATTTTTACAGCATTTTATATCAGCAATATATCAGTATAGTACATTTGATTGGATCTCCTTTAGTTTCTGTCATATAACCAGTGTTTCTCTTGACAGATTTGCCATCTACAGCACAGGCTTCAGTGATTAGCAAAGGAGTTTCTGTTTCTTTAATGCTTTCTTGGAGAAAAATACATTCTGCTATAAACTAGACTAGGGCAGCAGAGTGTTATCTGGAATAAGACGGTAGAGCTGAAACTTAAAAGTCTTGTTCAGGGGATAAGCTGTGCTTGTTAACGATGAGGGGATCTGCAGGAAAGAAATTCCAATGCATATAAACTAGAGAGTTTGTTGCAATAAGTGTCTCACACACAAACTCTTCTTAATGCTATCGTCTACTATATACAGAGACATGGCCATAACATTTTACCTGAAGAAAAGCCAAAGAAGAGAAAATAATGATCATGTATACCTTATGTATATTAAAATATGAAACTAACAATAAGAAAAGTGGCAATAAACCAAATATAGAAAAACTATTCAAAGATAATAAGGTGTATTGTTGATGTGTAAATGTATAAAGCCAAAATTGGGGTACTAATGTTATAAACCTTTAAGCTGGCCATACACCTTTAGATCTCTCTGTCAGATATCCTTTAGATCTACCAACAACTATGTAGTGCCAGGTCCTCTGCAATTGAACACAGGTAGACTTGATTGCTTAGAAAGTCCCTCAAATTACATGGTTTTGGTAAAACAAAAGGAGATCTAAAGGAAATCTGACAGAGAAATCTAAAGGTGTATGGGGACTATAACAGTAAGTGTTAACAGTCACCTAAACTCATAAAAAACAATTTTAATTACATTTTTTTAATTTCCTACTCTGGTCTGTGTGGTCTGCTTTGGTCTGTAGTATTGAGCAGCATATGGTATATTCAAATTTGTGTAATTTTGCGACTATACAAAGGAATATTTGAAATTTGTAAAATTCGATTCAACTGTATTCTATTGCCTTTCATCACGCACACATGTTTGCAATTATTCACAACAACATTGTTTCATCACCAAAATGCTGGAAATGTAAAGAAGGGTTGTGGAAGGAAGTATTGCTTTTTCTGATACGTTTTGGCTAATATTATCTGCTCATATTTAGCCAAATGCTTCAGAACTAATTTGACGGCACTTCACAGTGCAGATGGACAATGACCCAAAATATCTGTCCCATTACTTTCGGTTCCTTTAACAGTGGGAGGCACATATGCAAACTGCAACATTCACATGATTTGGATGTAAATTCCCTCAAATTAAAGCTGATAAAGCAATTAAAGCACATTGTGTTTGTTTCATTTCAAATCCATTGTTATGGTGTATAGATCTGAAAATGTTAGAATTGTGTCGATGTCCCAATATGAACCAGAATGTATTTATAGTTTCCTTCATGCAACATGTTTAATGCTCCTAGTCTCCTCTAGGAATGGATTTGCTTCCTGTTATCAGACTGTCAGATTGCCTAAAACTCACTCATTGTGCAGAAATAACACTACACCATCAATGGGGAAGAGAACATCCTTGTCACAAATGATACATGTCTGACTTTTTCAAATGTTAATGATCCCCCACACATGTTGCCCCACTGCTTTAGGGGTTCTATCCTGTAAGATATATAATACATGCTTTCGACTTATCTTTCCCCTAATATGTGGCACCAGCATCTGCTGGTGTGCACTGCCAGTATCACACTTCCTCAACAGGCGCTTGTGTGCCTTAGCATGCTCATATTCACAGAGCTCACTCCCTTAACCAGGGAGTTGCTGATGTACATTCAGCCACACCCCTGTGATGAAGCTGGTGTCCATCTTTGTTTGAGTTCCAGAAGTACATCTTTTAATTAGATAGAGTTTCTAATGAACAAACTATTTATGTATTTTTTGTATACCAAAAGCAGAAAAGTGCCCCTTCTTTCCTTTAGATTGTATGATATTGTCCTCAATTCCTTAGGAAGCCTATATGGGGAAAAATGTTGTAATTGTTGGTTGGGGTGCAATATTAATCAAATTCTGTGAATTTCTAACTTGAACGTAAAAAGAATTTTCAATATTGCACAGTAATGCATGCTTAGGTAGTAAGGTAACTCCAGGCTTGGTCATCCAATGAAGGCTGCTCTGTCCTAGAATCCCAGTACACCAGAAATAAAATGGTGTAGCAATAAAAGTTTTGGCTTGTGTAAATAAATAATTATGCACCAAGTGTGTTATTTATCCCAAATATCGGGTCACAATCAGCCCGGGCACCCTTTGTGTGCCGGCATGCTGGCTGTGCTGTGTGTCAACCTAGAATGAAGGGAGAGGGAAGGGAGCTGCTAGCACCTCTCTTCCCCCCTTCCCCCCTCAGAAGCAGATAGGCTGATTCCTCAGCACCGATGGATCTCAGATCCCTTGAAGCTGAGCAGATATACTTTAGACAGGGACACTGTGTCCCTGTCTAAAGTGTCAGACCGATCTAGGAATTATGGACATGTCTGTAATGGCTAAGACTTTTTGACCAACCGATCAACGAGAGCACGCACAGGGGTCGGTCGGCCAAAACATCTAAACGTGTATGGGGGGCTTAAGACATTATTTGATTACAAAAACGTATTTACTTAAAGCGGACCTACCACCAGGAATCTATGTTTTCATGAATAGCACTTGAAGTGACAATAATAGGGAGGAATGCAGTGAAAAAATCCAAAAACTTACCTGTAATGAGCAATTTAAGAAGATAATTCGGCAGCTCTTCTCATTTCCTTGTTCATTGTAGGCAGAAATAGGCAGCACATCACAGGAAGCAGTTATCTGCTTTACAAATTCCCATAGAAGATCACTGAACGCCCCCCCCAGTGGCCACCCGCGATATTGCACCCCCAGTTTCATGTATTGCCTTCAGCGAACCAGGAAGTGAGGGGAGCTGTAATCTTGTTAAAATGGTGATTACAGGAAAGTTTTTGTGTTTTTTTACTGCATTCCTCCCTATTACTGACACTTCTAATGCCATTCATAAAAATATAGATTTCTGGTGGTAGGTCCGCTTTAACACGCAACTACACAATAGTCATCTGGTACATTTTCTTCCTTATAGATACACTTTAAAAGGCACAATGTTGACTGTATGGCTATAGTTTATGCTTACTGAGATGTATTGCTATCTCATTTGATAGAAAATAAAACAAACAATCCGGTAATAATTTCTTGCAGATTTATTTTTCATTTAATTGCCATTTTATCCAGTAAGATGCCGGTGTATTTGGCCACTTGACTTTGGATATCTATTTATTATATACCATTTTATTATTCCAACTTCAAATGCTTAGCCCACATCAAATATATGAGCCACGAGCCAAGGACTCAATTTTGATTCCTGCCTGTACAAGGCTTTATTATTTTATTGTAGAGGATTTTGTTTCCTTGCAGACTATATATTTGAAATGATTGTTTTATTCCCTGTAAATAATTTATAAAGGTTTAAAATCATTTTAAACCAAGAGAGGAGTTTGGAGGATTTTACTAGACATCAAAACTCTGTGAGTTGGCAGAGGTACAAATAAATATTTTCAGTTCATTTAGCAGGAGTTACTCTTCTTTAACAATTTTGCGGCTTCAAACTCATGGTACTTATACAATGATGGCAGTGATAACAAACTCTGATTGCGTATTTATTGATATGATCAGTTTCTACTTTTAGAATTAGTGTGAGGAGTACAGACAAAGGTAAAGCAGGTCGAGATGGCAGACACAGCATCATTATTCAATGACCATTTACAGCACTCTACTTAGCTGAAAATGACAGGGAGGGTAATGTGAAAGGACAGTAATAATGTCAAGTTTTTTGACATCCTGTTCTACTGCTTGTATTTATTCACAACCAGATAAAGCTCTCTAGATCTCAAATGTATAAAAAAGAAAAAAAAACATACATTTTACATTAATATGTCTTTCTCAGCAGAGAAAATTGGAGCATCATAGTAGCATAATTACTAGTAGCATAGCATTATTATTAATTAAGCCAACAGATGCAAAAAACAAAACAGTAATACTGGCATTAAATGGCATTAAATATCTTTTAATATATTGTTAGGGGCTTTAAAGAACAGAATCACAATATAAATTTTTTTAAGCAAAAGTTCAAAGTCCACAATTTTGGTGGTGTTTGCCATTACCTTGATTAGCCAGGAGTCTGAATTCCCTGACTTCTGGCCCAAAGCAGGTGGGCACGGACAGGCATGAGCGCGTAATTGGGGGAGGGGGTGGCATTCCTCCATCTCACCCTTATTAAATGGGGGTGAGGAAGCCCCAATCGAGGGTGCACATTGGCATAACTGGACAGGCCTGGTGGCCCCCCATGTCCCATCCATGGAGCCGACCCTGCCTTTACACCTATTGCAAATCACTACTGAAGTATCTGAGGATTATTCTAATCATCAGTGAAGTCAGACTCAGGGACCTTTTACAACAACTGCACTGCCTAGCTTTTACAGTAATGCAGCATGCTGTAGCATTGCTGTAGTGCAAATGTCATATGCAGTAAGTACTGCAGTATAATGCATTAAAGCATGGTTTTGTTTACCATTGATGTTAGAGATTATTAAAACTGGTGTGTATTTGCGAAAATATTTGGTAAATTAAAAAACATTTCAAATACCATATTTTTCGGACTATATGACGCACCCCCCCCCCCTCCCCGAGAGTGCCTGCATCTCATGGTCCAAATGCAAGACCCCCCCCCAAGTCAAGTGGTCGCGCCTTGGCTCCCCACCAGCTCTCCCAGCAAGGAGATGAGCCAGGGAGCTGGAGGAGCTGTCAGATGAGAGATCAGTCTACGGCCGGATCTCACATCTGAACTGTATTATTACTTATGCCAGCAGAGCCCTGCTGGTATAAGCAATGAAAAGAGAGATAAACTCCTGTCTTTCTATCTCTCTCTGTGTGTGCAAATTGCAATAACAATGCAGCTTCCACTGAAACAGCCGGAGAGGAAAGCTGTTCCCCCCACTGCCCCCCCCCCCCTCTTCTCCCAATCAGTGAAGATGACATGTGTACCATGATAGTACTGCTGCTAGTGACATTCAGGGGCAGAAAGTTGGCAGTGCATTGATTTAACTCATAGCATTGATCTAATTCACTAAATACTAATATAGTCCGAAAAAAATCTTTGATCCATGATATTCTTACCTTATTGTGTTTTCACTATATAATTAGAAGTTCCATATTACATTGTAAGTATCAAATGTCTTAATATCAGCTGTATTAGATTCTGTAATGATGCCTGACCATTTGGGCTATAATTTTGTATTTTGAATATCAAATATGTACTTGTAACAGCAGGTGTCAGATGGTGAACACAGAAACTACAGTTCAATTCAAACAAACTTTATTAGGAATACGCAGAAGCAGAAAGAGTCAAGTACTACACAATGCTGCACTTAAGGAGAGGCAGGCCTCCGCTCAAGGGGCACCTGCGTTGGTGGAATGGGTCTTCTGGTCATAGGCTTACGAGGATTTCTTTCCAACAGAACACAGCTCACAGGCCACCCCATTATCACTTGCTCGAACACCTTGCACAGGGGTCTTCCAGACAAGTCCAGGCTGTGATGCTCAGGAGCCACTGAAACTCTCCCTAAGGCTATGTTCCCACATAGGCCGCGGGGCAGACGTGATTGCTGACGTGATAGCGCACGATTGGCCAAGCGCTCTTTACACACAATTTTTTTTTTAGATCATCCCCATTAAAAAAAATTGTGTCCATAGAGAATGAATGGCTGTGATTTTTGATCACGTTCACATGCGATCAAAAATCGGGTCCATTCATGTCTATGGGCACGATCAGGGGTGAAAAACCATGACCACTCGTGATCAGAACGCAGGGATTCTGATGCCGTGCCCGATCGCGGCCATTTGTTGCAGTGGTGACAAACCCATTCAACTAAATAGACACGATCAACATTGATCAAGCAAGTGCGCCACAATTAATTGCCTATGTGGGAACATAGCCTTACTGGGTATCCCGTTCAGAGGACAAGGAGTGCAGCAGCCCCTGACTGTCCTTCTCCTTTTCTGTAGGGATACTGACATCCAGGTCTCAACACTTTTATATTCGTTGCATTCAGCGCTAGTGTCTGGTGAGCTAACTGCTATCCCTGGCTTCCCTTATACTTGGGGCTGGTGTCTCCATTCTATCCGACACTACATACTTATAAACATATATAGTTTACACACAGTATTGTTAACCACAACCTCAATTCAATGCATACCTCCCAATACCAACAGATGAGTAGTGATGAGCGGCATAGGAAACATTCGTATTTGTGGCATGCTGCAAATTTTATGAAAAACATTCGGAAAATATTCGCATTCGGCAATATTCAGGGTTTTTTTTTATTGCGAATATCGGCAGTTTTTATTGCGAATTTCGCGCGTGCAATATATGTTTAAAATTTTTATGCGGATTTTTGAGTGACGATTTTTGCAATATTCGCATCACCCCAATATTCATTTAAAAAACTGTTGATGGTGTTGCTAAGCTCTTGTTGCAGCCTTCCCATTCGTCTACTTGCATTGAGAGGCATGTGTAATGGATAAAAAATGCAGAATATCCGGAATTGCAAATATTCGGAATATATTCACCATCTTCGCAAATTTCCAAATTGCCGATATTCGCGATTAATATTCGGAATTCGAATATTCGCCATCATCACTAAGATGAGTCCACTATTGTACAGGCCCAGTGGTATATAACCCATTGAGTTTACCAATTTTAGGCATAGTCTATCTGCTACTTCAATATTTTATGAAGCTTTGGCTTCAAGCAATCACACTCAATGACTGGAACTTATGGTCACTGCCTCTGCATCCACATTTATACTGTCCACGATGCCACTAAGATAAGAACCTACTAACAGTTACCTTTATATAAATTTTTTCAGCAAATATGCCTTTACAGGGGCAAAAGCACTTATGTAGCCATCTCCGAAATGTTGTGCTATTTAGTGCCACTGCTTACCATTAAGAAGCAATAGCAACTAACAAAAAACAAAAAGTGATAAAAAGGAGTCACCAGGTGGCTAAATAACACTAGCATGTAAGAGAAATGAAGAGAGATTCATGTCATCCAAGCATGCTCTGCATTAACTCAGGAATGCTTTCCAGTCTACTAAGCAATCATATGCTTCACTCAAATCCTCAAAATCCTTCAATAGAAATGCAGTTTTTTCAATACCTTCAATTTCCCACTCTGTGATCCTCCTCATTCTCTGTTCCTACTTATCTTTAAGGATTTTACCACATACATATTTTTAGTTGAGTAAGTTTATTTTTTACATTTTCCAACTTTAAACAACCAATATTACATGCAAGTATAACAAAAACGAGAATAGCTATGTTTTGTATACAGATTGGGATACAGGAATGGTCCAATCAGAGAAAAAATCAAGCACAAACCAATCCAGTTGATACAGCAAAATACTGGAATAAAACAGTTGAACCAGGAACCAAACTGTATCATCTAGATACAACAAAGAAGAAGGGGGAAACTAAGTTAGGAAAAATGGGAAGGCAAAAGAGAGGGGAAAGAGGAAGACTCTTTAAGAGAAGAGGGATTTATCATAGGAATGTTGATGAAAATGGGTTACCCCATTGGCAGACAATTTTGGCAGAGAGATGTTCATCATATGGCTCTTACTTACTTAACCTCCTTGAATTGCTGTAAAAGAGATACCACATATATATTTTACAGTAAAAATAGACAGCCACAATTTTATTTGGACTCACAAGCTTAAGTCAGTTGTTTAACCAAATAAGCTTGTAGTGCCGGGAGAGTGCAGTGTGTAGAATTACTCCACGACCAGGTTTTCAGGGTGGATGTCCTTTGCTCGCACACCAGGTTCAGCTTACAGCACAATAAAACCAAGGCCCACGACAGCAGGTAGGGGGCTATTTACAGTTTATTTGGAAGATATTTACATGCTTGCACCATCACCTAGAGGCACGGATGGGGTTTAGTCGTAGGGATAAACGTTCAAAACTTTTTGCTGACGAGCCACTGGACCTGTGGCAGGGTGATGTGGACTTTCTCCAAGATGCAGCACTGAAGGCTTGTAGTCATCTAGGGAGCCAATGCAGAAAACCCAGAATATTCTAAGGACTGACTATTTATGTCCTTAGACAGGGGCTGGCATAAGGCCTGTTACTGGGCAGAAGAGATTAGCTACTTTTTGGAGGGAAAGTGGAGAGGAAAACACTCAGCCATGACTCATGATTCCAGCAACTCGTAAACAACAGGTGCAACCCTTAAGGGGACACACACCAACTTATGAGCACTATACAGGCATATAATAAAGCGCATATTATACAGTTATGTGGCCCTTTCTTGGGTCATTACAAGCTCTTCACTTATTTTCCAGTCCCATCCTGCTCACATTTTCCTTTTCTTTCCCATGTATATTTTTAATCTATTTTTGTTCTTCATTCCTATCGCAACATTCCTCAATTAACTCAGAAAATATTTCTATGCTTTAGCTTTTACCATTTCATACTCCTTTACCCATCATTACAATTGCTTAAATTACATTCACTTGAAATTGAAAAATCTATCATCCAATCTACCATTTCTCTATTTTTTTATCACAAGCACTCTAAAGAAGCATCCCACCCGTATTATTCCATGGAATAATGCCCTTACTAAAGTACGGTAATCTCTTATATACATAAACTGAAGCTACTTCATTTTTCTTCTTGATTCATTCTCAGCTTCTGCTCTTTTTTCATTTATTTATCTTCTCCATGCTTTCTGGATGGAATTTCTCTTACTTGAGTTTGCTTTCTCTTACATGAGTCTGCTTTGTCTGTGTACTATTGGCAACATTTAACTCAGTGTATTGCCTCCAATCAAAAGGATTACCCAATTTTTCTACCAGGGGCTAAATACTTGATACTGTTCCTATACTTAAAACTTACATTTACTTACTATCTGACCAACTAATACACCTCTGTTTATCACCAAAAGAAATGGAGAAAGTATTTCAGCTCTCAGAGAACATAGCTGTGCTTGACATTAGATAAGGCCAAAATGTATTTCTTTAATTTATTTTTTAATTACCATATTTTTCGGACTATAAGACGCACCTAACCATAAGACACATACAGTTTTTAAAGCAAAGGAAAACCAGAAAAAAAAGTGTTCACATCAATTGGGTTGATGCAATTGATTAAATGAATGCAATATCAAATTCAACTAGTAAATGTCACTAGCAGCAGTACGCATACACAGCACATCAAGTCAGCTCTTCACTGATCAGGAGGAGGGGGGCAGAAGGCTGCCCAGCCTTCTCTGCTCTACTCTCCCTCTCCTCTCTGGCTGCCTGTGTCTGTGGAAGCTGCAGTGATTGCAGTTACCATGAACACAGAGAGAGGGATAGATGGGATTATTGCTTATACTAGCAGGGCTATGGGCTCTGTTGGCATAAGCAATTATAAAGTTCAGATGGGAGATCCAGCCATGGGCGGATCTCACATCTGACAGCTAATCACCTTGCCGGGAGAGCTGGCTGGCAAAAATGTGAAGGGTCTCGCATTCGGACCCTAAGACGCAGGCAACCCCCCCAATTTTGGGGGTAAAAAAATGTGTCAGAAAAATACGGTAATGCTCAAATTAAATATTCAAATAATATAACCCCTGATTGTTAAATTCAAGTGATTTTTTTGTAGAATTTTTGATTTGACTTTGAACTTCATTTATGCCAAATGCTAGAACAATACTATGTTTAATTTACTCACAGATATTTGTCAAAATTTGCCAACCACCTCAACTTGAAATATGATGTTAGGTCAATTTTAAGTGGAACATTTATATCTGGGATATCTGTTAGTACTCTCATTTGAAAAATCAACCTTAATATCAAAATAATGATAATATGATTTATATCTTTAAACTTAAGAAGGTTGCTTTACTAAATTCAGTCTTCCATAATATAAGATACATTTTAGGAGCTGTAAAACTGTTATATCATTTGGAAAGTAGTTAAAAAAAGGTTTATAAAATCACACTTTAGTCATATTTTCCATAAATTCATTTAAGCCAGCACAAGCCAAGGAAGTTCTGCTGAGTAAAGTTGTTGCTGAGGCAATGTGTAGTCGAAATTAACTTAGGTACTTCAAATTTTAAAACAGATTACATATTCTCTCCATTAAAGTTGTATTACAGGTTTTTTTCCCTGCAGAAAAATATATTTTATGAACATATTGATAGAATGGGGTAACAGAACACAAAAATAATTTACTATGTGCTCATGCTACACTTATAAAATTCTGAGAAGGACATAAATATTTTACTTGACAATAAGGGACAATGTAATGTTAATAAAATATAATACATTTACAAGAAACACACCTGATGTTCTCTAGATCCCTTTAATGCTTATTTGTACGCAATCTGTTTTGATTTAGCTTAGTTGTGTTGGCCTGTACTGTTCAGGCTTACTTCTTTTTGCCTATGGGGGTAGTCTGAATATCTGCTGGTGGTGATCCTACAGTTTTGAGGAATACAAACTCCCAAATACAACTTAAAGGACACCTAAAAGATGTAAAATAATAAAATTTTTACTTAACTCTGAGCTGTCCCAATGGTTCAAAAAACCCTACAACAACATACTTACCTGCTCTGCTCTCATCTGTAAAAGTCACCATCTTGATTTCTGTGTAGTCTTCCAGGGGCTAACACTACAGTAATGTGAATGGGCGCCAGATACAGTGGTTTTCCAAGGAAGAAACCAAAACTTTATTAAAAGTGAAAGGGACTGATGAGCGCGGGGGCCCCAATGGAACTGATACACATACCTTCCTACTCGACCTGCTGTTCTCATTGTATTCTCCTGATCCACCGTATGGAAGGTCAACATGGTGCAGTATGCCAACCTCTGGCTGGTGCAAAGGCTGTCTCACCTGCTATTATCCTACAAAACAACTGCTGAAGCATAGTTTATTAAATTAATTGATGCTGGCTATAAGACAGCTTTCTACCTACAGTGAGGGAAATAAGCATTTGAGTGCTCTGGTGTCACCCACCATGAAAGCTGTGAAGGACAAATCTCACCACACCCTTTAAGTCTCCATTCATTTGAATGATTCAGAGGAGTACCAAAATAGTTTGGTTTTTTTGTCAATTCCCCGGTGTTTGAAGGAGGAGGTGTGTTTTTTTGTTGAGGGCACAGGACAACTTCACTGCATAGAAGATACGATAGATGGGACTATGTGCTGCCATTGTCTTGGGTGACACTTAAGGGTGTGCACTCTTTTGCAACCACATTATTTTTTTTATATGTTTTCTTCCCTCTATATAAAAGATTTCAGTTTGTTTTTCAATTGAGTGGCGCAGTTTATAGGTCACATTAAAGGTGGCAACAAAATTATTTATATTTGTCTCATTTTTGTACAGCACAGGAACCTGACCTTTTTCCAGGGGTGTGTAGACATTTTATATCCACTGTATAACAAATATGAAATATGCCCATTGCATTCTCTACAATCCATGTTGCTGTATACCTTAGGGATTTATTGCTGACAGGGACCATAACTATTCATTCTGTGGGATAAACATTTTTGGAAATGTGTTGGAATGGCTAGTGGCACTAGTTTGTAAACACAAACATTACACATACTGGTTTAATTAAAAAGATGTGTAGTTTTATAGTCAGTACATGTACATATCAATTCTCATAATACAGATGTGCAGATAGGTCAAGTGCTAATCTTCTGTTGGCCACACAATTTTACAATCAGGCCATGACAAACATTGTTCTTTTCCCAAACCTTTCCTTCTAATCCATTTATAAGGATGTTTCTGGAGTTTGGTGGGGTACAATTAGGCAGGACAAGACAATATATGTATAATATAAATTGGTTTATCTAAAAGATAATTGCAATCTCTTCTGCACAAACATTGTTTGCTCTTACAAGAAAATGTCAGGGAACAATCTAATTGTAAATAGTAACATTAATAAGACTAATAAAGATACCGTATTTTCCGGGGTATAAGACGACTGGGTGTATAGGACGACCCCCAACTTTTCCAGTTAAAATGTAGAGTTTGGGATATACTCGCTGTATCAGACTACCCATGTTCAAATGCACACCAAATAAAAATAGAAAAAAAAACATATCAGATTTATCATATACCACAATATGTGGATATACCACAATATGGTAGTTTAAATTCAAATCTTATGACATGGGCAAACTGCCTGCCTACTCTGACTTTCCCAGAACTCCTAGATCTCCAACAACCTTAAAGGTTTTTGTAATTTACATTACCAATTTCATATCCCTAACTGCAACCTTTTATGGTTATTAATATAAGTTTTTGTGGGAGGAACAATACCCAAAAGAGGGGTGGCCAACCCCTAGGGACTTTTCAGGTGAAAATAAAGTAATGGAGTTCCAGTGGGAAAAAAATGCATGCATATTAATAATAAACATTTACAATAAAAAGAATTGCGCCCATGTCTAGATAGTCAAGTCGGTCAGACAGAGGATAATACCCAATGCCCTATACATGCCCTTATCTACATCATATGCATGCATTTTTTTATTAAACCTGTAAACCAAATTTTTTCAACTGGAAATACATTACTTTATTTTCACCTGAAAAGTCCGTAGGAGTTGGCCACCCCCTTTTTGGGTTTTGTTCCTCCCACAAAAACTTATATTAGGCAGACTTCTCTGGCTCGGAAGTCTAAGTACTCTGCGGCAGACTTCTCTGGCTCGGAAGTCTAAAGCTAGCCATACACGTGGCCAATTGATCACTCACCCGATCGATTCCGGCGATCTCAGCGGGAATCGGAGCTCCGATCAATCAGCCAATTAAGAGTATCCGATCGCTGCATACCACCTTGTCCCATGGAAATGGGACAAGGTGGTATCCCATCCGAAATGGCAACTCCCCCTGATGTGTGCAGAATCGGATCAGAAAGACCAACATGTTGGTTCTCTGTCGGATCCGTTTCTGAGCCCCCGATCAATCGGACGCGAACGATCGGACAAGGTGGGCTGCACGCGATTCCGGCACGATCGTTTCGCGTGCACGCGCCCGGAATCGATCGTGCTGGAATCCGGTGGGAATCCGACACGTGTATGGGGGCCTTAAGTACTCTGCGTATAGGACGATCCCTAACTTTTGAGAAGATTTTCCTAGGTTTAAAATTCGTGTTATAGACTTATAGATGTTTGTAGGCAGAGAAAATAACACCAGACATGTAGAACAAATGACTTGTCATGTCTCATGTTGCTTTCCTTCATGGTATGACACCAAATAGAAACACATGCAACAGTTAGCAGTAGAAAGGGTTAGATTTCCTAGTAGGGCTCACCTCTTGATATAATTAAAATACACTTTAAATCTCCTATGGGATTACCTTTCAAACCACCTTAACCTTATCTATAGTGAGGTGACCAAATAAAATGCCAGTAAGTCACTGCTAACCTGTCACATCCTATAAGAAAAGTACAAAGGTTAGGGAGAGCTCAGTAAAGGGTTCTTGGGGTTGTTTGTTACTGTCTGTTAGCAGAGTTACAGAAAGGTTAGAACAAAACATCGTAGATATTTTAATATAACTGTGTTCTGTTTTAATCAGATTACACAAGTGTAGGTATGCAAAGAAATAAGTCCCACCCTTATGCTTAAGTGGTAGGTTAATGTTGTCAAAGATAAATGTTCATGTGCAAATTTGCCTGTACAGCTGTCTGTCAGTGTCACCTAGTGAGCCACAATGGCAAAACTCTAAAGGACTGGCTGCAACAACCACAGAGTTTTGCTTCAATGTATTCATGCAATAGGATGTTTCTTTCTATTCAAAAGAATAAGGGATGTGTGTACAGCATTTGTTCATTTATTCTGCTGTCCCTGTAAATGTAGGATCACTAAAGGCCCCCATACACGGGTCGGATTCCGGCCGGATTCCGGGCCGATCGATTCCGGGCGCGTGCACGCGAAACGATCGTGCCAGAATCGTTCCTGTACCACTGCTTGCAGAAGGTGTCTCCCAGAAACTGGCAGTAGGACTGGGAGTTGAGCTTGACTCCATCCTCAA